>JAWWMP010016523.1:0-52629 GCA_035047865.1 Dendrocincla tyrannina
CTCATCACCTGCCATTTCATCCCTCACTTGTCGCTACAGCGCTTTGCAAGTGTGAGAGGACCCCTAGAGTCTGCACAATGGATTTTTTAGGTGAGGAGCAGCGTGTGCAGAACTGGCCCCACCCTTTACTCCTAAGGTTCATCTGCCAGGGCCAAGCAAGCTTGGACAGTGACAGTGAAGTCCTCAGGACATGGGTTTGGTTAGAGTATCCTTCTCTTAGATGGATGACCTTACAGGGCTAAGCAAGCTCCATCTGCCCAGGTCTGCAGTTAGAGTTGTCCTTCTCCTAGGATGGTTGCTGAGGAGCTAGTGAGCCCATCCTGCCCGTGGACACACTTTGTCTGACCCTTCACTTGAGACCTGACTAGCATGGGAGACCCTACCGAAGGCATGTACCACTGCCAGCACAGCTTGCAACCTCATAAGGGCATGCAAGCTTCTCCCCCGTGACAAGGGGGTGTCCGTGGTGAAGAGAGTGAGAAGCATTAACCAGTGGAATTACAATTCTCCCAAAGAAAGTAAAATAAGGGCATAGAATCCATTTATCACATTAATATTTAGGGACAGTGATTACTGTTTCTCCTTTTGAATACAGCCTCATGCAAAAAATCCCTATGAAAACAAATCACTTTTGAAATAATAGAGGAAGTTAATTAGAATTCAAGCTTAATTTTCCACATGCTTCTGTATGAACAAAATTCATTTAAGAAGTATTAATATAAAGCAAAGAAGGGGAAAGGACAAAACTGTGATAAATCTGATTTTCTAATTAATCTAAATGTTGAGAAATATATTTCTGCACTATACACCTGACTGCTGCTAATAGCAGAGAACAATGATGTTTCAATCCCTGAAGAATAATTTTCTCTTATTTAAAAACCCCAGCGTATCTTTTTGAAAAAAAACTCAAATAAAAAATTAAGCATGAAGAAATCTGGGTAAACTAGGAAATATACATACTGGTATGATCTTTTCTACCATAGAAGCATTTTATATATGGAACTTCTTTCACACATGCTCCTGCATTTCTCTTCCACCTTTTTTTTTTTTTTGTCAAAAATTTCTTTTTTCCTGGTACTAAAGAGATAAACCTGGAAGCAAAAGTATTAATGGAAAATTCACATCAACAGCAATAGCAGCTATTAATTCTGAAGTTATACCTAATGTTAACATATATCTTTATTTAGAGGCCAGTAATTCCTGCTAGTTCAGGAATTGGTTATGTCATGGAGATGGACCTGAAATATGGAAGTGGCTTAGACCACCTCCTTGGAGGTCTCTGTGACTTGTCCTCAGCTCTTGGTGGTTGACTGTGACAGCCTCATAGTCTGCAAATGTTTGTGGTAGGTTCAGTGTTCAGGAGATGTAAAGTAAGGAGGCAGTGGGTTTTGGCCAGTTTCATTTACATTAACTACTGTGTATATACAGAGACAATTATCTGTGTAGTGAAACAGCAATTCAAATGAAATCTGAGAAACAGCTGGAGAAGCTGATGATTATCTAAGCAGAAAAGTCTGTAGTTTGCTTCTTCCACTTCTAATAGAGCTATTAAAATCCTGCAAAACTCTCACACATATAGCTTTGTCTTCACAGTTTCCAAATATGTAGAGTAATGCTATTGTGTTATACAAGTTAACTGCAGTCTCCATTTACAGACTGTTTGCCTAGTTTTTGTCAGCATTATTACCTTTGTCATGCCTTTTTTAGATCATGGTGACTGTCTCCTTTTTTTTAATTTGAAGAGCTCCTCTGGACACTGGAAGAAAGTGGCTATAATTTCTCACTCAGAAACAATTTGAACTTCAGCTGTGAAAAGTTATTTTAGTAAAATAGCATCATAATAGAGGAACGACAGGAGGGAGAATGGAAAGCTCAATGAAAAATAAAAAGCCAACATGCTGAGGAAAATGTGTGTAGTGGTTTAGTGTTTTTAGTTTTAGTCTAGACCTTCCTAGGTAACAAGGTCATAACTAAGGAAATATTCCACACCATTCCTTCACATAATCAGGTGTATATAAAGACAAGAAGAAAGTTTCTCTTCTCTCTCTCTCTCTCTCTCTCTCTCTCTCTCTCTTCCTTTCGTGTGCTTAGAGGACACCAGTCTCTGTGTCGGCCTAGCTCTTATCTCTCCGAGCTGAGGCCTATCAGAGAAGCTGGTGTCCCAGCCGTACAGAGGGGAAGGACCTGCTTCTCTTAAGAGAAGTGTTAGTGAAAATTGATTGTATTAGTTACTTATTGAGCTTTTCCCTGAGTTTACGAGTGTGTGTATCTGTTTTGTTTGGTTTTACCCATTTTTGTCCCATTTCCCTTTCCCCCTCTTCCCTTTTGGAGTTGTTATGAGATTTGTTCTGTAGATTCATAGTGTTTGATTGTATATAATTGTAATATATGTGAATATATATATAAATGTATATTTTTACTACAATTGTCTTTTTGAGTATTTTTTTCCTTTTCTCTTGGGGAGGGGGTGGACGCAGAATCTGTGTGGCCAACAGTTGAGTCTGGCAGAGAGCCAACATAAACCTCCACAATGTGTAATGGCAATTATACATGACATGTAATGTGTTCCACAAAAATAAGCAAATAATTTGCAATTAATAATTCAGTTTTCTAATGTGGCTGTTTATCACTCTGTGGAATATTTGCAAGCAGGTGGCAGTGTCCTTGAATCTTAACTGCATAGGATTAAGGTTTCAAAGGGAAAAAATTAATCAAGTTCTGCATTCATTGATAAAACAATGAAAAGTATGTTTCTGTGGGCTTCTTCAGTGAGAGCAACACATACTGCTATTGAGCTTGTTTGAATTTATCTTTCACTAAGGAGAGGCTGAGGAAAATATAGGAAAATAATATCGAAAATCAGAATTTTTATTAAAAAGACACAAACCCCAGATAGATTGTGAGGATTTTCTAGGTTCTAGAGTTTTAACTTTGCATGTTAAAATAAAAAGGGAAAATACATTTTGGGAGGTGGAACAAAGAACTCTGCTAATTAGAACTCTACTTTGTTCCACCTTTAGCTCTGCTAATTAGCATGCTAATTAGTATGCTAAAAGATACTTTCTATACAAATAGATAATTAACATACAAAATGAATTATGACATTACATTTAAAGGAAGAATTAAATTCTAAGTCTTAAAAGTTTTGTGTAAATTTCTACAAGAAAAGATTACATTTTTGGTGCAAATAGGCACAGTGAGTTTCACCATGCATCTATTGAAGTTCATTTGTAATTGGCAGTTTTCTTCTTAAGAAAAAAAAAAATAATCCAAAGAAGTAAATTTCCTGTAACAAAGAGGTAAAACAGCTCAGCAAGATTACATGAGATAAAGGGAAGGGGTATTTTCTGCAGCTTGGCCTCCCCAACCTGGTGGTGTAAATCCTTCCCTCTGCTTAGTAGGAAATTCAAGATAAAATGAGATATCAGTGTCTACGTACCCTACCTGAAATCCTGGAAAACAGGCATCCAGAAAAACATTAATGGAGAAAGACAGATAAATACCTTTACTGGAAGCATCCACGGAGGTGCACACCACTGCGAGGCCTGTGCCCCCACCACTCCTCCCCCCCACA
The DNA here is from genome assembly GCA_035047865.1 of Dendrocincla tyrannina. NCBI lineage: Eukaryota > Metazoa > Chordata > Aves > Passeriformes > Dendrocolaptidae > Dendrocincla > Dendrocincla tyrannina. The sequence goes on from JAWWMP010016523.1 coordinate 3,575, forward strand.
GCCAGTGATGTTACAGTTTTTATAATCTTCCGGTAATCAACATGTAAGATACCTATAATTAACTATGATTCCCAGTTCCCTTGCTGTCCCACCTACCAGGGTCCTAAGCTTTGCACCCCTGGAGAAGCTTCTGTCTTCCAGTTATCTTGCAGCTGTCTCTGCAAAATACCATGACCTTCAGAAAGCTTAAGAACATGTGAGAAAATTAATTCAGTAACTTCTAACACCACTTAATATGTGGGCAAGAATACCTGTAATTCTAAAAGTCTAAAGATCTACAAAATACACACCAAACCTTAAAGCATAATTTCCCCCCTTTAGAGGCCTGACAAAACATTTTTTGCCTAGTCTCTACTAATTACACTTGTCCTTACTTAACTTATATCTACTTAGCTAATACCTACTTCGCTTACACTTGATTTAGCTTATCTAATCCGACACCGTGGAGGTGCGTAATAATGACAGCATCAATTAGTGCAGTGAGCTATTATGCCCACACTGATCACGAACAGAAACAATATAAACAGCCATTTCAACCAGGTCTGGTCTGACAACCATGAAGTAAGTGTATGTAATCTCACAGCCACCAGGGCAGCCCCTGCACCGAGGCCAGCCGGAGCCACTGCTCTTGCAACAGCTCCGAGCCCGGAACTGGCCCCCCCGGCCCCGCTCCTCTAGCCCCCTTGGGGCCCCCCACCCAGGGGTGGCCCCTCTCACAAGTCTGGAGAGATCAAGTTCAGATCTGCTACAGACTCCATTACCTGTATTTGATGAATAGGAGGTTTTTGCTTTTTCGCTTTTTACCTTTTTCAAATGCAATAACATTTCTGTGGGGGTTTCTTGGACTGAGACCTTTCCTTAAATCAGGATGTTCTATTAGTATTAAAAATAGATCTGCATATCTTGCTTCCTTCCACTATTCTTCCTCATGTAGGAATGACAAAAGCTGTAGAACCATATTGCTTTGCAAAGACCCATAACCAGGCCGGTTTCCTCCCTTCCTTTTAGTATAGACTGGCCAAGTGCAGGTACTTAATCTTATTAATTCTTGTTTGGTTAGGTCTTGCTCTGAACCAACAAAATTATACCAGTATTTCAGTATCAACCCCAAGGGGGTATCCATAGGGACTTCCTGTCCAACTGAATGCCAGAGACCCACATTTCCAAGTAAACTATAATCACAATAGTACCCCAGTACCACTGGAAAGGAGGCAAGGTTCTCCTTCCTCCTCCCACTTTCCAACCTGCGCAACCACTTTATGGTTACTCTGAGAGGCACACACCTCTCTTTGCAAACAGAGCTCTAGATTCTGGACGTCCACCAAAATCTAATTGGGCCAAGCAAAAATTGGATGACAGCCAATTCTACCTAGCATGGGAGAATCACAAGACAAGGAAGGAATGAAGAACACAAAAACAAGTTAGAGAAAAAGAAAAATTCACAAGTGACTCCAGTCAAACTTTTTCTCCCTCAGCTCAGGGATAACCATAAACAACTGCTTGGACACTTATTCCCCCCCCCATCTGCCCTTTGGAGATCTCCCCTATGCCCAGATTTCCGTAGCTAGCTAAAAATTTTACAGGCCACTTTCCTATCTTACCTCCCTAGGGGTCCTTTGGAGCTGCAGCTGTTTACTTCCTTGGTCAGTGTGCAGGAATCCTCCTCTGATAAGTGCTGGCAAAAAAGGGAATCTTTATGGATGGCAAGCTCTTGACCACGAGAGGCCAGCTCATCAACTCTGGTTTCCCAGCCAACACAGCAGAACTGATGCCTGAAATCCTGGAAAACAGGCATCCAGAAAAACATTAATGGAGAAAGACAGATAAATACCTTTACTGGAAGCTTCCATGGAGATGCACATCACTGCGAGGCCTGTGCCCCCACTACTCCCATCCCCCCAGTCAGTGATGTTACAGTTTTTATAATCTTCCAGTAATCAACATGTAAGATACCTATAATCAACTATGATTCCCAGTTCCCTTGCTGTCCCACCTACCAGGGTCCTAAGCTTTGCACCCCTGGAGAAGCTTCTGTCTTCCAGTTATCTTGCAGCTGTCTCTGCAAAACACCATGACCTTCAGAAAGCTTAAGAACATGTGAGAAAATTAATTCAGTAACTTCTAACATCACTTAATATGTAAGCAAGAATACCTGTAATTCTAAAAGTCTAAAGATCTACAAAATACACACCAAACTTTTAGGCATCACTACCATGAGCTTTACCACTCTCAAAGGAAAATGTGAATCACGCCACTGTCAAGTCTCCTGATCCTGTATCTTGACCAGACAAAATCTGGTGGGCCCTGGAGAGAGTGAGTCTTTCCCCCCACACTTGGCTTGGTCCTGCCCCTGCTGTCACAAGACTGCAGGGAGACCTCTGGGGGGCTCTACTCAGTGCAATAAGCAATGGCCAAGCAGTTTAGTAGGCTTTTGTCTAAGAATAGGCTGAATCTTTTGCCTGTTTCCAAAGACCAGAGCCTGGACAGTCAGTGTGTTACATCATGGAGAACCTATGCGGAAACATTCTGGTTGACATGTTGCAGTGAAATGAAACAATCCCAGACACTGTGCTTTAAAACTGGCTTTTTGTTTTAGATTGATCCATAGTAGCATTTGCTAATCTTACTGGCCAAAGAAAGATCAATCCCTTCAAGGGTGACAGAAGATTATGGAGATAAAACCCCCAAACACCTACCGACTAGAATTATGACTGTTCAAATAAAACATAGGCAAATATTAAAAGTATTGACAGATTAAAATGTCAAAAGATGAAAAATCAGGCAACTACTCTTAAGATGCTAGTTTAAGGCTTTACTTTACTAAAAGAGAAAAAAGAGCATTGATCTGTAACATATTTAGGTACCCAATGTCAGTTAGATTAATGATAAATAGAAACATGAAGTTGACTTAGACTACTTGCAGTACTGAGGTGTTTGTCAGCTTTTGGTTTAATCATCGTTAGATATCCCTTGGCAATTTAGTTCAATAAATTTTTTTTTCCCCTGAATACCTTTGAGTCTCAAAAACATTCTCTCCTGAAATCATTCTCTGATAGAGAAATAAATGAAATGTCCCTTCTTATTCTCTCTTTAAATCTTTAAGAATTAATTATTACACAATTTAAAATCCTATTTTACTGTGTAAATTATGGAGTTGAATGCTATATGTTTGTAAAGTACTCTGTTCATTATCTGGCAAACTTCTACAGGAAAATAATGGTGAACTACAGGAAAGTAATAGTTCAAGATAAGAGAGACAAATAGAATGGAAAAGGCCTCATACGATCATATATATGATTAATAGAATGTTTTGAAGTAACAATATGAGTACCAATACAAAAAAGAAATTACTTCACTGTAAGGTTTTGATTCTGCCCATGTTCACATTTCCTACTGGTATCAATTATGTTGAGTCCAGCTCTAAAGTCTCTATAAATTGGATGAAAATTTAGTAAAACTTTTTAGTATCGAAGAATCTCTCATCACTTTTGGAGGGGAAAAATTTTTTTTGACCAGCTAATTAATGTTTCACCCTTCAGTTCACAACTCTGTTGAAGTAGTGATGCCAACGGTATTGCTGCCTAAACAAGATTCTAATCCAAATATAAGATGCCTCAAATTGCAGCTAGAACCTGGAAATCTTCAAAAGGCTTTAGTGGTAACAGTATGGTTGTTACAAATGAGTGACGGTTCCTAGAAGCACTTACCTTGGCTGCAGTGCTTATGCAAAAAATATTTTGAAGAAGGTCAACTTAGTTTTACAAGATGTTATACACAACCTCAAGGTTTGTTTTTTCAACTCCATAGCTTGTATAACCCCTTAGTAGACTTCAGCTTCTACAATAAATAAGTTGAATAGACTTGGTGAATAAATGTGTTTGGGGGGCTGACAAACACAGGGGAAGAAACATGGTAAAACTTGTTTCAGGGGCAGAGGAATTGACTGACTTGTTCTGCTTCTAAAGTTAAAAGGAAAACATCACCAACTGAGGAAGCTGGGAGGGATCTCCTTTTTATTTTGATGTACATCTTGACATAAACAACTCTGAATGAGTCTGTAAATTTCAGTACAGATATTCCACATAATCAATGCAGAATTGAACTGCAAATGAAATTCTGTAGAATGAAATCTCATATTGCTGGGTTGTTCTTGGCACAACCTTGTTTTCCAAGGATGCCAGTTTGATCTCTGACTGACCTGATTTTCTTGATCTGGCTTTGAAATAAAGATTTGCATTCTTAGCGATGTGCCAAAGTAGGTAATTCTATAATGCTGTGATTGCTCTTAGAATGAACTAAAAGTTTAACATATAGCTTTACTTTGATCTGAAGCATGAACTTCTGGAATGACCTTTAATAACACTTCTGCCAAGAAGCTCTCTGGGAATCTGAATTACCAACAGAACACCTCAGCACACTGTGTCACCTGTAACTAGGGAGCTGTCAGCCAAATTCAGCCTAATACTACCTATATCTACACTGCTCTATTTCATACTTTGGACAGCAACTTCAGCAGAAATTCTAATGTTTTACTGCTGGAAGAACTTCTGTTCCTGTTCAGCAATCAAAGGAGATTCCAAGTGCTTAGATCTTAGGATTAACAGTGAAACATCTTTTTTTATCTGCCCTACTTTCAAAAAAGTAGAACAACTCCATTCCACAGGTATGAGTGCCAAGGGTGTTCACATCATCAATTTTTGTCCCTATTACTTTAAGTGAAGGCTTCATTTATGAAATCTTGATTCTATGAAGTACTAACTATATCTAATTTTATGCACTGGAGTAGTCCTAATAATTTCCTCAAAACTATTGCATGTGGCATAAAATAATAAATTCATAATTTCTTAAAAATTCATTTATCTATTACTCATTTACCACTGAGCAAAATAAAATTAAAGCTTTAGTTTCTCTCAGTCTGACCCAAAACACTCATAGATCTCACTGGTGCAGTGGTGGTGCCCTGATATCCTGCTACAGTAACACCATGTTGGACAGAGTTCTTTGTTTTCATCTTAAATGTTTCATGTTGCAAGCTAGGTACAGACAGCACGTGATTAGCATATTACTTCTACTGCCCTTTTCATATTTTCTTTTACTTTCCAGTGTTTTCTATCAGTTTGTCATGCTGAAACTCTCCTCTACCTTTCTTCCTTGGCTGAGTTATTTAGCTTTCCTGTCTATATTTGTGTAATGCTCTTTTAAATCACAGAAACACTCTATACTTCCATCGACTTCTCCCATTAAAATGGGTACTATACTTTCTGGATTAAAGGATATCTGCACTGCTTCTGGCATTTCTCCATCAGAAGCAGTACAGGGGAAACCTGGGTGACTGAGACCTTGCTCAGGGTTTGTCTACAAGGACTTAAATATAAATGACTGAGACAGAGGTTTGGCATAAATATTCCTCGTGTCTATCCAAACTTCACACTTGATGAGGCTTTAGGTCTGGCAGGAGAGCAGGTGATGCTGTGATACTACCGACATGCTTCTGCTCCCGCTCTGTCTCCATGTTAAAATGCTACTAGGCTTTCCAGTCATCTTTTAAAAATGAACAAGACGAAATAGTTGCAAAGTACTCTCAAAACCTGGTGAGTTTTAGTGAATTTTCTTATGATGGTGTTCCAAAGAGCACTCCAAAGTAGTGTGACATGGGTGCTTTCTAGCACCCTTGTCTCTTTCTTTTGTCTGTCATTAAGTTCAGGGTGCAGAGAGATGTCAGGAGCTGTCATGGTTTAGTAATGATATTCCCCAATTTACTGTTCCCACTGAAAACACCCCAAACCATGTGCTCACTCCTCTCTTACCTTTCCCCGTCCATGCGGTGGGCTGGAGAGAAGAATTGGAGGTGCAAAAGATAAAAATGATGAGTTGAGATTAGAATAATGTACTAAAAGCAGCAATGAGATAAGAAATGAACTTTAAACTCTTAAACTTTAAACTGTAAACTTTTTTATATCCATGTTTCTTCTTATATATAGTTGTCCTGGAAGACTGCTAAGCCAGTCAGAGAAGCTTTCTTTCCCTCACATTTATGGAATTTAAGGAACAGCTGGTAAACCCATGCAGAAACACAGGTGGGTTAATCATAATTTTCTTGTGATAGTCGTGAATATTTCTGCAGTTCTAAGGATATGTCACCTTCACTTATATAGTTTGTGATTTTCTTTTTAAAGCTCTTTTTAAACGGAAACAGTGACAGAAAATCTGAAAGGAAGCAAAAGAGTTGGATAGCTAAATGCACTCAAATTAATGATAATCTGTATGCCTGGCAAACAGCTCCCTGAAACCTTAGAAAACAGAAGATATGGGAGAAAAAAAAAAGCCTCCCACAAAAGGAGATAAAGTAATCATGTCAAAGGAAAGAGTCTGGTAGATGCTAACAAGGAACTCAGTTGAAGACATTTGTCTGCACAGTGGGTTTATTCACAATCTTCTGCAGCTGTTTGTTAACACAGCAGCATGTACAAGCTCATTGTCCCAGTTATAGTGACCAGGACCAGTTCATCATTATGTGGGTGTAACCAAAACCGTGTATTCTACACCCTCTATGTCATTTCTCATGAACTGTTAATAATGGATCATTTGCAGCAGCTGCCCAGGGCACATCCGATACCTCAGAACACAAGCTGGGTGTTAAAGAACTCTGTGAAACAGGGGAGTGTTTGTGTCTTCCCACCAATGACTCAGCTATGATAACTGCCTCTGGGGAGGCATCAGCACCTTCATACCCAGCCTGAGGGATCGTGTCTGCTAAAGGGCTATTAGGGACTGGCACAACAGGCAGCTGCAATGACCTAGATCATAGAAGATTCCAAAAATATCCCATGACTCACTGAGTTAAATCACCCATTGTGAAACTCTGTACCCTGAGGGAGGTACTGGGATTCCCACCTGAACCTAAGCATATATAGGTTTGGGACTTCTGGTACCACTCTTCAGAACCAGAGGAGGACCAGAACCTCAACAGGACTGCAACTGCCACTCTCGACCAGACTGAGACCATCATCCTCACCAACAGGTTTTCCTTTCCCTTTACTCTGTACTCAGGGGAACAATGTGGTGCTGAGAATAGGGGCTAACAAACACCATTCTGTTCATGCCCCAGGGTGCTGGGTTACACATCTGGTTTTGTGGGTTAAAACCAGGTTTTTCTCTGTATAATTGTATTTATTGTAATCTTTTTAGTAAATTGTAACTCTGACTTGCAATCTCTCTTGAGTTAAGTTCATTTTTCCTGATGGTTTACCTTTAAACCAGCACACTCATGTAAAGTTCTGACGTTCCACTGGGGTTATTGGGGTAAATAGTCAGGAGTTTTAAATTGGATTGGTGGTCAAGTAAGCGAAGCTTTGGGATATCTGTTTGTATTGCACATAACAGTCTGCTTTCACTCTATCTTCATTACAAACATCTCTATTTTTTATTCCTTTGGCTCTTCTACTAAACTGCTCTTTGATAGTGATTCTGCCCCAAGAGAGAGCATGGACTGTACGATTCAAAGTTTTGTTATGTGTGGGCGTGACGAAAAAATCAACCATGTCTGGAATGATTTGCAGTCTTTATTTCTGAAGGATTATATTGTTTTAAAATAGTTTAGGAAATGTTATCAGAATGTGACTAAAAATTTCACTTTTTGATACTTTCTGCTGGATGCAGCATGATATTATGGAATATTACTGAATTGTTGCATTACCTTTCATGATTATGGATAATTATTTCAGAATTCCAAAGATAAGACCATGGTATATCCTTTAAAAAATAATGAATTATAGCTAATTTTATTTGCACTTGTTTGGCTTGGCATTTTGGTCCACAGTTCATGACTCATTAAGCAATGACATAAGAAAAATATATCAAATATTCCTTTGCGCTTTTAGCATAGAGAAAAAACACATAATTTTTGCACTTTTTTTCCAACTATGATGGAATACAGTGTTAACTGAAGTTGCAATTATAATGTATCAGTAAGCTAATAAAATTAAGTAAATTAAGCAATATCCCTTTTTGCAATATAAATATTGCCAAACACACTTCACCAAAGGCTTTTTATTATTCTAATCAAAATTTTATAACAAACTCTCATGCCTCTATACCTTTTAATATTTTGCTTCACTACCCTGTTACTTGAGAAAAGCCTAGAAAATTAATATCAGATGTTATTTTAGTAGCTACTTAATACTGTGTTTTCTCTAAAGAAACTTTTGCCTAGTAGTTCATTATTTCTTCCAAATGCCAGTCAAGCTGCTAGGCCAAAATTAAATGAATATATTTATAAACTAGCATAATTTTTCAGAAACAAAAGTAAGATTACCCAGCACAACTGATAAACAAAACCTCAAGTTCGTGAAATATTAGCCTATAAACCAATTAAAAGCTGCATTTCAGTATTACAGATATTTTGCATATCAAAATTATGAATGAGGTAAATACATGACCAAAACATTGCCAGTACAGGAATTTTGGTTCCAAGACCTACCTGGGCCTTTCAGATGTGACAGGGTAACCACAGAAGGCCATTCATGCAGCAAATGGGCTTTTAGGGTTGAAAGAAGTCACTGTAATTCTGGGTGATAAACTAGGATTTCATAGAGACCAATAAAAACAGTTGTATAGCTATTTAAAGCTAAGAGAATTGCTTGGGATCCAGAGGGGAATTATCTAAATGTAGGCTTCAGTGTCTAATAAAAAGTGATCCAGAGAACTGTGCAAACTGTGCAAAACCTCTCTGCTGAGCAGATGCACTGACCCAGGGCCTGCAATTCCCTTGCTGAATGCGTGACAAACTTTTCAAAAGCCTAATCCTGTAATGTTGTTACTATGGATATCTGATGTAAATCCACTCAAGTCAATGAAAGACTTTTAGTGTTGAGGTCCGAGAGGGAGGTTGAGTGCTGTGTCGCATTTTTATTTTACAAGGCTAATTTCATTTAGCTGTCTAATCTTAATAAAGAATTGAACCAGGCACTAGGCAGGTTTATCACTGGGCAAGCCATATTGTTAAAGTGGAAAGATCTTACCTCTAATTCAGTGTACACAGGTATTGCAGTTTCAGAGAAAAATAATAAGAAAAAAGTAATCTACAATTCTGAAAAACTATTATTTCATGCTAAAAGGTGTTTACTGGGTGCAGTAGATCTTAAGAACGTTTATAAAGCTATAAATTATGACTTTATCTTTTCCATGTACTTGCATAACATTTCTAAAAGTGCAAAAGATAAATGTACTAAAGTTGAAAAAATACATGTTTTTCTAACTAATCTTTTCCCCTTGACTATCCATCCACTGATTTTCTTCCTGAGATTTGTGAAAACCTCCAATTAGGCATGTGTGTTTCACTATAAAGTTCATCTAGCTCTGCACAGGATATGCTGATATGTTTTCTCTTTTTCTCCTTTCTCCTGCCTATAATGCAATCAATTTATCTACACAGATTCTCCTTAAACTGTCTCTGAGATAATACAGAACTTAAACCCAGGCTACAAGAATTACGAAGTTTCTTGGTGCCAGCATTACACCAAATAGCCTGAGAGGCACTTTTGACAAATATAGGAGAAACAGATGAGTCTCATATGAAAGAGAGAAAAGTCAAAAGTAGTAAACAAATTAAATTTCCACATTTTTCTCTCTATTATAGGCAATAAAACCAACCAATTAAATATTTATGTTCTAAATATATATATGTGTGTGTGTGTGTGTGTGTATTTTGATGCTGGTCATTTTTCTCTTAGAATCATGTGGAGACATAATGCATTTTTTTCCAGCAAGTGGTATGAGTTAATTGAACATTTCTTTGTTCTTAAAAGCTGGCATAATCTCCTAATAGGATGCATACTAATAATGGATATTTGAAGTATATTTATTTTAAAGTTTCTGTATATTAATTCAATGGTATTGCTGCTAAGTATTGACAATAAGGAAAAAGAAATTTCTTTTATTAGGTTTTCTGCTAGTGGTTAAAATTTTGAAGTGGAAGCCAATTTCAGAAAAACAAACAAACAAAAAACCCAAACCACAAAAAACCAAACCAAAAACTGACTGTAGCTCTATGTGGACTGAGAACCATGTAAATCTTTAACAAATTTTGGTTCTACCATTTTGCGCAGAAACTCTGTTTGATAACTAGCTTATGTGATATCATATTGAATTCTGCCATCTATTAATCTTCATCTTTTATGATACCAGTGCAGGAAGATATTGAACAGCTCTTGGATCTGTATTACACATGCAGATATAAAATTCTGAGACTTTCTCTCAAACCAAATCTCCACTCATTTGTATAGATGAGCTCTGAGAATTGATGAAGCACTTGCTCAGCACTGGTAAGGTTATGAACACTTTCCTGTTATTGGAGAAGAGCTCCTTGCACAAGTAATTTCTCTAGCCAGAACTACCTGAACATGGACGACATTCACAGTGGATTTATTAGCTGCATGGATGCTACATGCATGTGTATGCTGTTACTCTTGCAGTGTTCATTTTGAGGGCTCGAAACTCCATTATGTCAGTGTGTTGTTGGTACTCAGCTCAGCTGTCTCTAAACGTATCTTTTTACATTGTATTTAACACTTTTTAGAGGACCATCAGTTTTTGAGAAGATAATTTTGTTCTGTTCAGGTCACACCCTGAACAGAAGGAAGCATTCCTGTTTATAATAGTGATCACCTGTTTTGTAAATGGTTTTAATTTGGATTTTTTCCCTAATGAGAATATGAACATGCTGTGCCACTTGGCTGAAGGACAGATGATCTTGTCGCTTCTGAAAGAACTGGCTCTAGGAAGTTATTATGTGGCTGTAATGAAACAATATTGCCCACTTCAGAATTATCTAAGAGGTTGCTGCTCAACTACCAGTGTTTTACTGCTTTCCATTAAATAATGTATTTTATACATTAAATAATGAGCATGAGATTATCAATTAAAAAACTGTACCATCAACTTAATTTAAAAACTGTACCTAACACGCGCTGCAGTATGCTGACAAAGTAATCCTCTTTCTTAAATCTTCTTTCTATCATTGATTTGTCAGCAGGTTTCTTTTCATCACTCTCATAGCCTAAAAGTGAACTCCTATTTCAAAGATTCTTCTTCTTTTTTCTTTTTTTTTTAAACAACTTTTCTTCTTTATATTTTTTATTTTCCACTCCTGGATTTGAGCAAAGTCAGTGAATTATGAATATGGGACATCAAGGAAAAACTTGACCTCATATTCCTTGAATTACTTTTTATATGACATAGTAATGATGATTAAGTGAGCAGACAAAAATGAAATTGCAGACAAAAACTAAATTTCATTTAATTGTACAAATACTTCAAGTTTACATTATTGCTTTACAAAGTCTTTTGCTACTTAGGAGAAGAAAAAGAAAAAGCAGGATTGGTAGGCTGTATTTGTTGGAGAGAAAAAGTTTCAGAAAGTAGATTCAGATCACTTATAGGTCCTGAAGTGAACAGCTCTCAGTTTTGTTTTTAATCTCCGCTTACAGGTGCAAGTCTCTACAATATAAAAAAGGGAAGAGTTTGGTTTTTGAGAATCCTTCTCACAACAAGGTATGAAATTAATACCATTTAAAAACTTTGAACCTTTTCTCCACCTTTGTCCTTGTTTCCGTCTCTGGCGCTAATTTCCTGCTTCCTGAAAGCATTTATTTATCAAAAAACTGAATTCTGCTCTAAATTTTTGTATTGAATGTAACTCTTTTTTTGCATGCTTAAAAATTAAACCTTGTATTTTTTCTTAAATACTTAATGGGGATTCATATCCTGATATGTGAGGTATTTATTACATTCAGTTTCTAAGGGTATTGGATTAATTCCCATAAAATGTAGGTAATTTTGAATTTGAAAGTGTGTTTAGATTAGAATAATACAAGATTCTTTGCTTATTTTTTTCCACTCTCCTAGTATGATTTAAGGGATAATTTAATTGAAAATATTTCTAGATATTTATCTCTAAAATCTAGCATCAAAGATACATGAAAGAACTTAAAAGAATGAGTCATAATTGCACTGAGTATTAGAGGGAACCTTTTCTGTGCCAACCTCTATTTCTATGTCCTTGAGAATTTGCTTTTTTGATGTACTCATTGACAAATTTAGTTCGGTATGTAATACTGAAACTTCTGTTCTACATTCCCTTTTAGTTTCAGCTTCCTTATACTTAAACAACAAGAAACTATATGCCAATGCCATTTTTACAACAAATGTGGTGATAGTCCAGCTATGGATCTGATTAAATTAGGAAAAAAAATGTAGAAGCTTTTTATTCAGAGAAACGCAAATCTTGAGTAATCAGAAGCAAGAAAAATTTGTGAAATCTTCATAAGTGTGGAAGTTCAATGCTGGAAGCAATATTACTGTGAAAATTCTATTAAAGATATTTTCACAGATAGATGTCACCTTTTAAATTTCCAATGGCTTTTAATTAAGATGTTTGGAAAGTAAGGAACAAAAATTAAAAAGTCCAAAAGGCAGGGTTTTGTTTATCTTAAAAAATAGTAGTAGTATAGGTCTGCAAATGGCATTCTGAAGGTTACGGAGTTCTAGCCTCTTCTGCCCTGTTGTTAGAAGTTGTTTCAGTATTGCAGAATGTCTTATTTCTTTAAGAAACATAGAAAATGAATTTATTGAGGAATACATCTGGTGCAGGCAGCTAGGTTTGCAAGCTGCAGATTCAGATGCAGATTGAGCTCTGGGTGCAAGCTTAAATATCTTCAGCAAAAGAAAGCTGCACTAAGTTTGAGATGCAAAGAGTAACGTGTAGATATGGAGAGTGTTACAAGGAAAGGATAAAGTGTCTTCACTAGAACTGCTATTTGTGCATGCTTTTAAAAAGACTTCTCCTGATGTAACCAAACGGGTAAGAAAGTCTGCAGAAATCCATCCCCTGACTGCATAAAGTGTCAGCAATTCTTTCTATTGACATATCATCTATTCTTGGACTACCCATACATGTCACCAGCAAAAACTCTGCACTGCAAGCCAGACCCAAGGGAAACCAAAGAAAGATTAATTAATTAACAAGCACTTCCTAAAACTGCCTGTGGTAGATCTATCAGAGCTCCCAATTCCAACTGTGACAGCAGCTTGAGGCAGTGACAACAAAAAAGGCTCCAGCTGCACTTTCTCTTAATAACCTGCATCCTAAAGTTTTCCCTCCCTGCCTCTCCCTATCACTGTCATTCGCAGTCACACACCAAGTAGTAAGCTCCTAAGAGAAACAGAAAGTTAATTCAGTTTTCTTGATGAAGCAACACAAAGAAAATGTTTCTGAGGTGTTTCTTGTAAGGAAATCTATAGTTTTCATATAGATATTACAGTGCAGAAAGAGATACAGCACATCCCTTACGTGTCCCCAGGAAACATGGCAGCAGAAATGCTCATATGCTACTGAAGAAATGATTTGGCCCTTCAAACACAAATAAAGTCTTCTATGATGTAGAACTTTGTGCTGATAATTTCTCAAAGCAGAAGATATTGAATGTTGGTCTCCTACTGACTGGTTATGGCTTGCTAGGAAAAAATCTCAAAACACTAACCTCTTGATTAATACACTAGAGATTTTTTTCTTGTATTTTTGGCCATTCCACTTCCTTTGCATTCATGACTGTTCAAGCATGCTAAGTGCCAAAGTCTAAAGAAGAACACAAAGAAAACTAAGAATCCTCAAAATATCTGCTCTCCTCTATTCTCACGCATTTTCACATCACAAGTGTCCATAACTGCAAATCTCCCTTTGCACTACTGAATCAATGAATGAATAAACATGCAAATATATTTAAGTGCTGAAAGGACACAGATCTGCATAAAAGAAGTCCCAAAATAATAACAGGGAATGGAAAGTAGGAAATGAAAATCATTAATCATTCTGATGACAGGCAACTGTAAAACTTGTTTGGATTTAAAGGCAAGTGCTTTATTAGGTGAAAAAAAAACAACTTTAGAGTAAGAACATCAGTTTAGCAATGCACTTCTGTGGACTGCATAATGAATGTGTAATTAAAAATATTATTTGCCCTACGTCTATACCCTTGATCAGTGACATCACTTCTCAGCACTATATTTTCTACATGTTGATCAATTTCCACACATGGCGTTAACACTGTAGAACAGAGAGGCTATGCTGGTTTTTGCAGGTGACAACAGAATATGAATAGTAAGGGGCAATAATATTAAATTAGAGGAGACAGAACATTCAAACTGTACAAAAGTGTTAATAGAAAGAATGAAGATACACTTCAAAAATGTATCAAGCTCAGTTTTGTTATTGCTCTGCTCTAGATTTACGAGTGGAAGAAAGTGGGTACTTAAAGATTAAGTTCTCATCTCAAATCTGTAGTTCATTATCTCACAAATTTTAGCAATAATTCAAAAGAAAATACAAGCTACACAATAGAGAATAAAACAAGTGAGAGAAAATCTGCAATAAGTTTTGTTTCTTTCAACTTTACTTATCCATCCTAAATCTTTACTTTTGGGGAAGATATTGAAATCAAAATAAAGCAGAAACAAAGCACAGAAAATAAGTAAGTATTCTTACTTATAAAATTTCATTTTATTGCAAGGACAGATTACCTTTGGCATATTTAATAAAGGGAACTCAAACAAATGATATTAAACATTAATGAGAGCTTCTGGGAAATTAGAAATGAAAAAAGAAGCAAATTCCCATGTAAGAACAAAATAGAGAAGATATAATTATGACTAAACAGTTGACAGATTATAAATTTGGAAGAGAATTTCTAGCATTAAACATCCTTTGCAGATTCATTTAGCCCTATTTATTTCTACTCATATTCTCACTCCCATTTTACAATGTCCTTGTTGAAATCAGGGATTTTTCAATGGTAAAAAACATTAAGCCCCAAATTAAAATAACTACTTCAATTTGACCCATTGAAGTATTTCTGCATAGTGTAAAACCTGTTTTTGAGATTCTAAGCTGTTACACAATCCAAAGTTTTTCCCACTGAAGATAATGGAGGGAGAGAAAGCCAGGATCTGTTCTGTTGTGCCAGCTGAATGTCGTTTCCTGAGCTACCAAAGTAGCCTAAAGTGATATGAAGTTTAAAGCTCCTACTATTACACCACTCTTGATTCATCATCATCATCACCTGCCTCTCATGTTTTGGAGGTTTTTTTGGGTTTTTTTATTTTATTTTATTTTTTTTAATTTGGAGTTTCAGATGTATGACTATTTGGAGATAATAAAAGTACACCCCTTCCTTACTCTCCTTTCCCTCCAAAGGAAAACAACCAGACTTTTATAAAAAGCTTTAGGTTTCCTGAAATATTTTGCCTGATTTCTAGCAAAAGTCCTGTGACTGGTTGAAATTGGCCAAATGCTAAGAGCCAAAGAGCCCAGGACAGAGGTCCCAAAGGCCCCTCCCGGTCACAGGGGAAAAAAAAGGAGAAAGGGGGGGAAAAAGCCCACAAAACCGAACTTCAGTAGAACTAAACCAGTTTATATATATTTACACATATATACATGTATATAAAGAGGAGAAAAGAGAAAGAAAACAAGTTTTCACTTCCCTCTCACCAAAACAACTGCTGTTCCTGAATCTCAGGACACCTTCTCCCAGCCTGGCTGGCTGATCAGCAGACCCGCACCTACGGCCCACTCCCACAGCAGAGTGACTGCAGGGAGCTCCTCTGCTCTCCAATACTGCCGAAAGAAGGATTGATCCCTGACTTCCGACTCCCCCTCTTTATATCTTTGCTTAAGTAAAGAAATGAGATGGAATACTTCCTTAGTTATGACTCAGTTACCAGGAAAAGCCCAAACCAAATCCACTACAAGTCCTTACTACCCACCAGATACAGAGGAAGAATATAAATGTTCCCCAAAAATTTACGAATTAAGAAAGGTCTCCTTGAGTTTGGGTGCAAGTATCAAGTTAATTTTTCTTTCAGACAGATCATTTGTTAATTCATCCATTTTGCTCATGACAGAATGGGTATTTTTGTGTTGTGTTGTGTCTGTTTTAACTACTGATTTATCCTGCACTTAAACCTGCCTCTGGTAACTTCAGAGATGGACAGAGCACAGAAAAGCAATGAATCAGTATACATCTGTTTTCTTACTCAGCACCCACTGGATGAATTAGTGTGTGAGAGCATCTGGAATGTGGTAAGTAGTCAGCTTTTTTCCCATTTTACTTCCATTTGTTCCTCAGTTTCTCTCGTCCCTCAAAATACCCTGAGCAGAGAAAGATTTACTGCCACAGGATACAGTGTGGTTTCAGTAGAAGATTAGACTCCTACCTCACCCTACTCAGTAAATGGAACTAAATACAGATTGAAAACCTTTAGGCAGCTCTTATATAGCAAAATGCCTTGCCTTCCTTTCACCTTCAGTTCAGCAACAAGGTGTGTGGTAAGAAGGAGCAGATTCTTTTCAAAAGGACAGTTAATGTTTTCTTGAAGAGATTGCTCTTTTATTTCTGATTTTCATGTTTTTCCTTCCTATGACCTTCATGCTGCTGCTGCATCCTTTATTTCCAAAGGAAAGGCACTGTATTCACATTCTGGACTCCACGTCCAAAATATGGATCCAAGCTCAAAAGCTGAAAACCTCTCCAGCACAAAAAGTACCTGGACAGCTGTTGCTGGTTTTTACCTCTCCTGAGCAGCAAATCATTTGCACCTGAAACAGCAGGGCTAGGCATTTTCCTTCTCATATAAAAGCATTTTTACCCTCTTTTGGGTGCCCACCACTGAAATTGGGATGCCACCTCCAATACTGAAGACATACAAGGATTACTTCCTCACAAAAGGTGTGAGGACAGAAAGCTGTTGCTGCCCTTTATCTCCTTGGGCAGCCTAATATCTGCACCTGAAACAGTGGGGCTGTGTCCTCTCCTTCTGGGCTGTTTTTGACTGAGGTGAATTTCCTTCACAGTGGCTAGTGTGAGGCTATGGTTTGGATTTGCACTGAACACAGTGATGATAATAGAGATGGGTTTTTTTCTGTTACACAAGGCCAAGGCCTTTACTGCTTTTCATACTGCCACGCTGTCAAGGAATTTTGGAGGTGCTTCAGAGGGTGAGAGGAGACACAGCTGGGACAGGTGATCCCAACTGACCAAAGGTTCCTTCCAGACCATCTGACATCATGCTCTGTATATAAAGTGGGGGGAAGAAGGAGGAAATGGGAGATGTTTGAGGTGATGTCATTTGTCTTCTCAAGTAACTGTTATGTATTATGGGGCCCTTCTCTCCTGGCTGAACACTTGCCTGCCCATGGGACACAGTGAGTTAATTCCTTGTTTTGCTTTGCCTGTGTGTGCAGCTTTTGCTTTTCCTATTAATCTGGCTTTATCTCAACTCAAGAGTTTGCTAACCTAACTATAGATTTGGATTTCCTCCTTTTTCTTAAAAGTTTGAATCAAACAAAAATTACCTTTGCAGTTCTTTTAAATTCTTCTGAAGTTCTGTAAGTCAAACATAGCAATGGCCTCCATTAATCTTACATTACTCCGATGCTTTATCCTGTGCTTCTCCTTCACTAATCCTTCCGCTTCCAGAGGTGATGACTCAACCACGTTTGCTTTCTCTTTGAAAAACTGTTCCCCTTCTGACTAACGAAGCAGACCCTTATTTTGATCTTTAGACAGTGTGCACAGAAAATTTAATTCCTTTTTAAGCAGAAATTAGCTACATGGACATAATAAACTTATATCAGCATTGCAGCTCTCAGAAGCTCACACAGAAACAAACCTCTTGGTTTACTTCCTTTGCTGTAGTCTACTCTCTTCTTCAAGTCTTTCTTTTCCTAAAGTAACTTTCAGACAGATGGCAGGGGTGTATTTCCAAATTTAATTTTGTCTGTATTGCTAACAAATGTCATTTTTTTTTATTTTCTGATATTGAAATGAAAGTCTTCTGTAATTAATTTACCCTAAGTTCTCACATTTAATATAATTTTAGCTTCTTTTTGTGCTACACTCTCCTTACCTCACAGCATGTTCACATAAAAAAAAAAAACATTTGAAATAAAATCACCTTCTACATGAAAATTCCTGAAATAAGAGTGGCAAACAAATTCTGGCTATGAAAAAACACTCTGAAACATACACTATGAAACAAAGTGGAAGATTTTGTGTATATAAATAAATATATATATATGTTTAAGACAGCAACTTTCTGAAGAGAGTTTCAGTCCCTCCAGAAAACCATCTAGTATTGCCTTCTGAGAGCTAGCTACTTTGTTAAGTAAAAAAAAAAAAAAAAAAAAAAATCTCCTTTACAGTGTTGTTCTTTTCCAGCAAGGGATCGAGTGGAATTGTGAATTCAAAGTACAGTATTTCACATTTAGTACAACTGAGGAATTACAAAAAAGAAGATGTCTGATGCAAGACTTTGGATAAATGAGATCTACCCCTATTCTTTAAATAAAATTAATAACAAAATACATTCCTTATCCTCTGCTCTTTCTAATATGATTTTGCCTATTTTTATACCCAGGGTTAATGTCTATCCTTCTGAAAGTTCCCTTTTCATATTACAGCTGTAGCAACACGTCAGATCTATTCTATGTGATCCAAAAGCTGTGGTCTTGTATCCAGAGCAGGAGATCTGAAGTCAAGGCAACAGTGGCTAAGTTCTGATTTTTGTCAGTGGTAGAACAATGGGCAAATTCATCTCTATTTTTAGTGCTCTGTACACCACTAGTTCACACTGCACATGAGAGCCTGACTGTAGTTAGACAGGTTTGAAATCCGGAAGTGTATGGTGTGTCTTGCTATTTGAGCATTACATTATTTAAAAAGATAGAGATCCTGATATTTAACTGACCTAATCTAAGCATCTTGAAAGGTGCTATAAAGGAGCAATGGATTTTTATTTATGCGATGTTTCATCACTATACCAAAAAAAGGCAAAAGTCATTGAAACCTTCCTTAATAATTTCATTTTTTGTATAAGACTTCAACAATGTTTAAATAACACCTATTAGTGGTTATGCCCATGATACAAAAAAATACCCTGCCCAAAGATCAGTGCCAGATCTGCATCCAGAGAGTGAAGGAGGATGCTGTGGTTTACTCAATGGCATTCCGTAAGAGATCACTACACATCACCATTCTTCCGTGAAACTCCTTCATTCCCTTATTTCAAAAGCTACTCAAGCAATTTGGCTTTGCCAGTCAACCACTTTTCCAACTATGTAGGGAACTTGGAAACTTTTTACAAAGGAAGATATTCATGTCACACATGCCATATCAGATTTTTATGTTTCATATTCAGATGGACTTGACTAGATTTGTATAGTAAGATCACAAAAACTTATCCTTTTATCTCAGAGCTAGCGTGTGTTTTATCTGAGTGTTCGACCATATGGACTTGGAGAAACATCTCAGTGTGCTTGTTTTGTGAAACAGAAAAGTCCGCTCTTAGATATTTGTTATGGTTTAGCTAAATTTCTCCCTACTATCACGTGGTTTTTCGAGAATTTTGGGGGGACAACCCCTTCCTTCTCCAGGGAAGCAGGAAGGGAGAAAGGCTCCCACTGAAATAAATTCCACAAGAACGTAAGAGAATAAGACTGCTGGCACAATGGGAGCTTGCTCTCTTTTTGGTTCCTGGGACCGCAGCCGATGGGGAGTCACCACTTGTTGTGTCCCTGGAGCTGTCCCACTGCCTCTTTTCAACCGTGCTGCCTCAGCACGGCATGGCACCTGCCAGACTTGCACTGTCTCTGCCTGGAGGCACTGTTCCTGTGTGGCTGACACCACCATTGTTGTCACTCCCACATGGCTACAACTTTGCCCAGCCTACGTCGGGACCACATGACCATGTTGAGGCTGTGTTACCGCTTTGGCAGTGCAGAGGTGAAAGAGTGATTTTGAGTGACATTTTCTGTTATTGCTTGATCATTTGTTTTATTCTGTTTTGTTAGCCATTTTTAGTTAAATTGTTATTCATCTTCATACTTCACTCAAATGTCAAAATTTTTTGTAATTTCAGGGGGAGGGTTTTCTATTCCATTGGAGGTCCCACTGCTTGAAACACATTGTCATTAAACCAAGACAATACCAATTGCATCTGCTTTTCTCTAGATGCACTCCATCTAAGAGTTCCTCCTTTTTGGCTTTGGTTATGATTCATTGGAGTTTAAAGCAGTAAATGAACTTCTGAGGGATGACAAGATCTATCAGTATCAGCAGTCAGAATAGTCAGGTCCAAACAAATGGTATACTTTCCTAACACTGGCAAATGCCACTTGGGTTCAGTCATAACTCTTTGACTCAACACACAGCTTCATTAAGTGTACTTAACTGACTGCTGCTTTTCTGGAGAGGAGCAGGGAGGTGAGGCTATTAGTAAGAAATACAAATTAACTAACAGTGGTCTACAAATCATAATGTCCCACTGAGAGCTATGATAGCCCCTCAACAGACCAACAGAGTAACAGCATAGATGACTGTTCAACAGTTACCAAGCATGTGAGAAACTACATCTGAACCAGCTAGTTCATGGAAAGTATATTAGTTGGCTGCTGAGGGATTACTGAAGAAGTCTTCACTTTTCTGTGCTTCCTCAGGAGCCATAGAATGCTTTGAATTGGAAGGGACCTCAAAGCTCATCTAGTTTCAACCCCTCCCTGCTATGGACAGGGATACCTTCCACTGGACCAGGCTGCTCAGAGTATCTGGGTCCTTTGCCACGGTAAGTGTTAGGCACCACTGGCCTTACAGATCAAACTCCACAAGATGTTCTCAGTCTTCCCTACAAAACCGTGCATAAGATGTCTAAGATGCAATTATAGAGCCACTCTTAAACAGCAAATTATATACATTCCACTGCTGAAAGCCACTAGTAATTATTCAGCACTCCCTACTTTTCCTGACTGCAAAGAAATCAATAATCTTTCAGTGATTATTGCTAATGACCACTTACAAAATTACTTACAAATCATGAATTTATTGTTGACTTAGAGAATGATCAGCTGAACTTTATAAAAGTAATTTGTTTGCTTTATGCTATTTTTTTTTTTCCTGAGAGAAAAAAATTAATTGTCATTAAAATCAGCTGGATCTGTCTTCGAAAAGACACAAAGCACTAAGCAAGAGTCTGTATTTCATCTAATGTACTAAAGGCAATGCTCAAAAAAGCTTCAGCTTTTGTTTTCTTCAGGCACTATGCCCTGCTGCAGAAGAAACGATAATATTTATTCTGAAGAGAAAAGGATTCTATTTAATTTATCCAACTTTCAGACTCCATGGTTTCCATACAGAACCCTCCACCCCCAGATCCACTGATGAAAATCTTCCTGTTTGAGTATAACTTGAACAATAATTCAAAAGTTAACACCCGTATTTCAGCCATTCCCAAAGCTAATCTGCAGTCAGAAAACAAGTACTATTTTAATAATTTTCCTGTACCACATTTTTTCCTCAGGACACTAAAAAATTCCCTAGAAATTTCTTAAAGAATAACAGCAACATTATAAAATTAAGATAAATCCCATAAGTTGAGATTTCCCTTTGATGTATTTCCAGCAAATGTGTTTGAATGCTCTTCCTTACTAAGGAAAGCTAGAAATAGAAACATTCCTGTTATCAGCTTCTCATGTTTACTATCCCTTTCCCTACTGTTGTATACTAATGATTTTTCATAAACTGAAATAACTTGCAAATACAATAAGCTTTTATCCCATAACATTCAAAATGCAATTTCTTTAGTATGTCTCTGGTTTCACTTGTTTAATAATACCATCATTTCTTCCCTTTCTTGCTATGTACCCATTCATTGTATTTTTTTCAATCTTTTTCTTTCCTCTCAGTTTTTTTGTTCACTAATTCCTGGGATGTTCCTGGGGTAAAAGTCTAGGCAAAAGAAGAAATCTTATTGCAACTTGCAAAGTCTTGGGATGTATGAATACATCAAAAGACTGTCTTTAAGTGCCTTGTGAAATTTAGGAGTGGATAAGATTACTCAAAAAAAAAAAAGAAAAAAAGAAAGGGTAATCTTTACCAAAGAGAAAAGAAACTACCTGCAAAATTGGAGCTTTGCCTTGTTTTTTTGTTCTGAGTTTTGGGGTGGGGAGAATAGGATTTGGTAGACCTTTTTACTGATGACAAATAAAAAAGCATTAAATGATGTCTGTGGTTCAAGAGTAGGAATTAACGGCTAAAAGTTCTAAATTCAACATAATTTTTTTTGGATGGGAGAATGAGATTTAGTTCAGTATATGTATCCCATTGCTTCTCTTTTTACTGTAATTTTTAGTGCAAATTGTTTCTCCTGGTCCTTTTGATGATGTCTAATTTTACATCTATGGAGTGTTACCTCACTTTAACACTGATCTTTAATCAATTACTTTACATCTTGTCTTATCCATGAGTGAAGTATAGGTCATAAATATGTACTGGCTTATTTTCTTTATTTAGAAAGTTGAAGAAACACTCTGAGTGTCAAAGAAATGCTCTGTTTAGCAAGCTGAGTGACTATATTGACATATGTTGAAATGGGAAATCTTACTAGCAATATATTTCTCTCAATTTAGTGATCTTACCATATAAATTAGGGCCTGACATCAAAGTCTAGTTCCACACACCAGCTAAAGAAAATCTGTCTCTACTGCAACTCATCCTTCTCTTCCAACTCAAATAATTCTATGATTTGTATATGCAAATAGCCTTTTGAGAATATGGCCTTGAATATGACACTGCAGTGATTGGCAGTCAGCATCGTTTCACTGCAATTAAATAGGATGTTGCAAGTGCAGGATTAGAAGTTAAAGGTGAAAAAGAGCAGGTAGCAGAATGCTTGTAATACTCTTCAAAAAACTGTGAAGAATGAGAAATATAGAAATTAAAAGATATCTAGTAAGAATGTTGAAAGAATTGGTTCCGAAGGCAATGCTTTACTTTACATCTGGGATGTACCTATCTGGTTTTAATGCACACCTTACGGTGCCAAGCCAGGCTGTGAAAGGCAGCAGAAAGAACAAATGGCAAAGAACTTTATATTATTACTTTCCCTTGTCCAACTTCTTTTCTCTAGGCCTTTTGGGTAGTTTGTTTGTTTGCTTGTTTCTGGAGCCACTGTGCATGCCATGAGCAGTTTTTTACACAGAAAGGCAGCACCCCAAGGACTAGTAGCCCCGCAAGTTTCAACCTCCTTGTAAAAAGAGAGCCAGGAATTCACATACTGGGGAGACGGAAGGGCTGGCAGACACCAAATGGGCTTCCAAGCACATAGGCAGTTTCCTGAAGCAACCTTTTCAATAGTGCTCCCATACAGATCCACTATGATGAACTGCAGCAAGCCATTGGTAATGCCAGCAAGGACGCAAGTGCAGGGGCTGACAAAATCAATCTCAGGCTTACTTATCTTTGGGCTAATTAGTGCTTGCACCTGTATCACACACTGAAGAGATTCCTGTGTCAGATTCTTCTGCTGTGAATGCCCACATGCAGCCTTCTCAATTAAAGGTCAGAGAAACAGTCACCTTCCAACCTGGCCCCTGTTCAGAATTGAGCTGATAACAAACACAGCACATACTTGTATCTGAGAAATTTCAATTAATCTGAACACATAGATTCACTTTCAAATAAGCCTCAATCAGACAGATGATGTGCATTCTGTACATCCATATCACCGAGCTCTTTGTCAGACAAAAATAATTCCAGATAAAATTAAGTCTTTTGTAGCTTCTGGAGACACAGCACAGAAATAAAGCCAGCCACTCTGCTCATATAGCATTACACAAACTTCAACCTCTACATATACTCTGGCTGAAAATGGGAGTGGTTCAACCAGTTTAAGAGTTGGATTTCCAGTTAGCACTTACTGCAATACCACTACAGAACCTGCTAATAAGCAATTGTTAATCTCTAGCATCAGAAACAACTCATGTTACATTGCTCAATTACAGGAGTCTGAGCTCAGTGATAGATTTTGATCAAGGTTTGTAGAACTTGAAGCTGCATTTAATTATCACCAGAGGGTTATTTTTTAAAATTCCTTATAATCTCCTATAATCTTTTAAATCTCCTTATAATGCCCATTGGACAAACCATTTTTTCTGCCTATTGGAAACAATTTTCATCCCAAGTCCACAGAATTTTCTCTGGCTTTGAATTGTAGCTTCGCATAAAATCAAAAAGAGAATTTTTATTTCTGTCGTAACAAGGTTTGTTAATTGGAAGGCAGAGGGAGAAGTGTTAGAATCCAAACAGCATAAACCAGTCCCTCACTTATTAGGAATGTGTTATTCTCTGCTGCTGAAATATTGAAAATCACGATTGCTCTCAGAATTCTTCAGAGAGACATAATTATAAATGCTGTCAAGGTATCTTATTTTGTATAAGTCATCATGAAAATCCAAGTGCTGACAAATCTAGAGACATTTGTAACTAAAAATGTAAATAAATACACAATTCAAAACAAAAATCTTATGCCCATACACACCACTCAATGACAATTTGAAGCCAGTGACTGAATCCTCACCTCATGAATCATATATCCATTTTTCTCTGTTTTTATGGACACTATGGCCATAAGTAGCTGCAGAAATGCTCCTGAGTACAAACTAATGATCATTGACAAGGCATTATGGGGAATTTAAGGTTAAAATGTAGTTTTTCTTTTCCTCAGTTTTTTTCCTTCAGGCTTTTAGAATTCCAGAGAATCCTCCAGGAACACCAAAAGTAGGCTTTCCAGAGCTTGCAGCTAGGACCAAAGCCTTCTAGAGAAATTTAATCACAAATCATCTAATTTCTTTACAGAAAATACTGGTCTACACAAGAATTTCAGAATATGCATCATCATTTTCTAGACTTGTCTTATGAATACAATGAAAGTACTCTAGTTCTGTTCAAAACAAGATGTTAGAAATAATTCATTTTTTGGACTTAGAGAGGATGAATTCAATCACCTCAGGACATCTCATTCCTGGGAGAATTCTGTACTTGGCAATTGTGCTGGTCTAAAGGTAAACTGGTGGGAGGAATGAACACAGCTCAAGAGACATTACAAGTCAGAGTTACAATTTACTAAAAAAGATTACAATAAATACAATGATACAGAGAAAAATTGGTTTTAACCCACAAAAACAGATGTATAACCCAGCACCCTGAGGCACGAACAGAATGGTGTTCATTAGCCACTGTGCTGAGCACCACATGGCCCCCCTGAATACAAAGTAAAAGGAAAGGAAACCTGTTGGTGAGGATGATGGTTGCAGCCTTGTCAAGAGTGGCAATCACAGTTCTTTTGAGGTTCTGGTCCTTCTCTGGATCCGATGAGTGGTACCAGAAGTCCCAAAAACCCAACATTATCTATGCTTAGCTTCAGGTGGGAATGCCCAGTACCTCCTCCAGGGTATAGAGTTTCACAATGGGTGATTTACATGTGTGAGTATGAGATATTTCTGAAATCTTTGATGGTCTAGATCATTGCAACGGCCTGCTGTGCCAGTCCCTAATAGCCCTTTAGCAGGCATGATCCCTCAGGCTGGGTATGAAGGTGCTGATGCCTCCTCAGTGGGGAGTTATCACAGCTGAGTCACTGGTGGGAAGACAGAAACACTCCTCTCCCTTGCAGGGTTCTTTAACACCCAGCTTATATCCTGAGATGTCAGGTGTGCCCTGGGCAGCTGCTGCAAATTATTAACAGTTATTAACAGTTCATGAGAAATGACATAGAGGGTGTAGAATACACAGTTTTGGTTACACCCACATAATGATAAACTGGTTCCAGCTGCTGTAACTAGGACAGCAAATTCTAATGTATTTCCTTGGAGAAATTGACACAAGAACCTGGAACTGCAATTTTACTCCTTTGAGAAGAAAATTGCAGGAAATTCCTGCCCCACAGCAACTCTAAAAAATGCAGAATTCTGCCTCAAAAATTTTGCTTCCTGTATTACCAAGAGACTTCTTTTCCTACCTCTCATACTTTATGGTCATGTGAATGGGTCTGCAGTATGACCAATACCCACAATGCAAAAGCATTAGGAAGTCTCCCCTGAAATGATACTGATTATTTAACATATTTCACTTTTTAATATACAGATGAAGAGCTGTTTGCTCAGCTGGTAGGAAAAAGAAAATGATTATTTTTGAAAATTACTGGCCTATGGAACTGCACAAAGGGGATCGTGCTAAACACTAACCAAGAAAAGGAGCAGGACAATAACTAGATTATTTGTGACAACTCAGCTCTATATTTGGGAAACTAACACCGAATTCATTGTGTGGTCAGGTGTAACTTCAGTGTTGACAACAACTAGAGACCACTGGAGGGACCCCTGGGACAGAAGAATGCATGTGCAAAGGGGAGGGAAGATATGTTAATGATTTCAGGGACATGACTATCATATGTATGTTTATTTTGGGAAAATCAATGAACATGTATATGGAAGTTGGTATACAAACAGGAGCTATTCTATATTCATGTGCACAACATTTTGGACGAAATATTGCCTTGTGTATCTAATGCTGAATAAAGAATTCCTGCTTCTTAGTGCTGCATTGGTGTTAAGGAGTTTTGAACATAGACATAGACACAAGCAGAATATTTCTCTAAGAAAAAAAAAGTGGATTTAATTGTCTGGCACCAATATGAGCAGAAATGTCCCTGTTATGGAAACCAAACTAGCCATCAAACATCACTTGTATTTGAGTAAGAAACATTGCTGCCCTGATCAGAAAAGGCAGCATCAGAAACCTCATGAGGAAATATCTTTCTAATTTAACTTTTCAAACAAAAGAAGCTTCATGGTAACACAGGTAAGAGTGATGATTTCTGAGCCTGCATTAGAACCAATAATTATTACAGTCACTATTTTTCTAAATTCATACAGAAGGGAAAATAAGCTGAAAACCTCTAAGTGCAATTGTTTTCAAGGCTTGTACTGGTATTCAAGAGTTCTTTACAGCTCTCTTTAGAAAACCTGTTTAAATGCTATTTTGTATTTCTGACTGTGCAAACATTCCTCTCATGATGACACTCACCTACAATTATGCTTAATCATGCCTTTTTGCTTTGTCAAATTATAAATAATGTTCATTACTTATGTTTTCCAAGCCCTGCACTTTAATGCACATCCTCATTTATATGGTTGCAAATACATTTGTGAACTGCAGCTTTCATTCTCACTTAACTGGCTGAAAAATTCAAAAAATATAAATGTCACTATCACCTACAAAAAAATCCTCAGTTTAATGTAAAGCTCTCTCAACAGACAGAGGGAAAATGCTGTAGCATCTAAAGATCCTAAAGCTTAAGATCCACATAAAACACAATAATATCAAGACCCTCATGGAATAAAAACACAAGTACAACTGCCAAAAAGAAAAAAAAAAAAGAGAGAAATAATATGACTTCATATTTGAAATTTTTACTTTAAAACAAGGTCTTGATCCTGGAGAGAGATGAGCTAATATAACAGCATAAATTTTAACAGCTTTATGCATATGTGTTGTAACTGAATGTCTGAGGAAATGGCAACAGAATTTTTTACCTTACTTCTTTTAAGGAGAAAAATAAATATGGGGCATGCTTTCTTTTTCGCTGCTCCGTTTGCAAACAAAAATAATGAAGAAAATAATAAGGGTAATAAATTCTGACTCAAAGGGAAAAGAGGTTTTTAGTTCAATCAGTATTTTAAAGGACAAAATGACAACTTTTGCAATTTTGCAGTAGTTGGATTTATATGGCAACAGCATTGCTCCACTAAAGCTGCAACAGAGCTGGGGACTTTACTTGTCTCTCACTCTGTTCTTCTGTGCCTCCTGGCAGTAGGTGAAATTCTCTACTGCCCTCTTTGTTTTGCGCTGTGAGACATAATTGAAATACCTTTATAATAAGAGAAACAAAATAAAAAAAAACAAAACCAAACAAATAAACAAACCCCAGAAAAGTGAAAACTTCCTGTCAAGGATGTGATTTTTTCTATATAACTGAGAAGAAGGACATGCCTATTTCCCATCTGTCTGACTGTCTTTTAAGAAAGATGAAACCAATGATATGGTATAAGGACTTTACAGAACAGGCAGTTTTATTTCTGCTTTTGTATAAACAGATCAGAATTCAAATCCCAAAAACAAGAAAAGCAATATCAATAATCCCTTCTTCTTTTCCCTTCTGATGAGACATGATCAGATCAGATTGGCACAGTTTCCACGGCACTGATTAGCTCTCAGCAATCTCTTATACTGCCTCTGCAGCTCTCGAAAAGATATCTCTGAACAATCTGTTTTCCCTTCTTATAGTCTGTTTATTCCTTCATCTGTTGCAGTCAACAGGACTGTTTCATTGATCTAAGTAGGAACAGATATGTAAGCAGCTTGCTTACTTACCCCAAGCAGTAAAAACGTTAAAGTGCTCCAAGTTACCATGATGTCATTAAAAGAAACGGACTCTTTTGTTCTCAATTCATCTTGTTCATCATCACTGTTCATCACTGCAGAAGCAGTGCCACCAGAGACTCAAGAGAAATCCAGCTTCATGCGTCTTTGGAGCCACTCTGTCTAGGACAAGTCTTTAAAAGAAGCAGCATAATATTGACGTTGTACTCTTATCACTGTTAACCCCAGGGACAGTCTGCTGTTGATTTTTTCCAGTGAAATCTGTTCTGTGCATTTTAGTCACCACTACATGTCTGCCCTATAATAAAAGACCAGATCGTTTTGGAAGTTTTGGAAGGCTGTTTTCCCTTTCATGAAGAGATATTTTTGGCACATACACCACAAATTTCAATGACCTGACACGCTGTAGATATATAACCCAGGTACCTAAATGAAGAATAACTTTTCAGTTGTATTCTGCTGCTGCCAGGGCTCTTTATAGTATGGCATTAAATACTGCAGAGGTTTCACATAGGGTCAAGTGAAATCTCACTCAGAGGCAAGTGCAACTTCACTCATACCAATACATAGAGTGTTGACACCATAACCTCATGCTCCACCATCTGCTTCAGTCCTTGATGATGGAAGTAGTATTTTGCAGTTTTTTCCTCTATTTACCCTTCCAACTCATAAAAAAATTAATGAATTCAAGTTTTCCATAAAAATCCCCCCCTAAAAAACTTACACCAAGCAATTCTTCAGAAAAGAAACACAAATAAAATGGTAAGCATTTTGATATCCTACAGAGACCATCTTGAAAGGACTTAAACACCACATAAGCAATGAGTAATAGCAAATTTTGAAATAAATCAGAATAAGTAAGTAATGTGTTAGTGTTTAGGAGTGGCAGGGTGTGACACTGTCACGACTTCGCCACGGCTCTAAAACAATAACATAGTTTTTGTTTCAAAGGGTTTAAAGTCAAAAAATAAGACAATGGGTGGTAAGTGAATACGAACAAGCATTTAAGGGACAAGTGTGAATAACATATTGTAATCAGAATTACACACTCTTAATGTGATAAATCTTTCAGGGTTTAAGTCCCTGTTAAATAAATATATTTACATCTTGAAAGTTTCAGTGTAACTCTACATAAAAGAGAAAGTTTCCTTTTTCTCCTCTCAACTGTCTAAAAGCTCTCTGCAATCAGTTACCAAATATAACCCCTGGAAAAGCAATTAAACCCCATGTGGATTCATGCAGGTGTATAGAAAAGGTGACACAGTTGTGAAACTGAAAAAATTTGTCCAAAATAAAAACTTTCTGGTTGGATCCCAGCCACTGAATTTAGAATCACTGAAGGAAGGCTGTGCATATGTCCCAAAAACACATTGTTAGTTTTCCTTGTTTCCTTGCACTAGAGTGTAATTCCAGGAAAAAGCTCCCTAAGTAAGGAAACAGGCTAAGCATAATTCTAATAATTGATGTTGAGGTTTGTACAATTTGAAGTGGTATTACATAAAAATACAAGTTTAAAACACTAAAAAAAACTGCAATGTTCTCTAATGCAACCCCATACACTAGCACCTGACTACTAACAGAAATAAAATACTCTACTTCAGAAAAAACTGCATGAGACATATATGTATTTGACAAAACAACCAAAAAATTATTGCTTCTTTGCAATAGAGTGTCTCTAATGCTACAGAGCCTTCAAAGACATTGTCAGGTAGCTGCAGACACATTCCTGCCTGTGTGATGAGGCCATGGTATCTCTGAATTTCAAATTGCTTTTTTTCCGCCCCTGTCTGCACTGAATGGCAATTTTTCATACAACAGTTTCAAACCTGCCAGAAACATTTTGAATGAAGAATTAGAAAGAATATATAAATTTAAGGAGTAATAACTATTTATTACTAATGATTATTATTTCTGTGAAGACTAAAATATTTCAGTTTTCTCAATTAGTAACATTTCTCCTTGTACACTTTCAATATGTCTTTAAAAATTACTGTAAAGGTCTTAGATCATGTGCATAAGATGCCAAGCACTTGTGAAATCAAATCACTTCAGTAATTGGTGCACAGAATCCCACATGCTGTATAACGTAACTGGCAAATAACAAGTTTCTTTTATATGAAGCTCTAAACATATTACAAAGTTATTGAAAAAGTACTGAGAATTGTAGGAATCATATAGATAGGGGGGTTGATGTTTATCAGGAATAGAACTAATGCCTTTTATTTTGGTAACATATTCAGAGGCTGAAAGCCTGTCCTGTATTAATCTGTTCTTTGTTTTCCCCTTTTCTCTTATCATAATTTAAATCCCATTCAGAACATTACTTTATACTTGAAATTTATGTATAACAGTATATGCATAATTCACTGCTACACTTTATGAAAATTAAAGCTGAATGCAGTTTTTCACTGAAGTATTCTGATTCAGGTCTGCAGCATTTTTGATTTTGTGTGGGATTTAACTCAGTTGACTGTATATCTTTGAAGAACAAAGATATACAAGATAGAGAACTTTCAGCACTTCAGCATTTTTGTGATTAAAATTCAAGTCTGGTTATAGTTTCAGAAAAAAAACAAATTTTGTTTGTAATGTGCAAATAGAATGAAAAAATATTTTCAAGTTCAACAAAATATTTCCTTGAACTAGTAGCATTTTTTCCTAAAAATTTAAAGAAAAATATCTTTCAGTGTAGCTGTATGTGTTAAGTGCAAAACTATTTTTTTTCTAATTTTTTCTCTTGAAATCAAAATGATTCCTATATTCATGATTGAATCTTGATTTTTTTTTTTTTTTTTTTTTTAAATTTGAAGCCCACTGGACAAAATCCCTATAAGCTTTGTTGACCTCTCCCTCCCTTGGTGACCAGTAGGAAAATCTATTTAGGAAAAGGAAAGCGAAGCAGATGTCCAGAGCTAATCTTTGAGTATAATACTGAAAAGGAACGGAAACTCAGATCTGGTGGTAAACCCCAGCTAGTTGTAGTTAGTACACTGGGTCACTTGAGCCTGCTTCTAATAAAACATAAATAAATAATTCATTAAAATCAATCTTTCACTTCAAGACCAGCAATGTCTTATGGAAATACCAGCAGACTTATTACAGAGAAGTACTAAATAGCTAAGTAAGCATTCATTCATATCTCCCTTTAAGTCTTGAAAAGTCAATAAATGAACTTTAATTTTCCCTTCTACCACCAAGATTTCTAAACAAATATAACCTAGAATTTTCTTTGTATTACCAGGTTGTTTTATCTTGGAAATTCTACCTTGAGGAATAGTATTCTACATTGTAAACACTGTAGCAGATCTGTCTTGTGGTTCTGTTATAATTTCATTTAAGTCTCTCTTGATTATGATAGAGTATTCAAATCTGAAACCTGTCATAATTTTGAAAAAATCTTTTCTGATCAGACTTTCTTCCAAAAGATTAAAAAGAAAGAGAAATGTACAATATACTCATACCATACTTTGTTAAAAAACTGTTTTCCTGGATCCATACCCATCAATACTTGCATAACCCAGCAAAAGGAAGAAAAGCAACAAAAATCCCTTTGACAGGTGACAGGCAGTGCCATGGGCTATTGCGTTTTGTAACTGCCAAACAATTTGATGCAGCTTCATTAAGTCATTGGCATCTATAATTATAAACTTCCCAGGTAAAAGCTAAATTCAGAATCTCAATTTCATAATCAAATTTATATATTTCAGAAGAATCTTGACATTGTGCAAAGCTGGAAGAAATTAACAGTAATATTTCCTAGCTGACAAGTCCTAACAATTAATATCTGCACAAAATGTTATTTTTTGGAACATCTACAACACCAACAAAAAGCCTAAACAGCATCCTCCAATGGAATGTCATGAAATAAATGTAATTGGACAAAAAATACTTTCCTTTATAATCCTGATTAAATTACCTTTATAGGTCCCTTCCAACCCAAGCCATTCCATTATTCTATGTTTAGATCTTTAGCTGTTTTCAGGTAAAGACATACTTATCATACTTGATGTGTAAGGTTAAAAGAAGCTTTCATAGTTGACTATACATCCATATAAACTTCTAACCAACTGGCTTTTCATACCAGTCACCTGCTACCAGAGTCCTTACCTGGGAACATGCAGACCACAGGAGGCAACTCTTGGTTTTGGCTGAAAATTGTCCTTGTCTGAATTTCCCTGAATGTTGTTTCAAATCCATTGTTATTGTTCTGATATTGAATTTTGTAAGATTCAGTTTACAACCAATTATTATTAGACTACCCTGAATTCACTAAGTTGTTGCAACAAAGAGACTCGAGCTAGTCCTGTTACTAGCAGGTAGCTGCCCACACCGCACGTGGACTTCACAGACAGGGACATGTAGAAGTTCAGAAGGGCCCTGTTTTCTACATCCACCAGTTCTTGCAGATACCACTGGGGCAGAAAGCACCAGTGCTTCTCAGTCCTTGGGATGCTGTGACATATTACCTATTTTTCATCTCTTGTGCCTGCTGTTTTTAAAGGAATAATTTCTGCATCCAGACCCATAAGTACACAGAGACATGCCCCACACACTTTCAGGGAAATGGCTTTTCTAATAGTATTTCTAAAATAAATCATCTAATTAAAAACCAGGAATCAGAACAAATAACTAAATTCACTTTCAGCTTCCAAAATAATTTTTTTGAAATACATTTTCCACATGGAAAGAATATTTAGTTTATTTCAAACATGCTTCTTTAATTAGACTTAATTTTTCTTCTACTAATCCCCCTCTCCTAAATCTGTAGTCACAGAACTCTAAAAATAGTAATTTTTCTCTTCACATCAACCACATTAGACAATAATATCACTTAAACCGTTAACATAAGTCTGAAGCTGATGAAGATTTCATAAGTTTTCCACATCATACAGACAATCTGGATATTAGAAATACTTCTAAATCTCAAAATGAAACATAGTGACAAATATGGATATATTTTATATACATGTGAATCTGAATAATACAGTTCAATGGGCTTTCAGCTTCTATTATGTCTTTATTCCACATGAAAAAAATCTAAATTTTAAATCTCCACTACTTAATAAAAATATTAAATAGATCTTAAATTATTGCTTTAAACATTTAAAAAAAGTCATTGAAGGCAACTCTACCCTAATTAATTTTTTCTTTTCAGAAAGTTACAACTTCAGAAAAAAGTTCCAGCCAAAAGCTGGTGTCTATTGCAGTTTGCACTACTGAGACTCTGTCTCCCGTGATAAAAAAAAAAATCATAATTATCATAGCCCACTCCACCTTCAGTTTCCAAACACCTCAAGTTCCCCAAATTTAAATCCTCTCAAATCAGTGGCTTCTGCAGGTCCTCTATAGTGACAGCAAGCTGTGTGTTTGATTTGCTTCTACAGATGTCCACAGCTTTTCTGATACTTCATAGTTCATAAAAAATGTGTTCAACTTAACACCATTTTTTTTGTGGGATAAAGGGTTCCTCTGCTAATGACTTCACAAAGGCAACTTTACCAAAGCAAAGAGAAACATTTGACCTGCAAGTTTCTACCATTTTCATACCTGCTGATTCTAAAAATCGACAAAAATAATTTCATACTGTATAACAAGACTGTATTTCTGTGGTTAGCATTCCCAACTACACTTCACATTGCTGAGACTCATCCTTCACCCACATCTCAAGTCAATAGAAGTTTTGCCATTGAAGACAGCTGGAAGAGATTCAGACATAACCTGAAAATACCTTGCCATACGTGGGCAGGCAGAGGGTAAGCCCTGGCATGTATTCTCCAACAATTCCCACTTACAGTATTTATATGGAAAGTTTCTCACCTCTTCTGAAACAGTGTCTATCAGATATAAAAGCAAGCAAATTGAACTCTTGAGAATACATTTATATTTTTGTAAGGAAATAGGTGAGTTTTATTTCTAAAACTAAAGAAAATGCACTTAACGTGAAATTTAATTACGTCAAGTACACCATGCAAGTTTCTGGTGATATATGCTGAAGCTTGAACCACTGAAACACAGAACTTTAGGGCAAGCTTTTTTGGTTTTTTTCTTTAAACAAACAAACAAAACAAAACCAAAACCAAGTATTAAGAATGTTCTTTGGTACATCAGGCAGGTGTTTACATAGCACTGACCTAACACCTGTAAAGTTCCAAGTTCTCTTCGTATTCCTGCTGCCTTCTCTCCAGTACAATTAAATGGCTGAAAAATTCATGAATACATTAGAAGACTTTCTTATAGATGTTTAACCTTAATTTCAAAGTCTCAGTGCTGTCAACCTCAGGTCTCCCGAGAAACATTCCTCTACCATCTTCATGCTTTGCTTTGCATTTACTGCAGCTGTAGCACCATGCCTTGAAGCATCTTGTTATTCACAGAAATCCTGTAGCAGTTGTGCTCAGACACATCATCACACACAGGGTACAAGGCAAATAAAGAAAAAGTCCCATGATTGTCACTGACACAGGTTGACCAGAGAAGTTTTGGATTCCTTGTCCCTAGAAGTGTTCAAGGCCAAGCTGTATGGGGTATTGAGCAACCTGGTCTGGGGAAAGGTATCCTTGTCCATGGCTGGGGGTTGGAACTAGGTGGTCTTTAAGGTCCCTTCCAAGCCAAACCATTTTAGGATTGTATAGAGGAAAAGGATGAACACAGTTGTGGTTTCCATATAGTTGCCGAGCAGGCCAGCAATAAAGACAGGAAGAAAATTCTCCACTTATATTTGTTACACGTCTAGAAACAAGAGAAATACAGTGTCTTAGCAGAACTGTAAACTATGTGCCTGTGAATGTATGCAGAGAGATTTACCTCTAGCCAAGAATCTGTCAGAATTTTATGTCAGTTTTGCTATTAGCTTTTTCTGTGGTTGACATTCCCAAAGACCAAGAAGGAAGAAAATGGTATAGATCTAGTCACAGTTGCTTCATTTCACAGAACTTTCTTTCAATTTTGAAAATCCATAACATTTCTTCCTTAAGGAACCTCTGCTGGTTCTGTGCCAATCCACAAATAACAACTCAAAGTAGCAAATACTCAAGTCTTCTGTATCTTAATGAGGCACTTGAGTAAAAGTACTAAACCTGCAATAGTACCTATTTAATTCACAGACTTCATTTTACTAGTCTGTCTACCAAAACAGCTAATTGATACTTGTATTAGTAAAAATTGGTTTTTTAAGTAGTAGTAAAAATTGGTTTTTTAAGTAGTCTTGTTAATGCCCTGAATAAAAAGCGGTGTTCTAACCATAGAAACTGTCTTGGCCAGTGGTGACAAGGACAAATATTTTTTCCAAGATTGTGTGGGATTTTGAAACTCAAAGGAATTTTAATAAGCAAGAGGCAAATTCCTCTAATGGGCCAAGTGGAAAGTCCTTCTGAGTGGCAGTACATTCTTCAATTTATTATGAAAATTCTTCACAGGCATGTGGAAGTCTCACTGTTCTCTTGATCCTTGTGAAATGAATAAAAATGTCTAAAGTTTCTTATGCAAAGACCACTAGTTCTTTGCCAAACATTTAGATTGTCTTCTTGTTTTTGTCATAATTTCTCTTATGCCAAATAATTAGTACATTTTTAATTCATATAATTTTAAAAAGTATTTTTTTCTTGCGGATGTTTCCCCCCTCCCCCAACTATTTCTACTATTTTGATAATAAAAAGAAGATATTTTAAAAGCAGAAATTCAGACTTGGAAGCATGAAAGAAAAAGCAGCTTACATGCCTTTAAGCTAGTCATGACAGCAAAAAATTTGAGGCATGCTTCCCAGAAATAAGAATCATAATCCGGTATTGGTTGCTTAAATAAAATTATTTTAATTGTCAGAGGTGCTATGCAGGACAGCATCATATTCTAAACCGACTTTCTCCACTGCTTGAATCCCATCTGATCTGCCTCATGGCAGTCACATTGCATCTTCTCTGAGAACAAGTCCTTTGCTGAACTACATCACCTTTCTTTCTGCTCTGTATTTCCATTAGCTAACAGACTTTATCTCAGCCAGAGAGACCTTTTCAAACTTCTTATGTTTTGTCATCTTGAGTGACAAAATAAAGAACTGGGTGACCCAATTGCATCCTGGAATGAGATGCCAGAAGTGCTGCTGTAACATCTTCTGTAATAGTAACTCCTTCACTCTGGGAGTAATTGCTGTTGGGACACAAAACACAGGAAGCCTAACTCACCAGTAAAGCATGAGATGTGGCAGGAATTGCATACAATCTACAACAGCAAGTTAGATCTTTACGAACAGCTTGGAAATGATCTGTAAATAAATCTGCTTGTCCAGACATAAGAAGGTAGGAATAGGGATTATTATTA
The DNA here is from genome assembly GCA_035047865.1 of Dendrocincla tyrannina. Lineage (NCBI taxonomy): Eukaryota > Metazoa > Chordata > Aves > Passeriformes > Dendrocolaptidae > Dendrocincla > Dendrocincla tyrannina. The sequence goes on from JAWWMP010016523.1 coordinate 40,210, forward strand.
TGACTTAGTGAAACTAATGAAAGGAATATATATAAGTAGTACAGTAAATAGAATAAACATGACAGAATCATAGAATCATTAAAGTTGGAAAAGACCTCTGAGATCATCAAGTCCAATCAACACTGCCAGACCCACTACTAAGCCATGTCCATAATCAGCACAGTTTTTTGAATGCTTGCAGAGATGGTGATTCCACCACTTCCCTGGGCAGCCTGTTGCAACACCTGACCACCTTTTCTGTGAAGAAATTTTTAAGAATATCTGGACCTCTCTTGGAGCAACTTCCTCTGGCCTTATCACTTGTTACCTGGTAGAAAAGACTGACCCCTACCTGCCTAAAACCTCCTTTCACGGAGCTGTAGACAGTGATAAGGTTCCTCTTGAGTCTCCTTTTCTACAGGTTAAACACCCCCAGCTCCCTCAGCCACTCCTGATTCTATGATATTTCTCAAGTTGTCTTATGGAATCCCAGTCCTCTTAGTTCATTTCTGTTATGGGGATGTTTAGGCATCATATGAAGGAGAAAAGGGGTCTGTTATAGTGGGTGCACTGCACGTTTAAACTTCTCCTATTTCTAGACATCACTTTGATCTTTTTTTTTTTTCCTTAAATGCAACATCCATTACTAATGGGCAACCATTCAGTATTGTAGCTTTGGTGTTATACAGTATGCTACTTAATCTTCTGGTCAAGAAAACATGGTGGGAGGAGTCGTCTAATATTGTCTATTATCAGGAATGTTTGTCCATGTGAATGATTTCTTTTCTTATATCCTTTGTTATTAATATTGCTGCTGCTACTGTTCATTTTCTTATCACATTGCAGTTTCCAGTAAATTGTTCTTATCTGAACACATGATCTTTGCCTTTTGAGCCTCCAACTGGAGGAGGGCAAAAGGGAGAGGGAGTGGTGTGTGGTGTGGAGAGTCACAGAGGGGACACTGACCTGGGGAGTACCATTCTTAAACCATGACACATGATTATCAGATTTACCAATGTTCCTTCCACAGTCCTTGACATATTCATTAATCCATGGTGCTAAAAGCCTGGAGATTAATTCCTAGGGTCGAGTGAAGCTCACAGTTAAAACACAATGTCATTTTTTTGTAATTCAATAGATTTTTATCTGGGAACCAGTGAGAGAGAATAAATGTGAAACACTGAAGTGATGCTTTCCTTCAGAAACTCACTCTTCAGATAAGCTCTACATGCAGAAGGTTTTTATTTATCATAATGAAAAAATGGCTGATGATTAACATTATCATGTCTCCCAAAATTCAAAGTACACCCTCCAGCAATGTTGTGACTAATGGGCCAGCTACTCACCCTATGATGGTTTCTTCACTCAGTCAACAAATCTAAAGAAAAGTCCATTTAACAGGGCAACAATGCTCTGTACAGTCTGAAGGGCACTTCAGAGGTCCCAAAAATTGAGCAGACAGAAAGAAAAATACCTTAAACCAGAAACTGCTCTCATCTACAGCATCCATCCACAATTTTTTTTTTTCAAGCCATTACAAGCAGAGTCAAGAATTTATCCCACTCAGTTAATTTCACTGTGATTTCCTTTTTTTTTTTTTTTTCCTCATTTTGGAAGAAATATATCATTGTGGGTATTTTGCAATTCCCTCATAAACTTTAATCAAACATATCCTGTCCTTTTTTGGGAAGTATTTTCAGGAAATATTGTCTATGAAACTCATAAGCTAGAAACATTTTTAAAGCTATGATTATTTCAACTGTCAGTCATATTAATCTGTAATTTTTCAAACGCCACAGATATCTGCCAGTGAAGACAGATCCATTTTATTCCAGGTTCCACCAGAGACCTCCTATGCATCACTTCATGCAGGATGCTTCACCTGGCCCTGCCTTGCTCTTCTCACCAGCTAAATGCTGCTCCTAGTCATCTTCCAGCTCCATAAGAAGTGACTCAGAAACTACAAACTATTTGCAAAGTTGTCAGAGAAGCACAGATACAGGTTTGAGGTACAGAGCTGAGTTTCTACAGTTCAAAGCAGACATTGGAAGTGGATGGGAGGCTGTTTTCTTCTGACAGATGAATGTAAGAGACACAGAGAAAATCAAAGTGTGTATTGAGTTCATACCTTCCATGTATGAGTGATTATTGAGGTATAAATGTTTTTCTGAAGATGCCAACCAATTTAGAGAAGTTTTTCAGATCCTGGTTATTTATAAACTGTAGTGCCAAATACTTGTAAAGATACTAATGCTAAATTGGACAAAGCTGTTACAAGTACTCTGATACATCTCACTTGTCCCATTATCTCCAATTTATAGAACACTTTCTTTTAAAAATCTGCATAGTTGAATTCTCTATAATATTTATTTAAGTTTGAAATGTTCACTGTCTCAAGTAATTTCCAATTGCTCCAACTACTTCAGGTATTGAGTTGTACCAGCCCACAGAAGTAAAATGTATTAATTTCTCAGCTGTTCTCTATGTAATGGAACTGCACTTCAGCTTTTATTAGGCAAACACAGCTGTTGCTCCTCTTCTCTTGGCCTGCGTCTCACAAGGGAGAAAACTTTTTCAAGCCAAAGTGTTTGAAGATTAAATAGTCTCAAGACAAGAAATGGCCCTTGTGTTCATCCACAGTTCTCAAAAAGTTTTTTGTTTTTCTTTCTTTTTTATCCAGACACAAAATGTCTCCATTTTCCTTAGCTGCGAGAGTAAAAAAGAGCCCTGATCACTGCATATTTTGCATATGCTCTATGTTCGATTTCTCCTACATACTTAGTTCTCAGCACTTTTTCAATTATATTTTGATTTTAAGCAGTGTTACTTCATTTATTAAGAACTAATGTTTACATGTATAAAAATAAATAAATAAAACTACTATTTACTGACCAAGGGAACAAAAGAAAATGTGTAGTGTTACTTCTCTTCCTCAGGAAAAATCTTTTGAAATTCATCTTTATTTATATGTTATGAAAAGCTTTTTGTGGTTTTGTCTTTACAACTGGACTAGACACCATAAAGCAGTCGGATCCGGAGGAGCAGTAGGACCTCGACAGGAGGAAACCACCACTCTCGACCAGACTACGACCATCACTCCCGTCCAGACCACAGCCATCATCTGCACCAACAGGTTCTTCACTTCCTTTTGCTTTGGACTTGGGAGAACCTGCAGGTCTCAGCACAAGGGGCTAACAAACCCCTTTGGGCTTGTGCCACAGGACACTGGGTTATACTGCTGGGTTTTGGTGAGTTGAAAGCAGTTTTCTCTTTGTGTCAGTGTATTTATTGCAATATCTTTCATTAAATTGTAACTCTGACTTATAATCTCTCTTGTGGTGGGTTCATCTCTCCTGCCGGTTTACCTTTAAACCAGCACAACCCCTTAAACAAAAAAGGCAAAACAGTTAATGTTTTTTGGCTCCCAAAAAGGGAATACAGTTATATTTATGGACAGCAGGTGGTGATGTCACACCTCAGCTGGTTGGGCTCTCTCTCTGGTGAGAGAGAGGTCTCTCTCTGGTCAGCTCCCATGGGATCAATGGCGAAAGCAGCAGAAACCCCATCTCCACAGTGCAGAAAACAGGTGTGCTCTCTTCTTCACAGAAGCGCCCCACGGCTCTCCACGGGTGAACAGTTGAGCTAAAGAGGGAAAGACACAGTCTGGGCCCTCCAGCAATGCCAGACCCAGTGTGTGCCTGTCCCCGCCCACTCCACCGAGCCACTGAGCCTCCTGAGCCTGCCCAGAAAACACAGAAACCCTGGTCACTTCCCCCTACCCAAGCTGTCTTCCCTCCCCCTCCCGGCCTGGGGAGAGATCAGAACAAAAGGCTCTGGGCTAAGTTGTTAACATCAGGATATGAATATTCATCCAGTCCTTTGTTAACCATCTTTACAAAACTCCGGCATTGGTTCCAAGCTTTTGGGGAGGAATTCCAATAAGGTACCAAAAATATACCATTTTGGTTCTGAAGAAAGCTAATTCAGAACAGGGCATTCTAATTTACTTTTGCCTTTAATTAGTGGGAAATTTTACTGTTCTAACCAGTGAAGAAATAAGCTTTGAAGGAAATCACTTAGTTTCCAAACAGTGATCTAATCCATAAAGAATACCCATTCAGAATTAGTGTTCATTGCAGAAATGTCTTAATGCATTCATAAATCTGGTATTGCACTGTAATAAATTAAGCTGAAATTGTTATTATTACATTCATTAATAAACAATTGATAGATTAACAAAAAATGGAAATAGAAAATACTGAAGTACTCAGAATCAAGGCCATTTGAAAGAAGGCCCCTTGGCAAAATAATATGCCTGACAGTGCAAGAAAGTTAAATCTCATGTAGTTTTCAACTATTTTTTTCCACAGAGAGTGTACCACTTCAATGTCTCTAAGAATTACAGTTCACTATGTTTCTTAGGGACCACAGGTTATCAAGGGCTTGGTTATGTCATGTGTGCTTCATGGTTGAAGTCCCATGTTATTTATTTGTCTTTAGGAGTACTGGTCCCCAGGACTTATTTGTCAGTTACTATTAAAAAAAAAAAACCAAAAAAAACCCCAACAAAACAAAACAAAAATCCACCAATCAACCAACTAAAAAAAAACCACAACAAACAAAATCAAAACCAACCAAACAAAAATCCCCACCCAAAACCAAGAATGATTTCATAGAATCATAGGCCAGGTTGCTCAAGGCCTTATCCAATCTGGCCTTGAACACTTCCAAGAATGGGGCATCCACAACCTTTCTGGGTAACTTGTTCCAGTATCTCACCACCCTCACAGTAAAGAATTTCTTCCTAATATCCAGTCTAGATTTCTCCTCCTTCAGTTTGTATCCACTGCTCCTTGTCCTGTCACTACAGTACCTGACAAAGAGCCTCTTCCAGCTTCCCTCTAAGCCCTTTCAGATACTGCAATGTTGCTCTAAGATCTCCATGTAACCTTCTCCAGACTGAACAGCCCCAGCATTCTATTGTAGGGGAAGTGCTCTAGTCCTCCCAACAACTTCATGGCCTCCTCTGAACTTGCTCCAACAGTCCCCTGTCCTTCTTATGTTGGGGACACCAGAAGTGTGTACAAGAATTCAGGAAGGGTCTCACAAGAGCAGAGTAGAGAGAGAGAGTCACTTCCTTCAACCTGCTGGCCATGCTCCTTTGGATGCAGCCCAGGATAAATTTGGCTTTCTGGGCTGTGAGCACACACTGCCAGCTCCTGTTGGGTTTTTCATCAACCATCACCCCCAAGTCCTTCTCTGTAGGGCTGCTTTCAATCCATTCTCCACCCAACCTATAGCTCTGCCTGGGATTGCCACAACCCAGCTGTAGGACCTTCTACTTTGCTTTTTCACACAGTTAATGCTTCATTTAAAGAGACAACTACAATCACATCCACTAGTTTCCAAAAAGCAAGCAACTGCAGAGCCATGGGATGCCTTGGTGACATTTAAGCAAGCAAGCATTGCTGCAGGAATGGTAGTGTGAGGACAGAAAGCATACAGTCAAGACGCTTGATTTACTTTCCTTCTAATATGGTGCTTCATACATATATATATATAAGCAAAAAGAAGCAGAGATGAACACATTCTGCCTTTACATTAATCTTTTAGAGGAATTAATAATGTAAAAGAATGATTACAGAAGCATTTGGTCTTTTTAAGGCTACAGACAGCAGAAGAAAAATCTCACCATATTACACAGAGTAAAAGGCTGCACCTAGACAGCATCTCACACAGAAAAGGGAAATGCACTCCCTATAATGCAGGAGGAGCATTAAGAGCTCCAGGTTAAAGGAAACAAAGATGTGGTGGTTTAACACTAACCAGAAATTAAAGCCCAAATAAGCCACTGCCCTTCCCTCTCTTCCCTCCAACAAGAGAGGGACGCATGCAGAGACTACAGATTGAGATAACAATTTATTGAAAGTAAACAGCAATTGAATAAGAAATACACATCAATATTGGTACCAAAAGTATATTTAAAAAAAGAAGGTAATTTACACACAAGAGGGTGCTTGCCATGTCTACTTAGTTCTGTGTGGCTGGCAGGACAAAGACAACCTGGCAGTTGTTCCCAGATGCAGCACTCCCTGGTTTCCCCAGACAAACATGATGCTGGGTGCTCCCTGCAGCTGGCTCTCCCCAGTCTCGAGCCTGAGACAATGGAAAACAACAATGACCAAACCCATGAAAGCTAGATTGTCTATGTCATACTGGGCTCAGGTTCAGCTCCTCTTGTCTTGGTTTTGCCACCACTCCATTCCCTGCAGCTGCTACTCATATTGCTGCCACACAGCAGAGCTGCATTCACCTCACTCAGCTTTTCAGAACCATGTCTCAAAGCCGGGTCTCAGGAATGGGAAGGGGATAGGTGGTAGTGTCAGAGGATGGGGTCTGCAGGGCTGATCCTGGCAACCTCCCTGATAGAGAGAGGGAGACAAAATGACACACTTCAGAGGAATGCTCACTTTTTCTTCCCCTTAAAGCCATGGCCCACAGCAATGATGTGGGTGGTATAAAATGGCAGCCTGGCCGTGCCCATATGGCTCTAAGCTCCACCCCCTCTCTGCAACCAGGACACCAGACTGGGAGAGTTCAAGTTACTTGGAGACAAAGGCTAGAAGATCAGCTACAGTCCCTCTGGGACTCCATGTACACTGAATGGCTCTGTTTCAAAGAAAGGAAGGATATTTAAAAAATTTCCTCCATATGCTTCATGTTTTTAGCTTCAGCCTGGGTAACAGCACATCTCACCACTGCTTTGAAGAAAAAAAAAAAAGGTACTCATGTGTTGCCTTAAGGAAAGGGGAAAAAAACTTTCCAAGGCAACTTTATGTGGCTAAAGTAGAGAAGAGTTCTTTTCCTTATAGGGTTTTGGGGTACAGAATATAAAGGAGTATAAAAGAGTATAGCATGTGTTGACAAGTAACAGAGAGAAAAGACCGGTGCTAGGTTGAACTCACAGCCTCAGGAATACCATGAGAGCTCTTTTCCAAGCACCACCGCTTCAAACATGCAGAGTAAATTAATCCGAAAGGCGTCCCTTTCATTTCATTCCTGGCTGTATCCAGCCAACCCCTGCGCCACTCTGCCATGTCTTACAGAAGCAAACAAGGGACAACAACCTGCCACTCCCAGGTGAAAAACCCTTTCACCCATAGGCTGGGAACACTGACTCTTGCAACATCTGGGCCCGTCAGCTCACTTCCCAACCCACTATGAACAAGGGAGAAACTCCCTTTTGCAGCTGCTCCCCTGCAGCTCAGCTACCCCAGCTCCTGCTGGTACCCAGTTCCCATTACCGGTCTCATCTTCTTTCAAGTAGGACTCCAGGTTCTTGAGGTTGAGTCTGGGAGAACAAGGGAGAGGAAACATCTCCCCCCACCTCAAGAGAGCAAGAGAGGAAAAACCCCCTTTTGCAAGCAGAGCTCTCTGAGCTCTCCCCCCTCCCTTTTGCAAGCAGAGCTCTTCTGAGCTCTCCCCCACCACTTTCGGGGGGGCGAACACATGGCAGCACACCAGGCTGGGGAGCAGTGTGTGTGTGTGTGTGTGTGTGTGTGTGTGTGTGTAATGTCAACAAGGTGTAGGAGCTGGAAAAAGCCTCTTTCTACGTAGTCAGCATACTAATTTTATACTAATTTTATATCTAAAAGTTGCATCCAATCTAAGATATGTCCGTACTCAGAACTTCCCTTGGTTCCGCCCCATGGCACGCCTCTTCTAGAATTGAGTTGGAGGTCTTAAGACCCCTTACTTCATCCTTTATCATCATCTTCATGCCACTTTCCCTTATTGGATCTTCTCCATGGTTGCTGGGCTTTGCTTTCTTGTTTTGACTAACACGGTATCTAATTGTCTTAGCTCTGGTACATGTTTCCCAGGCATGGCGTCCCAGCTATTATCTGACCCTTAAGACAGCTAGCACAGGGTTAGAGGTTGCAAGCTACTCTATCTGTGAGAAACTACCTAGAAGTATAAAAATCTACAAATTCATGAAAGCCCTAAGACATGACATGGTATACACATTCACCCTTGAACTACATATTAAGACAGTCTGTCAATTGCCAAACCTCTATGTTAGCAAGAAGTCTCAGGAGCTGGTTTTATTCACTGTGTTAATTGATTGGAAGAGGTTGCTGCTTCTAAATGAAAGGAGGATTTGAAATACCAGCAAGGCCAGAAGCTAAAAAATAATAAACTTACAGTCTTAAAGACAGAGATAAAGGGGAGAATCAGTAAAAAAGATGGGGGGGGGGAAAGTAGTCCTAAAAACATAAATTTTAGACAGACAAAAGAAACAACCCTAAAACCATCTCTCTAGACTCTTTCTGAATTTTTACAGGATAAAGAGATACAACATATATATATATATATATATATATATATATATATATGAGAATTCAAACAAGCTTCAGATGAGTCTTGCAACAGTGCAAGAGAGAGGTTAATAAAAAGATGCAAGTACAAGGGCTATGAAGAGCTACAATTGACAGAAAAGAAACATCTCTGCCCATGGCAGAAAAGAGAGACTACGCAGGGATTCAAAGAAAGGCCAAGCATACCCTTGCATCATTACAGGTGGAGAGACCTAGCGGGTATTGAATACTACAAAAAAAAAGGCCCCACTTAAGATGTGGATGGAGAAGTGGATAAAAGTGACAGAGGAAAAGAGTATGAATGCTGGAGGTATGACATATAAATCTATATGGGAGTAGGGAGGCCAAAGAGAATACAGATTCAATACCATATGGAAGGATTAAACTTTCCTTGCCTTCCTGAGGAGAAATTATTTAGTAGTTAAAACACAAGCTTGAAAGTTTGGACCTCTTTAATCTGCTCTCATCTTTACTGATTATTTGCTGCATGACCCCAGGCACAGACTGCTCTGTGCCTCAGGATTTAATTTAATAAAAATTGGAACAACCCTGTTGTGAGCAAGTAACCCTTTAGGCTGTCCAGAGCCACCCACTCCCACAGCACCAACCCTGAATGACTTGTTGCTGAGATGAAGATGTTTTCCAAATGAATACATAAATTGTATCAAATTTATCTTGTACAACCAATGAGATAGTCTCACTGGTTTCCAATTCAAAGAGAAAATGAGTTAAAAAGTGCTGATATAGGACTCAAACTTATCCTGGGCTGCATCAAAAGCAGAGTGGCCAGCAGGTCAAGGGAGGTGATTCTTCCCCTCTGCTCTGTGAGACCCCACTTGGAATGCTGCATCCAGCCCTGGGGTCCCCAGCACAGGAAGGACATAGACCTGTTGAATCAAGTCCAGAGGAGGCCACTGAGATGATTAGAGGGATGCAGCACCTCTCCTACAGGCAAAGGCTGAGAGAACTGGGTTTGTTCAGCCTAGAAAAGAGAAGGATTAGAGGTGACCTAATTGTAGCCTCCAGCACCTGAGAGAACCTACAAGAAAGATGGAGAAAAGCGTATACTGACAAGGGGGAATGGATTCAAATTAAAAAAGAGTAAGTTTAGATTAGATATTAGGAAGAAGTTCTTCACTCTAAGGGTGCTGAGGCGCTGGCACAGGTTGCCCAGGAAAGTTGTGGATGTCACAACCCTAGAGGTGTTCAAGGCCAGGCTGAATGGAGCTCTGAGCAACCTGGTCTAGTGAAAGGTGTCCTTGTCTATTGTAGGTTTTGAAACTAGCTGATCTTTGAGGTCCCTTCCAACTCAAACCATTCTGTGACTGTGATTCTGAGACTGACATTCAGGTACTCAGGACAAAACTGCAGAAAAAACAAATCCTCACAGTAGCTCCTAAATTACCTGAATGATTCATGTACTTCAGATCACTCTTAAAAAGGGCTTTGTGGAATTATACTTAATTTTGCAGTAAAATTTTAAGATCATGATTTTGGTTATTTTTCACTCAATAATAGCGAAAAAGTCCTTCACATAACAATCTTACCAGGAAGCTCCTCATATGGGGAACTCCTTAAAAAGATCCATAATCCTGTTTTCATATAACATATGGGGAAGGAGACTACATAAGTGCTTACAGTAATCATAATGTATAAAATAGGACATGATATTTCCTATATTACACTGAAAGGCAGGAAAACTATCTTTTCTGATTCTGATAAGAGATTGAATCTTCTGCCATCACAGAATCCAATTGCTTTGGCTACTTTTGACTACATGAAAAGACTGAAAACTCAATTCTTCTCTTCTATTTGGGCTAGGTTGCTTATGGTTTATTCATAGTGACTAGCTATGATATCTTGCAGCTAAACAACAAGAATTGTTTCTCCTTTCCATACTGGCATTATATAAAATGCCTGCTATGGAAAAAGGTCTGTGTGCGTAGGGGGAGGGCAATGATGTCACCTCCTACACCCTCCTAGGGACTAAATAAGGAATTATTTTTGTTTAGAATTGTTTCTTTTCTCATGATTTTTCCTCTTGTGCCTTAAGTTCATTAAACTCATAAACAAAAAAGGAGGGGAGAGAAATAATTATGAAGGCAGGCCCTTTCTTACTATACACCATAGGTATTCTCACCAACAGTTGCAGATCAGAAAGCAGCAGGGAACTGATTAAAGACAGTTTTATTCTCTCTCTCATTTTCCCCTCCTTTTTGATGCCTTGAGCCAAAATTGAATTACAAAGGACCAGACACATTAGCTAAACACAACCTCCTCCCATAAGCAATATTGCATCAACCTGAGTCATCAGAGGACAGTGGCAAATGCTGCCTGTACACATTCTTCTGCATTTGTTCCACTCAGTTCATTCTAGAATTTACCTTATTCAGAAGGACTCTCACACATTTCCTCCCTTTTCTATAAAAAGTAAAATACTTCCTGAACCCAGACTTCCTGTTACAAGCACTACTGGCCAACAGAGGTATTAGAGCACTCCAAGCTATATAGTCCAGATAAATGCATGCAAGGTGGGTCAAACTAAAGGCTTTGAGGGCATAGTTAATTTTATAACCCAGCTGCCCAAAGTCATTATGCTTTACCAGAAAAACAACAGCAATGCAGAAAAGATGCCACAATATCCCCTTGATGCTGGGATGGGAAGAGTTACTTCTCCTCCATTTATTTAAGGAAGGTACATAGAGCCAGTAATACACCTACACCTGCCATATGATTTGAAAGTAGTGGTGGAAAAACTTCATTAAGGCTCCCTGACATCCAAGCAGCAATATCCCAGACTCTTATGTATGTATTTACTGCAGTTTGCTTTTTTTACAGATTTTCTTAAAAATTCCTCCAGACACAAAAACTTGATTAAATGGGGAGTTTTGTACAATGAGGAAGCGTATTTTGTTATGCTGAGTAATAGATGGGAGAAAGAGCTTTTACTCTTTTTTTTTACATTTAACATCATACATGCAAAATTTTGTATTTTACAACCATATCTGATATTGCTTTGCTCATTATAGGCATCATCTGTCAGAAAATTACAGTATTGGTGCACTACAAAACCTATGCAAACCAAGAAGACAACTGCAGGACTGCAAAGGAAAATGAGTCCCACCTCAACTCTTCCACCAGGGTTATAAAGCAGCATGTTTGTCATTCTTAGGTTTCTGGTACAGCTTTGCAAACTCCAAAAATATGTTTACACATCCAGGTTTTTTTACACACTTACCTGAAAGACAGCTTTCTTCACTTGGTTTCCTACAGCTCTAACAATTTTAGTAATAAAATATGTGCACTTACATTGATTTAGAAGAATGATACTGAAGTTCCCAGGGTAATCATCACAGCTGCATATTCAAACTCAGATATTTTATTTCCATAAATAGCCAATTTCAACATCACTACTAATGCCACTCTTTCAACTCAGCCCTTTAAGAAATCCTGTGCTACTTTAGAAAAACAGGAAACAAACAAAAAAACCCGCAGGGTACAAGAAAGAAGTCATTGTGATAATTAAACACAGTCATGTTTTTCAGCAAAATAAAGCAAAAAATTTCAAGTAATCTGGTAATCTACAGAAAAACACTGAGGCTGAGAAAGTATCCCTCTCCCTTTTCCAGAAATCACAGGTTGCTTTGAATGCCACACTGTTAAAATACAATGGTAAGGTTTCCAGCCCCATCTCTGTTGTAGCTATACATCCAACACACTTTGAGGGATGTCTCGTATTTACAGAGAATTGCCTTAAGTGTCTTACAATTAGAAAGTTTAAAAGTGCACAGAAGACCTATGTATATTGTACCCTCATCCACTCACAAAAACATGTCTGTACAACATCATTCTAACTTGTTTTGAGCCTAAGCCCTTTTTCCTAGGAACTGCAATTATTTGTATTTCAAGGTTTTTCATAAATCGAGATCTGAAAATATTCATATCAGACTCAGACATGATCAGTTTAACTAGAATTTTAGGTAACGGTCAGTCTACTTGTTCATCACACTACTGCCCTAATCATAGATAATAAGCACAGGAGGAAGAGGCTTTCATGTAAGAG
>JAWWMP010018096.1:0-51423 GCA_035047865.1 Dendrocincla tyrannina
GAGGGTTTGGATGATGCTCTGGGGCACAGGGGGTGACTCTTGGGGATGGTCCTGGGCAGGGCTGAGGGTTGGACTGGCTGGTCCTTGGGATTCCCTCCCAGCTCAGTTCTGTGATTCCGTGTGTTTAATGACAGACTGTCCTGCCAAGATCCCACCATGGGAGAACTGTTGGTTTCAGTGTCCTGTTGCTTTTCCCAAGAGGCAGATCCTGAGGGATTTGTGTGTGAGGGCTGTTCCTGTGGCCCAGGATGAGCCCTGTTTCACCTCCCTCCTGTCCAGGGTACCACGGGTGTGCTTTGGCAGCAATCCCTCTCTGGTGCCAAGAGAGCACCCACAGCTCCTAACTCTGGGTGCTCTGGGCACCAAACTTTGCCCCCTTGGGCTCTCCTGGTGTCCCTGGGTTTCTGGCACAGAAGGACAGTCCTCATTGCTCAGGACAGAGGGAACAAAGGGCAGGACCAGCTGCCTGGTTCATGGTGCCAATTGGCATGGACTCATCCAGGCAGCCCCTCCCCTGGCTTGGATTTCAGGGATAAATATTAACACCACGTGCTGATTCCTTTACAGAGACTGCTGGGACAGACTTTCTCACTTTCCAAAGTGTTCTGTGCTGTAAAACACATCCCAGAAGTCTGACTCCTTTTCAGGAGGACTTGCCTTTCAGCTGCAGTCCCAGCAGTGGGTTTGGAAGGCAAAGCAGGGACTGAAGTCCCTGGGGATAAAAGATGTGTAATCTCTGGCAATTAGAAACTTGTTGCTGAGGGTAGTGGGGATATTATTTTTAACTTGGAGGGCAGGAGCAATCTGCTGCCTCTGGGATGGAATGATTTCAATCAGTGCTTTAAATAAGCACTCTCTGTGATGCTTTGAATCGACAAACATTTGAAGCATCAACCTGAATTCCTTCTTTTGCTTTGGTATTTATTTTTGCTGTCATGTATCCTGATACATTGCTTCAAATGATTTTTATTTTGCATCGTTTCTGGAAAGGAGAAAGGCATTTACTATCAGTTTTTATTTTGGTGAGGTTTTTTTTTTCCCTCCCCGATTTTGTGGGTATTGTAGCTGTAAGTAAAAACAGAACAAAAAAAACTAAATAAGAAGCCAAATAATGTATCTACATTTGTTAGAATTTACTGAGCGATTCACTCCTAGGACTAACTGTGCACAACATTTTAAGCTCCTGGAGGGTGAATTGATTTGAGAGGGACTTTTGAGGTTAATTTTGTGGTGGAGCTTCTCCTCTTGAGCCTCTTTCCCTGAGATTGGACTCTGTGGCCAGGTTGTGATGAGATCAAGTACTACTTCCTCCTCAGACTCCAGTCAGAATTGGAATTAGAGTGGGACAGACAGGAGTTGCAGGTATTTCTACCTAACCAAGCCAATTTTCAAAGAGAAATGATGGCAAGATAGCCAAGGATTTTTAAAAAGCTGCATTTTTTCCAGCTTCCTGCAGCCCTGTAGGTGATGGAATATTGGTGGCCTCATCTGAATCTGCTCACAGACTGCCCTTGGGGCTGTGGTAGGAGGTGATAAATTCACATCACCACTTCAGTAAACTATTTCTCTTCAACCTTAATATGAGAATGATATTAATTAATTATCATATTACTGCGATGGATTACATTCTCAGGCTTTGAGAAATAAATTTTGTCAATCATTTTATTTTTAAATAACATGATTTTTTTTAAAAAACACCACCTTTTTATCCAAATTTTTGCCTCCTTGCACAGAAGTGCCTGGTAGTGTCATGTCCCAGCTCCAGAGAGCAGCAGCCCACGGGGTCAGGCTGCAGGTCTGCATGTGATGAGTGGAAAAGTGCTCTGAGTGAACCAGAGCATCCCTGGGGATGTGTTGGGATCTCACTCCACGCTTGGGAGCTGCAGCACTTGGGGTTTGTGTGTTCTGCAGTGTCCATGTGAACCCCCCAGGCTGCCAGCCGAGGTGGCTGCACCCTGAACAGCCTCAGAAGAGCCAAAGGAAAGTGGACCCAGCTGCACATTGGCATGAGTTGTTTCAGATGTAGGGTTTAAAAGCTTTCTTGGCATGCAGGTTGTGTATATCCTATTAAGGAAAAACCTGACAGTGAAGGAGGATGAAAATCACGGTGATGAATAATATGAAAGGCCATAACCTCAAACCTATTATAGGCAAGAGAGGTATTTTTACTGGAATGTTTTGTTGCCCAGTTTCCCAGCACCTCCAATTGACAGCAAGGCCAAGTACAATTTCAGTGACAAACACCATTTAATCGAGGTTGGTTTTGTTTTAATACACAGATTGAAAACTTTGCATTTTTTCTGTTCCCAGTGGCTCTGAGTCGACCTCTCTGGGCTTCTGATTCAAAGTACTACGAAAATGGGTCACAAAAACACGTTCTCCCTGTGCAAACAGGTGTTTTCAGATCCTTTTCCAGGCTGGCATTTCTGCTTCTGCCCCTTGGCTCTGGCACAGGTCAGAACACAGCTGAAAATAGAACTTTACAGCCCCTTGGCCAGCCCTCCCAGGTGCAAGTGCTGCTTTTCCCCGTGTCACACACCGACCCACCGTGTGCCTTCTGTCACCTGATGTCACAGCATCCCCCTCCTGCTGGGCTCTGCAGCCTCCAGGTCCTCTCCTGCCATGGGTACCAGGGCAGTACTGCCTGCCCAGACCCAGCAGCACAAGATGCTCTGGGTGCTCACCTTCCACGCCCTGTCGCTGTGAGAAACCTGCTTTGAACCTTTCAAACGTGTCCTTTCAGTGTTTTGGTGTGGGAAAGAAGTTTTTTTGTTGAAAAACCAGCCAGGCAGGAGCGTTGAGACAGAGCCTGGTGGTCTGAGGACACGCAGAACTGAAGGACCTTCCAGCCCTTCCCTGCCATTCTGTGCAGGTGGAGAGGCTGAACATCATCCCTGTGCTCACCTGGTGCTCTGGAAGGGGACTCTGCTGCCTTTCTTTGCCAGAAAGAGCCTTTCAGGGTAAGGAACTGATGGCAAGGCTGGAAGAATTGTCATGATTTGCCCTCTGTGGAGCAACAGAAAGGAGAGTCACCCCAAGGAAGGTGCTCAGGTGTTGCACTGGGGGCTCCTGGGGCACTGCTCTTTCCTCTCTCTCATTTTCTGCTCTTGAGGGTTAAATACATGCCCTGGAGACTAAAATCTGCTGGAAGCTTTTGATCCAGGAGACCAAAAGACCTTTCAAGAGGCTGGGGTTGTGAACAGAGGCTGGAAGTGAGGATGGGTGATTTTCTCTGACTTAAATAAGAAAAGTTCAATTAGGGAACATAGAAGGGCTTATTTCTTTCATGAAAGTGCTCCAGAAGATCCAGCTAAGTGGTTTTGGCTTTCACTTTCAAAGTTACTTGAAGAAAACATTTAAAAGTGCCTGAGCTGTCTTCAATTAAAGTTGTGTATTGGAAGAGAATTGCTCTTAGCAGTGAGGGGCATTTCAAGGAGAACAGGGGTGACCTGGGAACAACAAAAAGAAATTAAATTAATTTAGTGGGAGTGAGGGGTGTGTGTTTTACCAGGCCCCTGTAAAGGCACAGGAGGAGAGGAAATCCAGTGGCCAAAATGTGTGGATCTGATCACAGCTGAGTTCCAGGTGTTCATCAACCTCTTCCCTTCCCAGGGGTGATGGTCCCAAAGCTCTCGACAGAAGAACAAGGTTGGGACAACAGGGAAGAGGAAAGTTGGCTGCTCTGGGAGGGAGATGTGCAGGCTCTTACCATGAAACTATAGAATTGTTGAGGTTGGAAAAGCCCTCCAATGCTCTTATGATGCATTTCATCCTCTCAGAGGTGTCAGTGCTGGCCTGAGAGGGGCTGGGTGGGTGGGTGCAGCTCTCAGGGCTGGGGTGCCACTGTCTCTGTAGTGCACCTGGACAATGCCCTTGCACACCTGCAGGGAGGATCCTGGGAGTTCTCATTGAAGCCTGAGCCTGGGGTGGAATCAGCACTCCTTTTAAATGTTTCCTGGGAGGAGAAATCCTGCAGTAGAACACACCGTTGTGTCATGTCCTGAGAGTTGGAGACCGAGGCACTGGCACTAAATAAAGATGTGTAAAGTTACCCAGTGTGGGTCTCCACCAAAACAGCCCCAAGAAATGGGCAAAGAAGCTGCTTAAAATGAGCACTTCAGCACAGAAGGGTGGGTTATCTGCAGCAGAAATGGGGCTGTTGCTGTCCCCACCAGACCTGCTTCATTTTTCCCAGCAACAAGGCTGAAATGTTTAACTCCAGGAGTTAAAACTTGCTATTTGTGCCTGAAACCAGGTCACTGTGAGGATGGAATTGGGGTCTGTAGCTAGTGCTGGGTGAGATTCTGCTCTCTGTGAGCAATTCAGTACTAATTAATCTGTGGTTATTAAGTTTTATTACTTTATACACAGCTTTTTAAATCCTCCCGTGCTGTCTCAAAACCTGAATCCCAAACAGAACGGGGCAGTCTGGATTCAGAAGGGTTTGCAGATGAACAGGGGTGCTTGCAAAGCGCTGTCTCTGGATTTCCTCAGAGTTAGGAATGCATTTTTCCTGGGCCAGAAATTTGCATACATTTTCATTGCATGAGTCAGGCGTGGGGAGAAAGCCTTGGTGGGTTTGGTCTTTGTGTAGGGGAACTGCAGGAGGTCAGACTGCAAAGTGTGCTCTCCTATTTAAGCTGAAATCAGACAATAACCAGAAAGGTTTCCCACCTTACAAAGTGTATTTGACAGAGCTTTATTAAGAGCTGAGAGGGGTCTTATTTCAAATGGAACCTGTTCTTACCCCTGTGTGTATTTGGGATATAACCTGAGCTATGGGAGGTGTCCCATGGCTTTAAGGATGGGCTTTAAGGTCTCTCCTAAGCAAACCTTCCTGGGACTGTGTGATCAGTGATTTTTTTCCTTTTATTGCCCATAGGAGTCCAACTTGCTCGTGATTCCACTGCAGGACTTGGTTGGCCTGTAATCTTATTTTTGCTGCAGTAACTTTTTGCTCCCACTTTGTAAAGGTTGCTCCAAACTGCCCTCGAAGTGAAATTCATCCATTTTTAAAGGTGCCCATCCCATAAAACCCATGGATTTATGTTGGCTGAATAATGCATTGCTCCCTGGATTCCATCCTGATGCAGCTGCAGCTCTTCCCACTGCATATTCGAGTCCTCCAGGCTGCTTTAGTTGCAAGGCATCGATCTGGGTGGGATGGAAACAGCTCTGAGACCAAAAAAGATGAGGTTTAGCAAGGAGGGATGAGGATGGGCAAGAAGAGGCTGAGACCAAATCCATTGCTGCTTTTTTGGTGGTGTCCAGGCCCAGCAGTGTGTCCTCTCCTGGTGCTCCCAGCTGCTGTTTCCAGCCCTTTTTTGGCACCCAGGACACGAGTGGAATGCCAAGTATTTCTGGCAGGGAACGCCTTGGGTGGACATTGGCTCGCTGGGAATTTGTTCCAAGACTGTGGACTTGCTGTGTGTGAATTCAGTGAAACGCAGGGAAGGGATGAGGGAGAACCCACTCAACACAGGATTCTGCCTTCCTGAGGGAAGGGGGGAGATTCCTGGAGCAGAAGGAGGAATTCTTGGAGGAAACACTGTGATATTTCCCCAGCTGACCAGAGGTCTGACTGAAAAGTTGCCATTTGAAGGTGACAGCTGCTCAGCCACACAATTTGATGGATCTCTCTATATAATATATATAAATATACGTATTTTTATCCATTTATTTCTATGAGCCAAATGCCAGGAGTGGAGTCAAGGCTGACCATGTAGGAGGTGAAGAACCCATGAGCATTATTTAGGTGTGTTAGTCAGGAGGGTCTTGAAGATTTGTTATTTTAAACTGTTCCAAGTGAAAAAATAGGTGAGAGGCTGAGCTTTTGCCCTGTGTGTTGTATCTGCCCCTGGAATGGAGTGGGGATATGCCAAACCTCCCCTCACCAATTCCTTCACTGTGGAAACCACATCTTGCTTTCAGAACATTGTGAGTATCTCCCAGAAACATGGTCTTTTAAGATAATTTCTGTATTACTGGATTTATTAGTCCCATCTGAAATCAATCCCATCTTAATATCTGACTTCCCTTCAGAGAAATAATGCAGTTTTCAAGTTTAAAACTTGGATCCAGCCATACTTGGTGACTGTTGGATCTTCCCCAGTTCCAGTAACTGGTTTTCCCTGTAATTCTTTTTTCTGGTTTTGAGGTGATGACCATCCTGTGGCAAATATTGATTACAGTGGTGTCTCCACAGTCCAGTGCACATTGCCCTTTGGAAAAGTGAAGTTTGAAAATCTGACTTTCAGTTCTTTACTTATTGAGACAAGGAAGGAAGAAAAGAAGAGAAAATTCTGCCATATTATAAAGGTTGTTAACCTCTAATAACTGCAGCTTTTCAGCCTGAATTTGATTCTTATTTATAATCACTATTATTTTTTAAATTTCTGAAATCCTGCAGCAGTGCACTCCTGCCTGCAAAACCCTTCTCTGCTGAAGATGAGGCTCTTTCTTTAACTTTTCACCTGAGCAGCTGGATTGCAAGAAAACATCTTATTCTAAGACAGAGATACATGGAAATCACACTTTTTGGGAGTGACCATTCCAGCTGTGGTGCAAACTGGAGGGACTTGCTAGCACAGCACGTCTGTCTATGAAAAGAAATGTAAATAGTTTGAATGAATCTTATTTCATTTCATAGGAATTAAAGCAGAAGCTGAAACAGAAATCCTCTGTAATTTGATAGCACTTTGAGTGGACACAAGCAGTTTCCTTCCAATAAAGTAGTTCCATAAAGGAGAATAAAGGAACAGAATTGCTCTTCCAGTGGATGTCTGCAGCAGGATGGCTCTGGGATGAGTTATTGCCTGGCAGAATTAATGGGATGTTATTCCCCATCTGCTTTTTCCTTTCTCCTCCATCAAAACCACTGTAGGGCTGTGTACAGCCCTCACCTTCTCATGGTAATCAGCAGAAAACATATTCCCATATTCTGGGAACACCTTGTCTTGAGGGTGTGACAACAGCAGTAACCCCTCCCTTGGGCTGCCTTGCAAGGGAGAACATTTCCTTTGCTGTGCAGTGAAATATGCATTAAATGAAATATCTATTCCTCCCAAGGCAGGATTTTATACACATAAATAAATGCTTTCCAAGAAACGGGGCTTTGCTTTGTCTTACCAGAAAGGCCACAATTATTTTACCACAAATGGCACAACTCAATGCAAAATAATTCCTTCTCTGTGCCCACAGTAATATTTCCCCTGCTGCTTGGGTAGAGGTCAAGGGTCTGCAGAGAGGGAACATCTGAACTAGAGGTGCTCATTAAGCACTAGACCCACTGGTGGCCTTTTGGAGATGCAGATGTGGAATTAGGCTGATGGGGGCAGAAATCAGCAGTGGAGAGACATCTGAAGTGCTTTTCTGCCTTCCAGGTGTCCTTGCCTTCCTCTGCCTTCCAGAAACACCTCCCCCAGCAGGGCTTGGCTACCAGGAGAAAGCAAAATGAATCCTTCTGGTAAAACATTGGCCTGGAATTTTTGGAAAACCTTCAGGGTGGGAAATCCACGTGTTTTGGAGGCTCTTTTAGTGGAGTGTGTTGTGTCTTCTCTAAAAAGACAGTGCTGGTGGGACATTGCAGTGCTGGAGCTTGCCCAGAGAGTGAGTGGTCCAGGCTCAGGTGAGGCCAGGGAGCTGCAGGAATTCTGCCATCTGTACAATTCCCTGCTTGGGAGTTCCAGCAGGGAGCAGCTTCTTCCCAAGCCCATCTCAAACAGCTCTGCCCCAGCCTGTGTTTCCTCTAGCTGGATCACTGAGGTTCTGCCAGGTTGGCATTTCATTTGTTGGCACTGAATTGCTTTGCATCAACACACAGCTCTTAAAAATCCTCCAGTGTAGAGTGATGTGTCCCCCCTTTGCCCTTTTCCTGCCTGCCCTGCTCCTTTTTTGCTTTCCTGGATGCCCAAAACACTGCAGTGAAAAGTTTTCTGTCTCTGTTGGGTTCACTCTCCGTGGGTTTTGCTCCCTCCATCACTTCACTGTGCTAAAACAAACCAGGGGAGGGCATTCCTAATTCCACAGCCCCTCCTGGGCACTGGCCTAATAAAAACCCAGCAGGGCCACGCTGAAATGAGGTTGTTTTATGCATGTAGGTTGGCAATGCCTCTCTGAGCCAAAAACTGTGGGCTTTGCTCGTGTTTAGAACCTGCTTTATCACAGCAAAGAAGCAAAACAAAGCCCCACGGAGCCCCTGCCCTGAGGTGCCAGTCCTTTTCTCCCCAGCTGTGTTTTACCCACTGAAATTATCCAGAGCCAAAGGAATAGTTCAGATCTGGCCCAGTTGAGCCCAGGGCATGCAAGGAGCATCTTACTGGGGCTCCACCAGTTGCAGCTTCTCAGCCACAGCACCCCTGCCCAAACAAGTATCATTTCTCCAAATATATTCATCCTTTAGTTCTGTTTCTTTTAAAAGGAGCCTGTGCAGCACTGAAGGGAAATGTTAGGAGTTAATCAAGAAGAGAGGAGGTTTAATCCATGAAACAGCAGCCAACAAGCTCTAAGTGATGCCACGTGCTAGAAAAACCAAATTACAAGTTTAGGGCTCTCAGAGCTGGGGCACAAAGCTAGCTTGGCTTGGGAGGAGGGATGTGTCATTGATAATGAGCATGAAAAAAATGCAGAATTTGTGGATATCTGGCAGGACTGCCAAGATAAGGAAGAAACCAATAAAACTAACTCAGCTCAAATCAGCTCCAGGTGGGTAAAAGGGGGACCTGCAACATCGACCCACAGACCACCAACCCCAAAGAAGGAAACTGAGCATGAATAGGATATCAGAAAAGTAATTAATTTATTCCAGTGGGATGGCTGAGCCTGCAGAAGTGGCTTTGTTTCTGACAAGGTCCCTGTGTCACAGCTCCACTGCTGAACATGAGGCTGCCCAGGGAGTGGGTTTGGGGTGTTCAGCTGATCAAGCCAGGTTTCCCCTCACTGCTGCCCCAACACTTCTGACTGCCAAGAGCAGCTCCAGGAAGATGAATGGGCAGAAGGAGGTTTTTCCAGCAGGTTTCCAAAGGCAGGAGAGAATCCAGAGCCAGGGCACTTAGCTGGGCTTCAGTGCAATTGTTTTTCTGTGTAAACCTGACATCAGTGACCTGGTTTTCCTGGCAGTGCCCCAGTTTGGGCTCCCTGGGGCAACCTCCAGGTGTTTCTGTGGCTCCTCCTTCTGCTGTTTCCACGCCCTCCCAAATCTTTCCAGGTGGTTTTGACACCTGTGTGTCATTAGGAACATTTTCCCCTTTTCTTTGCTAAGCCCTTCCCTGCCTCCAAAGGTTAAATTGGCTCCTCCAGCCTTGCTGTTACAGGTGTCCCTTGCTGACCCTTTGCTCTATTTATTTTCTTTGTGTGGGTTTTGGGCATCAAAGTGCTCAGAGTCAGTGTGGGAGACACAATGAGGAATTCCAGAGGTGTGGGAGACCTGCTGTGGGGTTTTTAAACTAGAGGAGCAGAATCCAGCCATAGCTTTGTCTTGTGGAGGGGTGTGTTTGTGGGGAGGAGGCAGGAGAGGTGATGGAGGTGGTGATGGAGCACAGGGGGTTGTGCATCCCTCGTGCTGGGCTCCAGGGAATTCCTTGTCTTTGATGTGGTGAACTGTTCTTGCAGGTTTAAAAGCTCTCCATAATAGGCAAGGCACAGCAAATCTCCCCAAGGGCTGTGTTAATATTCATTACAGAGTTCCCAGCATTGCAAGGCTCCAAAACAGACAAAATAGAGACACGAAGAGCCTTCGTGGGGGTTGAAGCCGAGGCCTCTCGGATCTAAAAGTAGCGGCTGCACTTTTGGAGCTGAAGAATTTTGGCAGCAGGACTAACCAGCACTTCCCTCCTTCCAGCCATTGAAAAGGCAAGTAAAATATAGCATTGCAAAGGCTTTATATTTGGAGCTCCATCAGTTCGTTGGCGCTGGGTTTGGGCAGCCTGTCCAAACTCAGGGGATGTGCCAAAGCCTGGCACTTCTGAGGCTTCTTAAAACCCACTTGTGGAGTGTCTTTATGATAAAACACCTCCCTCGGTGTGTGTGTGGCTCCTGTGTTAGACTAAACCTTAGGAAAAGAAACCTGCACTCTGGTCAAAAGGGAGCTCTGGGTGTGCAGCTCTGAATTTGGGCAGCGTTGGTGATGGTGACGTGGCTTGTTGCTGATTTAGGTGGTGGTGATGTGTTTTCGTGGGGGTCTGGGGAAGGGAGAGGTGCCTGTTAGAGACAGGAGGGGGCGAAAATAGAGCCTTGTGTTCCTGGGACAGCTGTGTCACTGGAGGACACGGGGCCGTCTCCACACCAGTGGCTGGAATGGGACTTACTGGGGATCAGTGGGCTCCTGGAAGGAGCTGAGATGGTGTTTTTTCTGTGCTGGGCCACACCTGGTGGTAAACTAATAGAAAATAATCAATAAATCAAATTGTGCCATCCTGTTCCATCCTTTTTTCCACGATCTAGTTGCAAAATGATCCTGTAGTGTATGGAGGTGTTACTGTGTGTTTGCCTGTGCTGTGTCTCTGAGTTCAGCCAGGGGGATAAGCTGAGCTCAGGTGCCTTCACCAAGCCAGTAACACACCAGGGCATCCCACTCTTACTGAAATGACACTTTAATGTTTGTGTGGTGGCTTTGGGTCTCTATCCCAGCTTATTTCCACGTGGTGATTAAAAATGTGTGTGATTCCAAATGGGCTTTCGTGCTCCTTGACCTGTTTGGCACCATCTCAGCCACATTTATGAGTTTGTAATTCCTGGAATGTGAAATCAGGCTTTTTGCCTTTGATGTTTGCTTTGTGTTGCCCTTTCAGTGGGGCAAAAAGGAGAGAAAAATCAATGATTCTCTAATAATAGCTGTGAGTTTTCTAAATAAGGCCTTAGAAGCTGCATTTCCTTGTAGCAATTAAGATGGGTTAATTAGTTTTGCTCCTGTCTGGCAAAGGGAACTCGGTGGTAGGTGGGAATCAGCTCTGATGGGATGAGTTTGACATCCAAGGGGCTAAAACTATTCAATAGTTGGGGTTGTTTCTTTTTAAATTGTCTAGGCTGGGTGTTTTAAGGTGAATTTTTATCTATTTAAATGTGGTGAATACAACTGGATTGCAGTGGGATCAATCTGAGCAACAATAGGTTAGGAACTCAAGAGTCCCCATTGCTGTGACTAAAACTAGAACTAGGACTAAAATCAGCTGAGCAGTTAAGATTATTCTATTTGTAAACTATATATAATTATATAAAAATTGTACATTCTATAACTTCCATATAAAAATGTTCTGAATTTGCACTTTAATAAAGTGTATAAATGGAAGTTTTAAAAAAATCCAAGTACCTGAGAGGAACTGTGTTTGCAAAGGGCTGTAAAACTACTCTTTGCTGGAGAGTGAGATGTTAATTTTCATTTCCAGTCAGAGTTCACCCCCACAGGAGGCAATTCCAGGCCTTGGAGTGTTGTCAGGGACAGTCACACTCCCAGAGCAGTTTGGGTTGGGATCAAGATTTGTGTCCCTGGGAAAGGGTTTGCCTGTTTTGGAGTCTCCCTGCCAAGAAAAGAAATGCTTCCCATTTAACAAATTCACTTGAAAATCACCAGGAGTCACGTAAATAATGTCTTTGAACCCTTTCCTCCACATATTGAAGGGAGGTGTTGCTGCTAATCCTGCAGAGGGGAGGAAGGTTTGGTCATCTGCCCTCCAAAAAGTCTCTTTGGGCCAGTGCTGCTGCTTAATTTTAAACCAGGGATGATATTCCTGCATCAGATTTCCAAAAGAAAACACCCTGGGTCCAGCACAGATCCCTGCCAGCCCAAAATAAATGTTCATGTCGATTTGAAAGGGGGGGGAAATGTTGCTTATTGTGCTTTTAAAAATAAAGGTGACAGTCTCTTCTCCCTTTGGATCAAACAACCCTCCAGACAGACCTGCCTGTGACAAAACACACTCAGGGGGGTTGTTTTATCACTGTTTAATTTGGAGTAAAACTTGTGGGAGGCCTGAAAATGGCAAGTTTGAGGGGTGAAAAGGAGAAACATTTTACAGTTCTCAAGACTCAAAACAAGATTTGAAATTATAATTGTGATTTTTTTTTTTTTTTTTTGTCAGAATTCACCCAACCTCGTACAAAGCAGTTTTGGAGGGGTTGAGATAACAAATAATGAACCTCTAATTTTATAATTGCTTCCCCTGTAAAACCAATTCCACTTCCAAGTACACCATTGTAAGAATAACAGAGTGGGTTTATTGCTGTAGTTTTATAAGTTTTCCTTCCAGAACCTACAGAAACTCTATTTTTTAGCCCTAAATAAACCTTCTGGGACTATATGAATAGGCTGCCTGTCGAATATAAGGATTATAATATGTTGTTTGATTAGGAATTTGGAGAATAAGGGAGTTGTCCTTGGGAACACTTGCTGAGCTCCTTTCCCTGCTCTTCTTTGGACACCTGAGCCAACATTGCTCCATGTTTTTTGACTCTGTGTCAAAGACAATCCAGGCCCTTCTCCCAGGGTTTCAAATCACAATTCCAGGGATGTAATTCCTGCCCAGCAGTCACTCCAGAGGGGAGATTTATGGTGGAGCTCCTGCCCTGTGGTGTGTAGGGCTGTCCCCACAAACTCTCTGTACCTTAAATAGAGGGGCATTGAAAACAGGAGCTATCTTGAACATGAGAGGGCAAACAAAGGAGGGTTTATTTTGCTTTTCATCACCACTGTGGCCTTGCAGTGCCCTGATCAGCACAGCACTTGTCACAGCAAACACTTCCCTTGGGTTTCAGGATTCCCATGTGTGTTTTTATGGCAGATTTTCAAATTATCACATCCTTGCCAGCATCTTTATTCCCAAACCTGCAGCCTCTCTGCTCTCTGGAGCCCTCTGTGCTCTCCTGACCTGCACTGAGTCCCAGTCCACACCTCTGGCTGCTTTTGTGTCCCATCTTTTCCTGGGTTATCTCCCTTCTCACTTCCATACTTCTCTTTCAGCCCTTTTGTTTCCTCTTTACTTTTCCCTCCCCACGTTTTGGGAGAGTCCCTGGAAGCTGCTCCTTGGCCCTTCTGTTTCTTCTTCTCCAACTAAGGGTATAAAAGGTAAACTGTGCCCCTTTGCCCTCTGCTGTCTCCAGGCTCTTGGTGTTCCTGGCCACGTCCTGCTCATCCATCACTGCTCTATTCTCATTTCCCTGACTGACACCCCATATATCTGAGGGCTAAATTTTGCAACACCTTGACATGCTCTCATTCATTTCCTGGGACTGACTGGCTGTGTTTTGTCTCTTTTTTTCTGGTGTTTCCCAGCTGGTTAATAAGCCCAACTGCTTCAAACTAAATAGGGAGGGACTTTCTCGGGTCATTAATTCCCTCTTGGCTCCAGTTGTTGTTAGCCCTGAGTTCTCCTGCTCTCTGGTTGAGCTCTAAAGGTTGTCAGTCTTGGGTCAAGGCTCATATCTTGTATGCATTACTGTCCTGCCTGCCTTTCCTGCTGGGAAAGAGCCCTGGATTCCCATTGCCAAGTTTTTATCTCTGTCTTATTTCTACACAGGTTCTGTGGGTTTGGGAGGAGCCTGTCTAGTTTTATTTGAGGGAATTGTGGTCTTTGATTTTATAGGATGAGTGTGCAGCTTTACAGGAGAGCTCAATGCACTTTAGAGAATGAGTCTGATATGGAAAAAACCAGGTACTAACAATAATATTGGTATAATCCTCTGCAAACATATTCCAATATTTTACTTTCTTTGTCAGTTTTACACAACATCAACTGCTCACTGCTGTAGCAACGTCTGACAGTGCTTATCATGGATCACAGAGTGGTTGGGGTTGGGAGGGACCTTAAAGCCCATCCAGTGCCACCCTCTGCCATGGGCAGGGACACCTCCCACTGTCCCAGGTTGTCCAGCCTGGCCTTGGACACTCCCAGGGATCCAGGGGCAGCCCCAGCTTCTCTGGGCACCCTGTGCCAGGGCCTGCCCACCCTCCCAGGGAACAATTCCTTCCCAATATCCCATCTAAATCTACTCTCCTTCAGCTTAAAGCCAGTCCCCCCTGTGCCCATTGAGCCCTGAGTTATTCCTTTGCTGGATAAGCTGTTTTTCACTGCCTGGCTTGATTATGTGGCATTTTATCCCTTAGTGCCACACACGTGATACAGAATTGAGGAGGGTGGTGAAAAGGGTAGTTCCATTTGTTCCATGTACTGCCTAATGAGTGAATCCCTGGTTTGGTAGCTATATGTAATATTTTATAGCCCCCCTGTGCTGTGCATCCCGCTGTTTCACACCCAGCACTTCTCCCATGGGAAGAGAGTGAGGAATTGCCTTGCAGTGCTGTGCCACTTGAGGTGCCCTGGATGGGGTCCCCAGCTGGCAGTGGCACTTTGATGGAGTTCTGGGCCCAGGCTGAGCTGCCCAAATCCCTCCTCCCTGGGCAGGAGGCACAGGCACCTCCAGCAGGCAGCACTTGTGCTGGGCTGCAGTGGGGAGGAGGAAAGGACAAGGCATGGTGTGTGCAAACCAAAACCACAGCAAAAAGAACCCCCCAAATCTGCCTGCCTGGCATGGTGTCCTCACAGAGGGCAATTGTTCCTGCAGCTTGCCCTCCTTGCTCTGGTGCTGGAATGTCAGCCCCCTCCGACTCAGCCTGGGCTCTGTGGACAAAGAACTTGTTTTTTGGTTATTAGTATTCAGCAGTGGGCTTTGGCTGTGGATACCTTGCTTAAAATCTGCTCTTTAGCCAGCTCTTTGAAGCAGGTGGGAGTCAATTCACCTTAGTGTCACTCTGTGTGTGCAGAGCACCTCGGTGTGTTTAATTACACCCCAGTACAGCCCAGTACAGCCCAGTGCCACCTGCTGAGCTCTGGGAACAGGTAACTTGTAGTGACAGGTCTGACCAGGGAGTAGAATCGATATTTCAATCCTCAGCCAGTGCCACGGAGCTGTAAGGAACTTCCCACACCCGAGGCAGGCTTTGATATTAAACCTGGGTTTGGTGATGCTTTAAGTGACCTCAACACCCTCATTCCTGACATCCTGCTGCTCCTTCCAGCAGAGCTGCCTGTCTCCCTCCTGCAGATGTCCATTATTATGGAGATCAGCATCTCTCACAGTGACATGCAGCATCTTGCAGGGCTTTGGCTGCTCTTTGGTCATTGTAATTCAGGAAGGGTCCAAGAGAAGCCCAGTGAATTCATTAGATGAGGCCCTAATCATTCCAAGGCAGATGGGCACAGATTAGCTATCACAGGGTTGAGGACCATATAAGTGTCCAGCTAAATGTTTAATGACACAAAATCCTAAAAACTAACTCTGCCATAGGCAGTAAAATGTGAGGAGTGGAAAACTATCCAGCAATATTTAATTGTAATGTGAGTGGCTTCAGGATGTGAAGAGCAAACACTCTTGGGCTTCTCTGGTGAAATAAAGCTCCATGATAAGTACTAAACTTTATTCCCAGTGTGGGAATGAATCCTTTCATGGCTTTCCACGTGGATGTCCTTTTTACTGGGTGAATATAGAACCCTGAGCCTGCAGTGTAGGCAGTTCCCTGGGAATCACAGGATCCCAGAATGAGCTGAGCTAGGAGGGACCCACCAGGACCAGCCAGTCCAACCCTCAGCCCTGCCCAGGGCCATCCCCAGGAGTCACACCCTGTGCCCCCAGAGCATCATCCAAATGCTTCTTGAAGCTTCCTGAAGAAGGCTGGGGAGGACTTTCCACAAGTGTTTGGAGTGATAGGACAAGGGGGAACAGCCTTGAGCTGAAGCAGGGAAGGCTTAGGTGGGATTTTGGGAAGAAATTCCTCCCTGGGAGGGTGGGCAGGCCCTGGCACAGGGTGGCCAGAGAAGCTGGGGCTGCCCCTGGATCCCTGGGAGTGTCCAAGGCCAGGTTGGAGCCACCTGGGCTGGTGGGAGGTGTTCCTGCCCAAGGCAGGGGTGGAATGGGGTGGGCTTTAAGGTCCCTCCCAACCTCAACCAGTCTGATTCTGTGAATTCTTACACTGGCTCCTGAGCCTGTGCCTGGTGCTTTATTGGATCCAGGATATCCCTAATTGGATCACCAGCCTTTCCCCACTGCAGGGTCTCTGTGTGACCTTGGGTAGCTCTTTCATTTCCGTGGGCTTTGTTTCCCCATCTGTGAGAGCAGGGGCAAAGCTCTCCCTGGCACCACAAACACCACCCATCATGAGGCCTGTGGATCCCCCAGTTCAGGGTAAAATGGGCACACTGATCCCAGAAATATGTAATTCCTAAACAAACAATTTTTTCAATGAATGATCCAAAATAGGGATGTTTTTCCGTAGTTAACAGTACAATTGGTCTCATTAGACCTGACAAAGCTCATCTCTCCATCAGTGTGGAGGTTTGTTTTCCTGTGGGCACACTTGGTTTTAGGCTGCTGAACTGAAACTGTGTTAATTTTTCCAGGAGAGCAGTTGGAAATGTTCTTTTTAAAGGATGTCAAGTGCTGAGAGGCTGGAGGGAGCTCTGAATCTGGCTTAGTACCTGTGGCTTCAAAAAGGTGACCTGGTGTCATTAAGTGCAGCCAAATGCAGTGATGAATGAGATTGCAACACATCTTCTGTACCTTTTTAATGGGAAGCTGGGTTTATTAATTAATGCACAGCAGAGAAGCTCCACAGTGGGTTTGGTGAATGCAAGGCTTGATTGTGACCACATAGATTGGTGACAGAATCTTTGGGGTGTTTGTCCAGCCTGCTGGTGGTGGTTTGCTGAGATATTCAGGGTGGCTGTGCACCTTATTTAGTTCAGCAGGACTCAGGCAGTCACCAGGCTGGATCTTTCAGAACCCAGAGACTTAAAAATACCTGTCCCTGCCTGATTTCCTTCTTTAGTGCCTCATGCAGAGCATCACAGGGTCGAAATGCCCTGTTCCTCATGACACTAAATAATGTTATTATCCCAAAAGAAGATTTGGGGACTAAACCACTTAATAGGTGGGATGGAAATTCTCTGTTTCCATCTCCAGTTTCGAAGCACAAAGAGCCCAAGTGTCTGTTCCTCTGCACTGGGGCAGGGATGGAGAGCAGAGCTTTGGGGCTGGGCACACTGACAGCCCCTCAGAGCCCATTTTTGGTGTAAAACCCAGGGAAAAGGGCTGTGGTTGTGAAATCCTCTGGCCTCCACACCTTCCTGCTCATTTCCTTCCCTGCAGTGTAGTCTCATCTTGGAGGATTTTGCCAAGGGGTGTTTTGGATCCATTAATTAAGCAAAAGTGATTAAGGTGGTACATGATACCTGTTCTTTGGCAAGTTGTACAAAGGCTTGAGCAGTCAGTCAAGAATTGAGCTTTCTATCCACGGGAGCCATCAGAGCTGTCTTTAACTGCATGCAGCTCTTGATTAAAGAAGTTCTGAGTCATGAAATCCAGGTTTCCCTGGAAGTCTCCATGTAGGATTGCACTCCATCCTTGTCCTAACAGCAAACACAGAAGTGTTAAATGACTGAATTCTTACCCCAAATTAAATATTGACTATAATCACCTTTTAAAATTACTTTTGGAGCTTGGGGAGGTGGGAGCAGCACCTTCTGCCCAGGGAGGGTCCCCCAGGTGGGGTGGCAGAGTGACTGTCCCTTGGCAGCACCGTGCCAGCTCTGCTTTCCCCCAGGCAGATGGAGAATAATCCTGATAAGAAGCATGACCTTGGAACCCAGTAGTGTGCATCACTGAAAACTCATGGGGCTTTAATTCTTCTTTGTGGGGGGATGCACAGAAATAAGGGAATGGTGTTGATTGGCATTTCATGTGTGGGAATGTGGGACCAGGCAGATCCGTGGCTGGTTTCCCAGTGACCACACATGGCATTTCTTTGCAATGAAGGGCCAGTTTCAGCCCTTGTTTTCTCCCAGCCCAGGGCAGTGGTGCTCCTGCTCCACAGCTCCCTTCCCATCTATTCTGGGAAGAGCCATCTGTGTCACTGGGCACTTGGGGGGTGGCCCAGCCGAGTTTGCTCTCTTTCCAAAAGAGGAAAGTAGGCTGGGCTGCAAATCCCTGGAGTTTGGGGACTGGGGAGGTGTCAGTGTAACCTCTGCAGGCTCAGAGTTGGGATCGTGCAGGACCAGGAGCTTGTCTTGCACCTTTATCCCACTGGTGATCTTTAAGGTCCCTTCCAGCCTTGATGTTCTGTGATCCAAGGTGATTTGGGGTGCCAGGAGCCAGCCAGGATTTGCTCAGACAACACATTTTGGGACAGACTGTGTTCATTGCTGCTTTACTTTTTGCTCCTAAGCAATCTTCATGTACAATAGTGAGAAGGGAAATGAGATTTATTGGGCAGGGTTGCATGCAGGAGGTGTTTCTAATCTTCTCATCTTTCAGGAGAGCAGAATGGGCTTCCCAAGGTTTGCAGGTTGGGAGTTGCTGCTTTTCTTTCAGAGAGTTTGGCCAAACTGAAATATAATACAGTTTTCCTAAGAGGTGCTTTAATTTTAAACCTCCTGGATCACCTAAAGGTTCTTAAATACGCCCATTTTGACTTGTCCTGTAGATTTGGATTTTAACTCTTTTAAACTTGGGTTGTGGTTTGAGCCCTGAATAGATTTAGGTCAGCAGAAACACTGGCAACTAAACCAACAGATTTTGCAGGTGTAACGAAGCCATTTTTTGATCACCAAGACAAAAGCAGCCAGGATGGATGAGGGAAAGAGTTTAATTGTGTTAGGGAAAAGCACTGACTCCTGTGCAGAGCAGGAGCAAGAATTAATGCCAGGAGTTGTGGAGCAGCTCCAGGGGTGGCACATCATAATCCAGGGACACAGGGATGTGCCAGCACAAAAACCTGGCCCAGGCACTTGCCAAGTGTCCCATGGGCAGTGCCTGTGTCAGAACTGCCACCCCATTCCTGCATCCAGAGCTGGATCCCAGTAATTCCCTCCAGGGCTGACTGTACCTGCTGGAGGTGGTACCAGCTCTGGGAACAGGCACTGACTTTTATGGACCCCTCACTCCTGTTGTGGGAGCCTTTGAGCTGTTTGCTTTAGCCACTAAACAGCTCATTATTCCCTGCAAACCCTCCTGTTTCCCAACAAACCAGCCTTTCCCTGGGCACTGTGAACACCAAGCCACAGGAATGTGCAAGGTAAATTCTCTGATTGTGGATATGCAGTGAGGAAAGTGGTTCTGGATCAATATTTGATCTGTCTCTTTGAATTCCTGGGTGTTTTTAGGAGGGACTCAGAAGTGCTGCTGGAGTGTGGGATTGCAGGGCAAGGGAAGAAGCATCAGAATGGGATGGAGTTATTTCTCCTGCACCACCAGCAGCAGGAATTAATTCAGAGCTGTGTATTCGAGGGGATGCACATCCCATTTCCAAGCTGTTTCCATGAGGAGCCCCAAATGCCTTCCCCCCTTCCTTTGATTTGTCTGAGCCATATCCCAATTATTGTACCGGGGTCCCTTCCAACCTGGAATATTCTGTGACCTGAAATGGAGAGTGATTGATTGATTGATTGTTTATCACACTTAGAACATCTTGATAAAAGTTTAGCAATTTAAATGTAGCTTTTGGAAGGTAGTTGGAAGTTTTGGGGCTTTTTTGTTTTCTGCTGAGGAATTAAATTTTTTTTTAAAGGGCTGTGAAGTTGTTTGACAGGAGGTGGTGGGAATAACTTGCAGAAGCAGCTGAATTTCCAGCTTGGAGCCTGTTTCAGTGGTGCTCAGGGAGGGAAACACTTGCTCTGCCTTCCCAGTCACTTCTCATTTGCCTGTCTTAAGGAGCAGCCTCTCAGTTCTGCATTTACAAATTGCTGGGGCAGAGCTTGTTGGGTTGTTGGAATAACTGTGGCTTTGAGAAGACAAGAAGAAATGAAAAGAGAACGGCTTTTTGACACTGTTACTGTGCAAAGGCTGTGGGAAGCAGCATCACTGCTGAGAGCCCTTTTTGGTGCCTCTCTTATATAAATGTTCATTTTTCTTTAATTTGTTGCCAGTTGAATAATCTGATTTATTAATGCTCACACTAGTGCATCAGCCTCAAGAGATATCCCCACGTGGGACTTGGATATTGCTCTTTTATGGTAAAATTCCTCACTGATTTTGGGTTTTTCCTTGCCATACCTGTAGACATCCATTCCCTGGGGTCTCCTCTGTTATGTTTTTCAGCTCTTTAAGTGTGGCATCAAGTGATGTCCCATTGCTGGAGCTTTGTTGGGTGACACACCACAGCACAGCATTTATACTATTTATAGATGATATTCTCTGAGCCATAAAGTTGTGTTTTAAAGGACACAGTGTCATGGTTTTGCTTTTTCCCTGTCTGACTTCACATGGAAGGAAGGAATTAGCTGTGAATTAAAACATGCCTCTTCTCGAGCTGCTTTTAAGTTCATCAGATGGCAAATTCAGCAACCAACAGCAGAGTTTCATCTCAAAAAGGCTTTTGTTTGCAGAGAGATGAAATCAGTGGTGTTGGCACTGCCTGGCACACATTTAAACCATCCTTCCACCTTCATCTGCAGGAGTTGCTCTGATCAATATGCAATTATTGCAAGGAAAACAAGTTCCTAATTAACTTGGTGGTTCAAAGAGGCATCCAGCTTTATTTCTGTCCTGCTTAAATCTGTTTTTTGAGGATATTTTGTCTGTCTTGAACTAAAACAATTCCTTTGTGTTTATACATCTCCACAATGATGCAATCTCCATCTGGAATGCGCATTTCCTGAGCTCAGTTTTATTTTGAAGGCTCTTAAAAGAATTTGTTTTGCTGCTTTTTCAGGCAGACTGAAACCCAAAACCAGTTTGGGTGTCCTGTTTGCAGCTTGTCCCCTGGTGCAGCCCCTCCTCCTGCATTCCAGTCCTCCCCATCCCTCCTGGAAAGAGGGATGATCCAAGATTATCCCATTCCCTGTTGACTTGGGATGGAGTCATTGGCAGGATAAAGATACCTGGGAGTTATGAATGGCAAACACCCCCCTGCTGTTCTCCATGAATATGGATCTGTGTGGAGTGGTGTATT
Source organism: Dendrocincla tyrannina (assembly GCA_035047865.1). NCBI lineage: Eukaryota > Metazoa > Chordata > Aves > Passeriformes > Dendrocolaptidae > Dendrocincla > Dendrocincla tyrannina. The sequence continues at coordinate 20,933 of JAWWMP010018096.1, forward strand.
AGAGAAAGCAAATTATGCTGGCAAATGGAGCTCTGGCAACAGTGGCATGAAAGGAAAATGATTCAAGCTTGGCCTTTGTGAGCACGAGTGCCCCCAGCTATATCACTGTCCAAACTGCACACGCTGCAGTCTCACTTTTAAAAGGCACTTCAGTATTCCTAAACTGAGGAATTATTCATAGCATAATGTACAGGAGAGCTATTTTGGGAATGTGCAGACTGGAGACTGTTCATTTTACATTTACTTGGGGATTTAGACTCTATTTCATAGCAGGGAGCACGGAGTGAGCTCTGCTAAAGTCTCTTCTGTGCTCAGGGGAGAGGAGAGATCCTGGCCTGGCTGCTGCTTTCAGACCACGCAGGTATTTTGTGCTGCCTTGGCCCACTTAATTAATTTTCTACTTATTACTGGGCAGGAAGACATAACCTTAAAAGCCTCAGTGAAAGAACACAATCTCCACAGGAGTGATGGTCAGTGAGTGTTCAACATCCATCCTGCCTTTATCCCACATTAAAAGCATCATATTTGCAAAGAGATATTTAACACAACTGGGCCTGGAGTTGTTGTCTGTATTTCCCCTGTATCAGCACACAGGACATGCTTGTTGGGCCACGAGGATCCTTTACTCCTGGTGGGCTTGTGTTGGCCCATCAGTGTCCAGAGGTTGGACACCCAGAGGTCCAAAATTATCCCTCAGAGGGTATTTTTTTTTCCCCAAGAAAGGTTTCAAACAAATTGCATTTTGCTTCCACAGAGCTGCTCCCCCCACAAACTTCCAAGTGAGTTTTATATGAACCCTCAGAAGTCACTGAGGAGAAACCCAAATAAAGCCCAGAAAATGTTCAGAGGGAAAGATCTTGGGGGGGAAAAAACCCCAATTTTAAGCTGTTATTTAGTGTGAAGGAGCTGCAGGGGAGTCACTGGGGTGTTTGCTCCATCCTTTGCCATTAATATTTCTCTTGGAGCAGCTGAGAAGGCAGGAAGGGAAAGTGCTTTGGTGTCGGTCCATTAGGCTGGAGGTGAGACAGGAGAACACCTGGAGGTGTTCACTGACCATGCAAGATGCATCTCTCTCAATAATAGAAATATATTTCTATTTCTGGGCTCTGGAGGGGGCGCTTGTGTTAATGGGGTGAAAACTGTGGCACTGCTTTAGCTCAGCCTGACCACCCTTCAAAGCCAGGCTTGGCAAGGCAGGGGCTGGGACAGAGCAGCTGAAAACCTTCTTCCAGCACCAGCTTTGTGTCTGAGGTCCAGCCCTTGTAGGGTTACAAATCCAACCCTGCACTGAGCTTGGAGGAGAGTTTGGCTCCTGAAATGGCTCCGAGTTGGTTCCTGGGCTGTCTGGGGCTTGACCAACATCATGGCTCATTTGCAGCTGTTTCTTTGAAGAGCATTTTTGTGGTTATATAAAAGAGTCAAGTGCTCTGCTGTGCCCTGACCAGAACTGACTGCTGAAATAAAGCAGAAATTCCTCCTCAGCTCCAACATCCTGACAACAACATCAACCGGTGTCCAGTGATGCCCTTGAAATGAAGTGGGGGCCCTGCTTTATGGGTTTTTTTGGGGGGGAGAGCTATTTCCAGTTCCTATTTCCAGTGGAGTTCTGTCACAGGTCATAAATATAAGCCACCCCTTGGATTTACAACTGAGTTGTAACTCCCTGGTGAAGCCCAAAATCTAGTGCATTATTAAAGGTGCTTTGAGGAGGTGCACCCATGCACAGAGCCATCAATAACTGTCCCTCATCTTTCAGGCGTGTTTTGCAGGCAAATAGATCTTGTCAAGCTGGCTGTGATGGATGAGATTTATTGCACTAAACTGAATATACTAATATATATATAAGAATCTGTGTAGTCTGAGGGAGAGCAGCTGGGAAACCACAGGCAGCAGAGTTATTACCTCCACTTAAAATTCACAAGAGTGTTTTAAACTCTCCAGACATCACTGAAATTCTTGTATCCTACTATTTGGGCCTTTCAATTATTTTGGTTTCCTTGTTCATTCTTTAGAGGTGGGTGCTGAGAGACTGCTATAGGACCTGTGTATGTATATAAAAATATATAGTAACAAAGTGAGCTTTGACCTCCTGTGGTAGAAATACCACGGTTTGGATCAGGGGCTGCCTGGACATGTGGAATTTGGATTTAATACATGAGTTTTATGCTGGCAGATCACCTTTCCCTTAAACCATCCCATCCCAGGCTTCTTTCCTCCTCAGCCCTTCCCAGCTGTGATGTCCCTGCAAGGGAGGGCAGCTTTTCCCCCTTGTTTTCCCAGCCAGGGAAGAGGTAGGTCTTCCTGATATTTCTCTATTTATTAAGGAGCTGATATTTCTCCTTTCCTCTTCCCTCTGGTCTTCCAACACTTCCCTTTGTCCTCTGCCTGCCTCAGCATTTCTCCCAGCTCCCAAAAATGCAAGGGAACATCCCTTTCTGGATGGAGTTCCTGGCAGTTTGCAGGTTGGGATCCAGTGGAGCAGCTCTGACAGTTTAGATTCAGCCCAAAGCTGCCCCTGGGTAGTATTAATGGTGTAATTTTCTATTGCTGTTAATCAGCCTGACAGGTTCCCCCTGGAAGGACAGCACTCAGCAGCATAGCCGAGCAGGAGGAAATTACTCAGGGTTTAAAGTTTATCAAAAGTGGCTCCAAGTGTCACTTTTCCCCTTGCCCTGGGCACACCAGCAGCTCTGTGCTGTCAGCAGCTACAGGGGCACTTGTCACTGCCAGTGCCATCAGCGTGTCTGCCCCCAGGGGTGACAAAGTGGCCTTGGGATGGCCCAAAATCCTTGCCATGCTGCACACTGAGGGAGGGCAAGGAGGGTCTGGGGGAAACCCTGGAGGTCTGCAGGGACTGTCTCCTCCTCTGGAGAAGGGGCAGCTCAGGATGGCTCTGGAATTCAGGAATGGTTGGCATGTGGGCTGCTCAAGGAGTGCCCTTCATGCCTTGCCTGCCCTGGGTGAGGGATGGCTGGATTGTTGGGCACGTAATATCATTTTTCCTTGCATTGTTTCTCCAGGTGGGAACTTGTTTGTGCAGGAAATGTTTGCTTGGGTAGTTTTTCAGGGGTAAATCAAAGCGTTCCTTGGTCCCATGGAAGAGGAGGTAGGTGAGAGCAGTACATCTTGGGGGGTGGGTTTTCAAGAGCCCTCAGTTTGGGGGGGAATTTTGGTTGCCAAAGCTGATCAGCAGTGATAGAAACCCTGGCTGTGCCCAGTTTGCCTTTATCATTTGGGTGCTGTTGCTTTTTCCCTGAGTACCTGGTGGTGTTCTCCGTGGTGGACCCATATCAGTACTTAGTGTAAAGCCAAGATCATGAGCCTGCTTTAATTTTTATGCATGTTTTGAATAACAGCATCATAAACCCCAGTCCAGACTTGCACTGAGAAAGAATTGATGAAAACAGAACATTTTATCGGGGATTTATGAGATCTGATGATAAGGTTTGTCGTTTTTATATTGTGTCCCAACTTGGTGTTTAGCCCATCAGTTTGATTTTGCAGTGATAATATTAATGCCCTTGTGTAGATTAAAGGCCATCAGTGCTGTTCCTCTTGGTCCCATCACAGCCTGTGCAGTGCAGACATAAACAATGCCAGTTCCTACAGCATCACCCAGGAATGGGCAAGCCCAGCAAGGAAAACTGTCCTTCTCCAGTGATTCTGGCAGCAGTTGAGGGAGTGTTGGGATAACAAATCACGTCTCCTCTGGGCCTCTTCCAGGCTTCAGATTGGCATGAAGGGCTTCAGAACATCAAGTCCCCAAAATACACTACAACTCCCACCCCCAGCTTCCCCAAACAAATCCTCTCCCTTTTACTACTGCTGTCAGAAACAACAAAGCAAGTAGGTTGAGTTGCTCTGAAGCCAAAAGAAAGGAGAGCATTTTCCTGACTTTCCCCCTGCAGCTCTCCTGGAAAGGGCTGCTCCTCGTTTATCTTGAAATAATTTTGCTTTTCTCTGCTTTTGACTTTTAAGTTCAAAGAGACAAGAGCTTTGGAGAGGGAAATGTTGTAGTTGTAAAGCAAGGGGCTGTGTGGTACTTGCCTGGCAGTACAGCCTGAATGTCTTATTTATGTGGGCTGTAATATATGGGGAAAGTGGCTCTATATATCAGTTGTTCATGCTGATGTAACATCTACAACATTCAAAGTATAACTGTGAATTACTGCTCCTTGATGAAGTGCAGAGCAACTTAAATGAGGTTTTTGGTGGAATTGATGTACTCAGAGACCCTGAGAGCACCCTCACTGTGCTGGCACTGTCAGAAGCACCTTTGCAGGTCACTCCTGCCCCATCTTGCTGTGTCCCCACGTGCTGTTCTTGGTGCTTGGGCATGGACAGAGGGAGGATTCCCACATTTGGGGCAGGAGACTCCCAAAACAACAGCTTCATCCATGCTTTTTTGGGTATTCTGGAGCAGCAACCAGTGCTTTCAGGAAGGGTCAGGAACTAGTGTGGGCTAAAGAGGAGTTATGGAACCCAGGGTTGCTCATGCCTGGAACTACAGCCCAGACTTTTCCTTCCACTCTTCTCTTGCTCCATCTTTGGAGTGATTTTACAGAGTGATTTATAGAGTGATTTTTTTCATCTCTGCTTTCAAAATGTTGCATGGTAAAAGTGGCCCTGGAAAAGCAAAGAGCTGCTGGAGCAGTGCAGGGTGGCAGAAGGTGCATGTTGTTGTATTCCTGAAATGTATTAATGTGTATTCCTTAATCCAGGAAATCCATGGCTGATGTTAAAGCAGCAGCATTGCTGTGGGGAATGTCAATCAAAGGTAGAACAGCCAACAAAATACCTTCTCTTCTCTGCCCTGGAATGCTTTTGTGTTAAATGGAGATAGCATATATTGAATTAACATCCAGAGCACCATCAGAGTGAAACCCCAGCCCAGCAGACCCCTCAGCAGACTCATCTCCCAGGCTCTGCCAGTCCTGCTGCAGGGTCATTCCAGGTGGCATTTTGGAATTTCCCATGGAATAACAGAATTATTCTTTAGTTCTCTACTTTCCAAACATTCAGCTCTGTGTCAATTCTGTGACATGTTTTTCATCCACATCTGGAGGAGATATTACAGCAGAAATTCCAACCTTAGCTCTGTTACAGCATCCTTGGTGGTGAGGTTTTCATTTGGTTTCTGAAGTCTATTGATTAAATATTGGTGCCATTATAAAGGTAGGGAGAAAAACCTGACACGTGGCTAAATTTGGCCACTTTAGCTTTTGGCAGGAATAAAACCTCCATGATTAATGATTTTTAGGCATTGTACAGTATATGCTCAATCAACTGTGCAGCTGCAGAGAAATAGGCACTCATAACATAGTGAGGGTAGGAAAATGCCCTGTAATCCACTATTTTTGCTTTAAGGCTGTTTAGAAAAGCAGTGTGAATGCTGTAGGGCTGTAATCCCTAAATTCAGAGAAGCTGGAGTTAAGTTTCTGATCCCTGCAGTGTGTCCCACACTTCCCCCACACTCACTTTCTGTGCTAGTCACACATGGAGCTGCAGCTTTAGATTTAATTTGGATTTTTTTTCTTTCCCATTGGCAGTTTAAAATACAGTCTGTTGCTAATTTTGCATTAACAGCAGGGAAAAAAAATGATTTCACCTGATTAAATTAAAATGCAGGGTTGTAATTTCCTCTTTGCTCCCTTCTGCTGATGAAGTTGCTGAGGGAGGGATGGGACCCCCGAGAGGAAATCTCTGATCAGAGACTCTCTCCCTTCCCAAATCACAATTGATTTCCCCATTTCCCCTGGGGTTCAGCCTTTAGGTGTGTCAGTAAAGTCAACAGGAAGTCTTTGCCTGTAGCCAGGAACACCTTCTGCCAGCAGCTTGTGTTTTCATTCCCACAATTCCAGTGATTTCACTCCTGTTCCCTCTGGTCCATAAACCCTGCCTTGGCTCGGGTGTAAACCCCAGTTCTGCTGCAACAACCCCATTGAATGGGGGGGAGAATCAGCAATAAAGCCCAGCTGTTTGCAGAGCTGCTGCTGGAAGCAGGGCAAGGTGGCACAGCCTGGAGGGCATCAGTGCCAGCATCCCTGGCATCAGTGCCAGCATCCCTGGCATCAGCCAGCACTGGGCTGGCATGTTGGGGACTGACCAGAGTCAACACCTTCATCATCATCATCCCCGAACTCCCCTCCTCCTCCTTGTCAGGGGTCTGATCTCCCAGCTCAGGTCCCCAAGAACTCCCAGTTAACCAGCTCTTCCACTGAGCAATACATTCCAAAGCCTCTCTTTTTGGCTGTTCATTCAATTTTAACTCCTGCAGCCTTCTCTGGGAGGGCTTTGAGCAGCACTTTGCCTTTGCTGGGGGAAATGACATTTGTCTGTCAGTGCTGGGGGTTGTGGTTTATTGGAGAGTGATGTTACTCAGGCTCTAAAACTGGCAAACACTTTTATATTTATTGAATTAACCTCTGAGCTTTCTTTAAAAATACCTACAAACATCCACTCCACCACGAAGCAGGCAGCTTTTTTGGTTTATAGCCACAGCTTGGGCACAGTTTACCTTATTTGTCATCTTCTCTAATTATTTTTCCAATGCTGCATCTACCAAGAGACAATGTGTGAATTTGAACAAGCTGTGGAAAAGCTGTTCCTGAGGGGAATAGCAATTGAAACGTGTGGAGGTAGTTACTTGCATTCCTTCATTTATTTTTAAAGAGAAGTTTCTTTATCCTTCTTATTTTCATCTTTTATTATTAATAATGTGGTGGCTTTTCCCCAAACCCTCCGTGGTGTATGTGAGTTGTGCAGGCAGCTCTTAACTTGGAGGGCTATTTCTTTTGATTAGCCTGAATTAGCTAAAATAATATAAAATAACAAGGTAGGAACTGAAGCTGCTGAGCTGAAAACCCATCCTGGGCATTAGAGCTGAAGTGAAGAGCAAACCTTTTCACCAGTGCAGGGAGCTGGAAGTCAAGAAAGACCCTGCCTGGTATTAAAATTACTTTATAGTGATGGGCTTCCCATCCCTGGAAGTGTCCAAGGATTGGAGGGGGCTTGGAGCAACCTTGGTGGAGGGTGTCCCTGCCCATGGAATGAGATGAGCTTTACGGTCCTTCCCAGCCAAACATTCCATGATTCTGATATCCCCGTGTCCTCCACCAGGTCTCCTGACCTGCAGAAGTCCAAGTTTTAGTGCCAACATCTGGTTTCAGGCTGTTTCCCCACTGTTGTTGGGCAGGCACAGAGTTCTGGCAGGAGCAGCCCAGCTCAGGCTCATCTTCTTGCTGTTCCCAAGATCTCCCAGCCCTGCTGAGCCAGGTTGTCCTTCATCTCCTGCTCTCTGAGTTACCTGGCAGGGCCTTCATCTCCTCTCCCAGGCAGTGTGACCTTCAGAACTGCACCTTGTTGCTTTTTCTCCACTTACTCATAAATCACTTCCTCTTCTTTTATCAGATTTTTCTGCTCCTCTCTTTTTTGCAGGGCTTTGTTTCCCAGCTGTCAGCAGTTTGGAGGTGTCCCAGTGTCCCTGCCCTGAAACCCTGCCAGGCTGGGCAGATAAACCTTCCCAACACCTGCTGATCTCTTCATATCTGTGGCTCTGTATAGACATTTATGTCCCCTATTTCAGATCTCTCCTCTCAGGTTCTTTATTTAGGAGAAATGCAGCAATTCTGGTGTTATCCTCAGCTGCTGGACTTGTGTTTTATATTTGGCCTCTGCTGTTGTTCTTCATGAAGGAGAGGTGATGGTTAGTGGAGAGGTTTGTGAGTGGACTGTCCCAGTAGAAATCCTTTATCCATAGGTGTGTTTGTGCAGGTGTCTGTGCTCTGTTCTATCTGTACTCCTTTCCTGCTGAAATCTGCAGAATAATTAGGGCATTTCTTCTTTCCTCTCTTAAAAGAGTATTTCCCCATCCCCCAGGACCAAGCTCCCCTCCTGCTCAGTCAGGCCCTCTGGGCAAACTCACTTTCCTGTGTTTCTTCACATCCCCTTCCAAACCAGGTTGCACTGAAAGGAAAACAAAGGTATTTTGGAGATCCCCTTCCCTGAAGCTGATTTTCCTTCATGCTGCTTTCATCCAGTGCTGTGTATTGGGCACTGCAAGTGTGGAACACCCAGGGCAATTAAGAGAGAATACAGTTTATTAAAAGCCACAACAAAGCTCTGTATTTTGGGTAGGCTCAATAAATGAGCTCCTTGAAACGGGGCCAGGGATCCATCCAGTGTTTTGAGTCCAGCCAACACTCCTTTGGAAGCTTTTCTTGGACAGAACAGCTCTAGCAGTGATGGTGAAAAGCTTTAATGCCACAGATTTGCTGCTGGATAGATACAGGCTTAGGAGGGCTCTTCCTAAAGGCTGGCAAGTCTCTTCCTAGTAAATGATGGGATATTTGGAGTCAGTGGCAGGGGAAACAAAGCTGCACAAAGTACTTGTTGGTGCTCCCAGGGGTGTTGTGTGTGTGAGGAGCACCAGGGAGAATGTGGGGTTTGTTAGCAGGGAGCTGGGCTGATCCCAGCCCAATCCAGGGAATTGGAATCTGGGAATGTGCCTGGGGGTGGCACAGAGCAGGACTGGCCCTGGTGAGCAGAACTCGTCTTAAATCAACCTTGTCCTGCATCTCTGGGGGAAAGCAGTGTGGCCAAAGAGCATTTTTGCTGCTGGAACAAAAATGTGGCCACGGGGAGTGTTTTCTCCTCCATGTGCTTTCTCCCAAGGGACCTGAATTTTCAGGGATCCTTGGGGTTTAATCATCTGTCTCTTGGTGTTTTCCAATCTTCTCTTAATTCTGGGGGTTTTGGTGCATCCAGGGGGTGTTCCCCAGGTCCCAGCCCTGTCTCTCCCTGCGTGCAGGTGGGTGATGGGAGTGGGACTGTGATCACCTCCCAGAGGGTGGATTTTGGAGCAGGGATGTTCATGGGCTGAATGCTCTTCCAGCTTTTCTTCTGGCAGCTTCCATGGGAAGCATGTTCAGAACACCAGGCACTGCTGTTTGTTCCAGGGTACAGTGATTCCATTTTCCAACACAGAGTGTCCAAACATCCTGTGCACTTTGGTGGCACCACTTCCAAAAATGTCTCTTAAGAAAATACTGTGAAGGGCACATCAAAGAGAGACCTCGTGAAATCTTTTTTTCCCCCCCATCTAAAATAAACCTGCAAACAAAGCCCTGGATAGGATGTTGGTATTAATAATATCTTTTTGTTGCTTCCTTGTTGAGAAAGGATTTGTGAACTTCAGAGTTTCTTATCTATTTATAAAATAGCCTTTTCTGTGCCAGTGGTTTCAATGCAGTGGGGTTTAGTTTGATTTATGAGTTCTAGTTAAGGTAGGCTGGCTGTTCCTTCAGTTCTCCATCTACCTGCCTGCATGCAGTGGGGGAAAAACTCATTAAATTCATTAAATGATGCTGCTCATTATCTCACCATCCCCTGGAATGTGAAGGTTCCAGGAATGGGAAGCTGGATAGAAATTACCCCCATAATTCATCATGTTTTATGGAGGGCAATGAGATTTTTTTCTCTCTCTTTATATGGAGGTTTAGGAATACATCAGGTATTTTCTGTTCAGACCATTGCTCTGTAGCTTCCTCCAATTTCCCTTGAATTACAAGGGGTTTTTTAATCATGGCCATTACATTTGTACCAGGATTCTTCTGTGCAGAGGGTGATTCTGATTTAAGTGCTTTATGGCCTTGGGTTTGTCTCTCTGACTGAGCTCTGGAATTCCACAGAACGAGGCAAAGCAGCAGTAAAGCTCCAGGCAGGGTTTTACACTCACAGCCTTCAGGCAAGGCCAAAAAAACCCAGTTTTAAATCCAAGATAATGCCTGGAAGTATTTATTCCAGTCAGAAAAGGCACTGGGATCAGCCCAAAGTACATTTCATTTGTGGCAGAGAGAGAAAACTGAGGGTTTTTTGTTCAGACAAACACAGCGATTCCTGCAGAGATTTAGACCTGCAAGTGGGAATTGATTTTTCTCCAGTTTCTTTCCCATTCCTTGGCAAAACTGACTGTTTGCAGAACTGACCTGTTCCTCTACAACAAGTCAATGAAGAAACTAAAGTCATTTTGCCAAGGAATGGGGAAGCAACTGGGGAAAAATCAAAGTATTCCCATTTGCAGGTCTAAATCGCTGCAGAAATCGCTGTGTTTGAGAAAAAAACCCTCAATTTTCTCTCTCTGCCACAAATGGAATATATTTTGGGCTGATCCAGAGTCCCAGGAGGCAGAAATTTGAGCCAGGATTTGCCTGTTGTGGTTCTCCCATGTCACCTGGCATTGCTGGAGTTGACCATGACCAAAACTATTAGGAAGGTTCAAAAAAGTTGTGGAAATAATTAAAGGGGAAGGTTTTGCTTTTTAAAACTTTTGGTCTGTGTTAAAAAGCTCAAAATGCCAAACATGGTAAAAGTTTTTAGGCAAAACCACCTTTAATGGAAAGGAGAAGTCCCAGGACTGGTGGGGAGCCCAAATTAAAAGGGGGGATTTGCTCCCCTGAGTTCTGTGTTGTATTTACAGCTCAGGTTGTTTTCTAGATGAATCCTCAGACAAATTGCACAGCAATTATTTTATTAGCTGCCTTTCACAGTTAAAGGACGTGCCAGTCCTTTCAGAAAGAAAATGATTGTGTTATTGTGGCAATGTTTGGGAAGGGAACAGAGCACGGATTTGTCTTGGACTGGATTGCACTACGTGATGCTAAACCACCAGGAGAGATTGTGTGAATGAATGGCTTTCTGATTGGATTCCTAAGTGAAAATCAGATTAGTTCTTGGACATCTAAATATGAAAATATTCAGCAGATTTGTTTGCTTGTCCCTGTATTTACATATTCTGTTTTATTTCATTCCTCTGAGCCATAACACTGAGAAAGGCAAATAGCAAATAGCAGAACAGCAGTGAAAAGCCTTTTCTTCAAGTCCTACCTTATTTGACATATCTCTGCCCCCAACAAAGCTATGAAATCAAATGTAATATAATATTCAAAATGTCTCTTTGTGCAGCAAACACACAGTGAGAACCCGAGGTTGGGTAAAAGTCGAGGCTGGAAAGCTGAGCCCATGAATTCAAAGGTGTTGAAGAATTTCAGGAGAATAAACTGGGGTGCTCTAGGAAAGGATGACTGGAGGAGGAATAGGAGGGGGAAAGCTGTGCCAAGGGCAGAAGGCTGGCACTGAGAGGCAAAAATAGCAGGGTAAAGATCACACTGATCCCAAAAAATAGCCTGGAGCTCCTTGTGGCCATGTGAAACTTGAATAGGGGACCAAAATAACCTTCGGGGAGGAGAAATCCAGTGTGTTCCTGCCCCAGCTCCCCAGAAATCTGGGCACGGATGGAGAGCATGAAGGGTCTCCTTTTCACCCAGAAAAGCAAGAGAAATTCCATTTTATTTCTCAATTTCATTGCTGGGATTAAAGATTTCCCTTTCAGGTCGTTTAATCTGCAGTTCTTTATAATCTCCCCTAATTGTATGTAATGAAAACATCCATTGCACAACTTTCTATTTGAATTCATTCCCCCAGTGACTTCTCCTGATTTCCAAGCAGGAGAGTTTATTGCAAAACTTTAGAAAACCAGATTAGAATATTATTTTAAGTGTCAGGAAACGTCAGGCATTTTATCATGATTTCCTGCACTCATTGCTCTCGCAAATTTGATTTACCACTTCACTAAAATCCACTTGATGAAAAAACTGCAGCTGTGTGGAGGGGAGAGGGAGTTTGTGGGCTCACAAATTGAGATAAGGAGCTCAGAAAGAGCCCTGATGAAATTTGCTTGGGCTTTCTGCTTATATATTTTGTCCTGCTGAAGCCTCTGAGGTGGGAAACGAAATGAAATGTTTCCTTAGAGCAGCATTTCTCTCTCAGCTTTCCATTCTGGGCTATCCCTGCATTTATACACCAGTATCAGGAGCTCTTTAAGGTGAAGTATTTCTTTTGGAGGAGATTTTCTCCTTTCTCTAATGGGCTGGATTAAAAATAGCCAAGATTGAATGAAAGGGCCAAGCCAGGGTTAGCTCAGCTGGGTTTGGAGCCCGGAGCTGGCAGGGATGCCCTGGCAGGGATGAGCCCTGGGCTCTTCCCAGGGCTTTGCAACTGGAAGAGCCACCTTGAGCTGCAGTTCCTTGCTCAGTGAAGCCCAGCTCAGTGCTCTTCTCAGCTCTCACCCCATCCCAGTGAGCTTTCCTTGGAAAACAGGGAATCCATGGGCTCTGGGGGGTGACTAAATCCCTGTCAGGGCACTGGGCAGTGCCAGAGCCTGGAATTCGTGGGCACCAGGGGCTGAGGATGCTCTGCCAGCACCTTCAACTCCTCAGCCATGACCTTCTGTCTCTTTGGGGAGATGGGGGAGGTTTGGTATGTGGCTGGAACGTGGATTTTGGACATCCTGAAGGGCACATGGCTGAGCCCTCCCAAGGCAGGGGTGATGTTCTCTGATTCACAGTGTGCCTCAAGCAGCTCCAACTTCTTTTCCCCTCTTACCAAACCTCTTTGAAGCTGTCCCTTAACATTTCCTTTCCTTCAGTCAGTGTTTTGGTGGCTGGCTTCCCCCTTTGTCCCTCTTCCTCCCTGCCTGTCCCTCCTTGCCATCATCCCTTGGCTCCAGCACTGGTTTCTCCCTGCTCCATGTGCCGTGTGTCCACCAGGGTTTTGCCACCCCCCACCTTTTCCCCGTGGTATTTTATTTATCTGTCTTTAGATCAGTCTCCCTCACACCCACAACATTCCCAAATTGTGTTTCATCCTTTTTTTGCTCGGTATTGGCACTGTTTTTTCCACCTGACTCCCGACACTGGAATCCTCTCAGATGTTGTTTCCTTGTTCTCTGTTTGTGTCCTGAGTTTGGTCTCTGAGAAACAAAGCCACTTTTTGGGGCAGGAAACCACAAGCCCCCAGTTTCCTGCTCTAAAGGATTTTCTCACACTTGTGTCCTGAGCTGTCGAGACACTTCAAGTACTGGGTTTTTCCACTCTGCTCTTCTCTTTTGGTCTCCCCCACAGCTCATCCCTTTAATGCTCAAAATAGAGTTTACAGTGGCGTTGGCAGAGAAACAGCATTGCTGGAAAAGCTGGAAGTAAATCCAGATGAGAGCATGAAGGGAGATCCAGTAGCTGGGATCATGCAGTGCCTGGAGGGAATGGGACACCCACATGGGTTTAAAAGCACCTTAAGGGGAAGAAGAGGGAAGGTTTAGACAGGGTTCAGTAATCAGGTGTAGTAAACAGAGCTAAGTCAGGGATAACACCTTGGATACATCCCTGTAAGAGTAATCCTGGGGTTCTCCTGCTCTCTGGGATAAGAGGATGAGAGGAGGACTTGAGGGAGGAGAAGATTAAGAGTGATGCTTCCACTGCTTCATCCTGCTCTGCTGTGGGAACATCCCCAAAGCTGCCTGGCCTGGATTTTAGCCCAGAAAGCTCTGGAAGGGCAAGGTAGATGGGGACATCATGAGCTAAGGGTTACACCTGGTGGGGGTTCTGGGAGGGGGACTTGGCCATGGTTGTGGCCTTGGACCAGTGGTACGAAACTCTCACGGAAAATAAGGGGTGGGATGGGAATAGTTCTGTGGAAAAGATCCAGCTGGAATTATTAGCAGCAGGAAAAACAAACAAACAAGCAAAAAAACCCCACAGAGTTCTTCCATCCTCAGGGGGAAACCACTGGAGGGAGGGAGGAGCACCAGGCTGATGGACAGGGCATCTCACCAGAGTGCCCGAGAGTTTGGGGAAAAGAGTTAAGGAATTCAGAAAACAGTAAACCAGAACCTGAGTGACAGCAAAAGGAGGGTTTGCTGCCAGCCCTTCTGGCTGACAAAATAAACCTGAGCCCCCCAGCTTTCACCTCTGTCCCTCAGAACAAACGGAGCTGGGAAAACCCGAGGGATTTATTCCCAAGGGGCAGGGGAGGTTTGGGAAGGGGAGGCTCAGGGGGGGAGCAGGTTGTTAGCCCAGTCCCTGGGGTTCCTGGGGAAAGCCACGTTGGATTTGGTGTTGCTTTTGGTGCAAATCTATTGTTCCCTGCACAAGATCCATGTTGAGCCAGAGTCCTGGAGGGGTGTGATCCTAAAAACAAGGAGCAGAGGAAGCACAGCTATTCCTGAGCAGTTCTCCACCAATACCCCCATGGCATGAAAGCCCAAAGAGCCACTGTGGTATCTCGTGTTTCTCTGCATTTCCAATGTCTTTTGCTTTAGAAACATCAGCTCAGGTTTGCTCAAATTTCTGTTTAAACTCCTGGAAGGGCTGAATATTTTTGGGAACGTTTCCAGAATCCCAAGCTCTGTTGCATAAGTTGCTTTGCTCGGTGCTCCTGATAAAAGGGACGTGCCTTTTGTTGTCTCCAGGCTCGCTGTGCAGTCTGCAAACATCAGCCTGTGTCACTTTAATAGACAAACACTCCAAGCCATACAAAAGCCTTAAAAATCAAAGCTGGGCTCTTATCTCGGCAGACCAGGAGCTTTTTCAAGGAGGTTCTAATGCAGGAGCAGAATAACTTCCAGTGCCTTCTTTGAAGTTTTTCTAGTGTGCTATCATGGACATTTAATCCGTGCTGTGGCTGCTCTTAAAAATGGGAAGAAATTGCAAAGGGAAGCAGAAAGGGGGAGGAACTGCTTGAACATTTATTCAAGCAGCCTTTCTCCCCAAGGGTGGCTGGGGTGGCCCTGGGTGCAGGAAGGCTGGTCCTGGCTGGCCCTGGCATTGTGGGGCTGCTGGAATGGCCCAGCTCGGGTGCAGTGTTCTCCATCCCTTCAGGGGTGGAAAGAGCTGGAAAATCTACTTGACCTTCTGCCTTGTTAACAAGTGTGATTAACAAGCCTTGTCCTAATGAGATACAGAAACTGCCTCCTTTAATTAAAGTGTGGTTCAGGAAAATGTTGTTTAAATGGTCACTTGCATTTCCCTGGCATTGAATCACAGTTTCATTAAGGCTGGAAAAGATCTCCAAGATCATCAAGTTCAACTTTTTCACCACCTTGTCAACTAGTCCAGAGCTCCAGTGGTTTCTTGAACACAGTTGGTTTCATCCTTCCTTTTTCTGACTTCATTCCCTTTTACTCACTCTCCTCCCTTTAATTGGTATCTCTGTCCTTTCTCCCTGCATCTGTCCCTTCCCTCCTTATTCCCCCCAGCCTTCTGGTGTGATTTGGCTGCTCAGGCACTTCAGGGCTGTGAACAGCAACACCCCCAAGGCATTACCAGCTCCCCAAGTGCTTTTGGGCTCAATAACCAAAGGTGTGTTGGTCACACAGGCAGCAGAAATTCTGGGTTTATTCTTTGCCATGTGCATTTCTAGAGGGAAGAAGGAACAACATGAAGGTTTTTGTGTTTGTCCTGGCTGGGACCTGATTTATGCCTCTCCTTCTCGCAAGGGTACAGCTCTCAGTGTTTATGTAGTGAAATGGCCCCAGAAAATGAACACACTTTGGGAACTATTTATGGATTTGACTTGGCTGCTTTTCTACTTAATGAAGTCGCTGTCTTTGAGTCTCTGCCATTTAATTAAGTGGTTTATATAATTACTCCCTGACATCAATTCTGTCCACTCGGGAAGGTTTGTCTTACTGAGGAAGGTGTTTGGTGTACTTTGAGTTTCCAGGTCCTTCAGCTTGGGAGGTGAAACACCCCATGGATAGGGAGGATCCCAAGGCAAAGACACTTCCTGCAGCAGGATTGAGTGGGGGATGATCCTGCCAAGGCCATTCTTTTTCTCCTCAGTGACTGATGTACCTGAGATTTGTCTGATTCCTCCTCTGTTCCAGTCTGTGTCAATCCAGCATCTCTAAAGCCCCTCGTGCTTCAGAGCCTTCTCCACATCCTCACCTCTTGGGCCTGTTGCTCATCAGTGGGAAAGTTCCCTTCTTTGGGAAACCCTTTGGGTTTTGTTCTGTTTTCTATTTTTATTGCTGTTTTCTAAACCCCTCAGATACCCTTTTGGTTCTCAAATCCCAGCTGTGAGAACACTTTCCCATGAACAACTCCACGACAACTTTGCTACCACAGCTTGTTCTTAACCTGCTGTTTCCCCATGTTGGGATTCCAGTCCCCTTTTGCCACAGTGTCATGCCATAATCCTACATTTCAGCTGCTTATCAGCCACCTGCCCCCCAGGCTGGAAGGCAGGAGCAATCCCTTCTCCTGGCACGCTGGTGCTGCAGCAGCACATGCCCAGGACACAAAAGTTTGCTTTATTCCTGCCCTGTGTCACATTAGTTGGATGCAAACTGGGAATTTGGTGCTTTCCTCGCCGGTTCCAGCTCCTTATTTGTGACACGGGGCAATACAGGGGCCTTTTCACACCCAGAGAGAGGAGAGGACCCCAGCAAAAGGGCCATAATGGGGTTTAAGCAGAGCTCAGTGAGGCCCAGAGCTGTTCTCCTCACCAGTTTTAATAAACATCACTGAAGGAAATGTCACCGTGCCCTGAGGTGGAACGTGGGAAGGACTCCAGGGCCACCTTAACTCTTTGCGTGCGGGGTTTGGCCAGCCTTGGAAGGCACAGACCCTGGGAAATCCAGCTGGAACAAATCCCAGTGGTGTCTCCATGCAGGAATCCCTCAGGCAGGGCTGCTGGGATGAACCCCAAAGCTCTGCAGCCTCCCAGACCTTCCTGCTCACACCCAGGGCTTTATCTCCACCTGATCCCCTTCTCCTCCTCACTGGAGGTAACGCGGGGCTAATTATTAACAGGATTTCTTAATGCAGAATCTTTAGGGGTCACTCCTAAGAGGAACTTAACCAGAAGCTTAGGATTTGCTTCCAGCATTCCATTTATCCCCTTCAGTAAAAGCCTCACCAGGACAGGGCTTGGCTCCAGGGCTTTGCTGGTTCTTCTGGCTGCAGGTGATTTATGACTGAGGAAGGCCAAATAATCATATTTTTACACATTGACACTCAGCTGTTACCTGAGAATTCCTCTCTGTTTTCTCCTTGCAAAGCTCTGGAGTTGTGCTGGATGGAATTACAGAAATGCTTCTTTTAGGAGTGCTGGTTTGGGGAGGAGGAGGAGGAGGAGGGCTGGGAGGCAGGTTGGGGAGCAGATGGTTGGAGTTTGGTGGAATTCTGAGTGAAAATAGAGTCTTCTGGGTCTCCTGTGTAACAAAGCCAGACTGAGTCTTTCTAGTTTTTGTGATGGTTTCTGCTTGGCACAAAGTGATGTCTCTAAATCAGGAGAGACCATTTAGGCTCAACTATTCCACTCCACTCTGTGCTTGGAGGGAGAGAACAATGGCAAAGAAAGATGAAGGCTCCTCGCTATTTAATTGAGTCTGATAGGCTATAAATACATTTTTTCCCTCAACTACAGAGGGAAAGGCTTCTGGTAAAACTGGTTTTTTCACTACAAAACGCTATTTGCAAAAGCTTCTGCACAGAAATACCTGCAGAAATCCCCTGGAGGAGTTTTAAGGCATTTAAATTGCTGATAAAAGCTTTCAGTGCAGGCTCTGCGTTGACTCAACGTTACACTCACAAAGTTTGAAACGCCATTTCAAGTTGCAGTTGTTTTGCAAACCTCATTTTTGCCTTTCTTGGAGTCGATGAGCTCAGTAAAACACCAAATGCTGGGCAAAAAGGGGTGCAAAATGAGCAGGGTTGGTTGGTTTGTGGCACTTTGACCATTGTTTTCAGGGTTGTGGCTCTTTCTCTCACTTCTGCTTGTTTATGGCAATGTAAAATTGAGCCCCTTTGGCTTAGGTTTGATTCCAGGGATAAAAGAAGGTGTTTGAGGTGATCCTGGTTGAGTGGAATGTTTCTGGCAGGCCCTGGGCAGGTGCAATCCCTGTTGTAGAGCCCCAAAACCTTTATATTTAGTAAAGGAATTGGAATCTGGCACCTGGATTTTTGTGCACTGTGAACTGGTAATGGACAAGTCTTTTCATGCATTTTAAACCCTTTTTTAATGTATCCTGATTTAATATTCAGCTCATCTATGTTAATAGTTACAACCAATTAGCATAAAAACCAGGTGAAATCTTGACATGCCTTTTTTTTTTCTTTTTAGTACTTCTATCAAAAGTGATTTGCTTTGTTCCATTTGGTAAATGAAAATATTGGCCTTGTATCCCAAAAATGACTGTCCTTCTCCTATGGTCACGTGGATGTGGAAATCAGAATTCCTTTGTGTCTGTGCTTGTGCATCTTCCAGGAGTTGGGAAAACCATCCCTTTTACAATGGGCTCCAGATTCCTGTTTGTTAAAACTAACAGGAATGTTGTAAAACAAGTGCTTTGTCTGTGGCTCATTTTCACTTTAATTTCCCACTAATCTTACCCCTTCTCCTAGAAAGGGCATGGATAATAATTGACTTCCAAGTACAATGGAGATTCAGACAATTCAAGGGCTTTTCCTTTTGGGAAGGGAATCACTCCTTTTCCTCTCCTTACCCTTATTATACTGGCTAAATATTTGGGGTGAGTATGTGCAGTTGTGTGAACAACTGGAATAAACATTCTGGGTGGAATAGCCATCCCATTGGATTCCCTGGGAATATTTGCACAGGGGGTTGAGGTTGGAGGTCCAGTTGGGTTTGATGTCTCCAAGGATGGCGACTCCACAGCCTGACCGTAAAAAAAGAGCTTTTATTCCATTTTCAATGGAATTTCCTGTATTTCACTTCATGCCCCTTCAGGATAATTGTAAATTATCACCTCCCCTGAGGATGAATGAACTCTGTTGGTTTTTTCCCTGCTGCTGATTATTCCATCTGGGTCTTTCCCTCAGAATTACCCTCACTCCACCTATCATTTTCCAGGAGTTTCCCAGCAGTTGTCCAAGGCAAGGATCCTGGTTGAGTCCCACTCACAGAAACCCCATCAGCTGTAATTTGTACCTGATGACTTCCCAATCTGCCCTGACCCCCAGAGCTCTCGGGACTAAAATCCCAAGAGTGTTGAGTTCCTGGTTCTCCTAGGGATTGAGCTTCAGACTTCATCAGATATTGGAGAAGTGATAAATAATGATGTTTAATTAGCAATCCAGAGGAGCTTGACTCATTAGTTGAGTGAAGAGGTGCAATTCGGTCTAATCAGCCCCAGGTCTGTGTATCTAATATTGCACAGGTCCTGAAGGAAGATCTGGAGGCTCCATGAGCTGTCCAGGAGATCTCAAGGCTCTGGTGGGCCAGGAAACACAAGGCACAGGGTTAATAAAAGTAAGGAAGCAGTTCTGGTGTTATAACCTTTCCTCCCTCTTGTGTGTGATGCCTTGGTGTGATGAATCCCCCTAAAAAAAGCTGGAAAACAGGAGTGTTCCAAGGAGAACCAGTGGCAGAGGAGATGGGAAAGGGTGCAGGGGAATGTGGCAGTGCCATTGAGGGAGCTCTGCTGGTGAGTTCTCAATGGGAAGATAATGGGCTGATCTGAGCCATTTGCATGGATTTACATGAGAAAGAGCAGTGTAGGTGAGCAGACATCTGACTTGATTCAGTGGCTGAAAGTCACAGGTAACAAAGGGTTCACGCTGGAAATAATGTGCCCATTTTGTGGGGAATGGGAATTTATCCTCTCACAGCAGAGATAATTAACTTCCAAAGGCTCTGGAAGATTCTGTCGCTGTTCTCATCCTTTTCAAAATGACTTATTCCTTCAGAGAACGAGGCAGGGAAGTGCTGTGGTCCTGATTCAGGATGCCAGACAAGATAATTATAACGATGCCCCTTGCCTGGATAAAATTAATCTTTTAATTAGACACCCCGATTCCAGAACATTCCTTGTAGCTCTGCCAACTGCAGCGAAGACAAATCAGTCTCAGTGCTTTGCCTTCCCTCATCTGTGGCACCACTGACTGCTTGGAGCGTGGCTTTGTTCGCTCTAATTAATTAATTAAAAGTAGTGTCATGGGTTTCTCTGATTAGGTCTTTTTATATGAGGAACATGACTTGGACTGGTGATTGACTGGTGGGAAGATGGGAAATAATTGGGTTTGCATTTCTTTGGTCTCCTTCCCGTCCCATCCCATCCCATGCCAGGTGAAGGAGCTCCAGGTGTGCTCCTGGAATGCCACACATCCCAACGGGACTGATGTTGGGGGAGAACAGAACGTGGCATTTTTCCACCCCAACTTTGGTTCCCTTCCTTGCTCCCCGTTCTAGACCACTTAAATAATTCTATTTAAGCAGGGAGCGACAAGGGCTGTTTTAGGGAAGGAACTAAAACGCAGAGCTCAGAGCCAGAAATGCTCATGTTTGTGTTTTTGGCCGTGTGGTGGGGTTGTTTTTTGGGTTTCTTGTGGCCACAAATGCACATACAGGCCATGTCAAAGGAGATGGAGCTCTCCATGCTCAGGGGATGAGCAAACTCCCCCCACGTGGCCTTCTCCTCCCATTCCATGGACACCACTTCTCCCTGAAGCAGCTGTGGATTACTGTAATTATGCATTTCATACATCTCTGACAATCCAGAGTGAATATTAATTTGAACTTTACCCATCTCCTTGGAATCAGGTTAATTTTCTCATGATTACACAGTGTCTGATTAAGTCAAGATGTTTGTCAGGCTGATCTTTTCCCTGCTATGGAAATAATTGGGCATGAACTGCTAAATAATAGTGGTGTTTTCGGCGTTCAGCGTCGTTGAAAGTCCTAGGAGAGGATTCCTGAGTTCCTCAAACATCTTCCGCCACTAAACTGATTTTAAATTGTGAGTTTGGATTTCCTAGTTCGATAGTATTGAACTGAATGTTCATTGTGGAGAAAAAAGGCATTTTTTAATAGAAATAATAGGCTAAATGTACTGAAACCTTGTGTTAGAGGAAAACTCTCCTGGCATGTTTGTCCTTTAAATAGTTCTTGCTTTTAGAGGGCAAACTGTTTGTCCTGGTGCCATTTGTAGATGTTGTATTATCCTCTTGAGAGCAGATTATGTTTTGCTCTCATATGTTTTCCCTTTGAATAACTATTCATAGCTCCATGTCCTTATTCCAAGGGGTTTGGCTCAGCAAAAATCCCACTGACTTCAGGGGAGTTATTCCTGGTCACGCTGGTGAAGGACAGGCAGCTGATCCCAAGGGCTGAGTGTGGGGTGGGAGAGTTGGGGTTGAGGGGTGGGAATTTCCCTGGAATCACTTGCAGTGGGGCTGGAAGTGGAATTTTGGTGTCCCAATTCCATCACAACCAGCCTTTCTCATTGAGAAGGTGGTTTGGCTGCCATAATTTGAGCTCTCAGGGAGGCAGGAACACAAAGAATACTCTTTAATGGTTTCCAGAGCATCAGGATGCCAAGAAACTGCTCTTGGAAGGACAGTAAAATGGGAACAAATCCTCCCCGTGTTTGAGGCCAGCACGGCTGGGTGTGGAATGTGCTCCCAAAGCTGTCCTGGCTCACCCCTGGAATCAGGGACATCCCTACCAGGATGAAGTGGGTCCTGGGGAGCTCATCACATCCCCCAGTGCTCCCTGTGTCCCTGTTCTGCTCTTCCCATGGCCTTTGTTTCCCAGGGTTGTGGAGCTGCATCATCCTCAGCATCCCCATCAGCACGTTTGGTCATGGAATGTGATGGCGATGAGGATGAGGAAGGATTCAGCTGTCCCTGCTGGATATGGTGGGAAACCTTTCCAAAATTCCCCAGATCAGTGGGTGAGGAGATGCTTTGCAAAGCCACCACTTGACTTTTGAAATAGCTTCATAAAACAGCCTTTAATTAACCCTTTTAGACCTTTCCTTGCCCACGTACAAAGCAGCTCCCAGAAGGACCCACTTCTTTAAATTAAAGTTACTTTAAATAAGGATTTCTCATCAATTAAAAAATGTGGGCAAATCTGGGAGCGACAGAAGGACACTGCCTGTGTTTGGGGTTCCAGTTGCTGCAGAGGGAGGGATTTCAGCAATTCCTGATGGGATTTTTTAGTGAACAGAGGAAAATGTGATTTTTTTTTTTCCTGAATAAGCTCTTTAAATACATTTCATTGTATGCAGGTATTTTTAAATATATTCTCTTTGTATGAAATATTAATTTTCCACGGTAGGACAAAATACCCTCAAGTCAATTAAGGTATTAAAGTCAATCCTTTATTTGATTTGGAGGAGGGTGCTCCAGACTGGAAGCAGATTCCTGGGGGATGGTGGAGTTCCAGTTTTATAGAAGTGGCTGCAGCTCCAAGTTGTTTTCCCATAGGGATGAGGATGAATGACCAGCCCATCTAATCCCTGAGCTCAGGTGTTTTCCAGGAGCAGCTGCACTTGTAATTCCTTCCTGTAAGAGGGACCACGCAGAGGAAAAGAGGAGAAAGTTGGTTTGGAGCTTCCAAAGCAGGTTTTTCCCCTTAACCTCTGCCTGGAACACAAATCCATAGATTAATGGCAATGGATTTGGGGAGAGTAGAGGGACCTCAGCACCGGGTGAGGGAGCAGCAGCATCCCAAGAGATGGGTCTCTTGGGATGCTGAGGGAGCAAAATCCAATGAGGGAGGATCCAAAATCCAATCCTCCATGAGGGAGGGGGTGTCTGGTCTGGTCAGAAGTTGAGTCTCGTGGTCTGTGGGGTGGGATGGAGAGTGTGGGAAGGGGGAAGCCTTTCCTTCTTAGATGTTTCATTTTCATTCTCCTGCTACAGTTGGCTTCTTGGTCTCCTTAATACCAAAATCATGGAATGGTTTGGGTTGGGAGGGACCTTAAAGGGCATCTCATCCCACCCCCTGCCATGGGCAGGGACACCTTCCACTGTCCCAGGTTGCTCCAAGCCCCGTCCAGCCTGGCCTTGGGACACTCCCAGTGGTGGGGAGCCCACCACCTCTGTATACACAGCTGCACTCACCCCCTCCCACTGTTTCTTCTTGAATGTTCCAGGGACGTTTTAAAAGGGAGACAAAAGTCCTTTTGCCCTGAGTAGGATCTGGTACAACCCATCTGGTGCCTGCAGTGCAGCTGGGAATGGGATTGCTCCCACAGGAAAGGCAGAGGAGCTGGTATCAGTTTCAGTCTTTAATAACATCTCAACACACTGTGAGAGGCCACGGGCTGGGCAAGGGTTGGGTTCTGGGAGATCTCCCTGGGAACAGGTGCCATCCTGGCCTGGGTGCCCGTGGAAAACCTTGGCACTGCTCCCAATGGTTTCCTACCTGTCCCCTGGGTTCCACTTGGGCTGAGGAGCTTTGGGCCAGGCTGGGTGTTTCCCTGCCATGGGCACAGCCTGTGTGGCACCAGCAGTGACCCCCTGGCACGAGATGTGTTGCAGAAATGGATGTGTATCAGTTCTGCTTTTTATCTGCTTTAGAATTCCTGCGTTCTCCCAGGGCTTTGGGAGAGCACAGAAATCCCCCCCCTTCCCAGAGCCAAACCTCTTCTCCAGGGAAACATTACACACAAATGCCTGAACTTGGGCTACATCACCCCGTGTCCAATGTGCCTTTTGGCCTTCCCATGGAAGAAAACCACTCTTAAAAATGTCCCATTAGTTCTGCTGTACTCGTGGGGAGAGCTCCTTTATTTTTCCCAGAATAAGTCACGCTGCTCAGCGTGCAGGGACATGGGACACAACGTCAGGGATATTTTAAGGTTGCAATTCAATCGCTGATTGACTTTGGAAAACTAAATATAACCCCAGGAAGAGCCTGTTGGAGAGCAGAGGTGACTTCTGGTCGGCCCCAGGCCTGGAAGAAAACAACCTTGGTATAATTTATATTTTCCTCTTTTGTCTCGAGGTCGGCAGGAAAGCTGGAGTAGGGAGCAGCCTCCCTTGCTGCATCCTGCTTTTCCAGCTCCAAACCCATGCTGGAAAGAGGGAATTCCTATTCCCTCTTAAAGCAGGAGTGTGATACTCACAGGAGAGGGATGGCAGTGCTGGAGAGAGGGAAGCAGGTTGTGTTTGGGTCCCCGTGGGGTGTCAGAGCCCAGACCCAGAGGGATGGAGCTGTCCCAGCACTGACAGGTCTGGGGGACCAGCAGCCCTCCAGGGGAGGATGCTCTCCGTGGTTACTCCCGTGTTACTACTCTGTTACACCAGGCTGTGTAACATCAGTGCAACCATGCCCCCTTGTGTCAGCTCCTCTCCTCGTGGCCTTGAGCACTCCGAGCCAGAAATGACTCCAATTTTTGCTTCGAGCCTCAACATTTCGAATAAGGACGTTGTATTTCATGGTTATATTTCCAAACTACGTGGAGGGGGGTGTGGGTGACTCTGCCCTGCCCCAGACTCGCAGCTGAAGGGTGGCTGGTGCCTCAGCTCAGGGGAACGTGGGCCCTCATACCCCTGGCCCCAATTAACACAAAGGCACTAATTAAACCTTTGCCTCTTTGCTCTGCAGTCAGCAGCTGAATACGTGAAGTCCCGCCTGCCCGAGGTGCTGAAGCAGCACCTTCAAGACTACGAGAAGGACAAGGAGAACAGTGTGCTGTCCTACCAAACCATCCTGGAGCAGCAGATCTTGTCCATCGACCGGGAGATGCTGGAGAAGCTCACCGTGTCCTACGACGAAGCAGGTGGGGTTGGGCTTCTCTCTGGGCTCCCCTTGGCTGCAGCAAAGCTGCTCCCTTCACTCTGTCCCCAAACACCTCGTGCTGGCAGCTTGGACTTTGTCCCCACGGCCACAAGGGCACTCAGTGAAGTATTTCTTGCTCCTCAAGCCGAGGTGGAAAGCGTTCCAGTTGAGTGATGGGATGTCACCCAGCTGAGAGGACACTTTGTTTTCTCTCAGCCCTTTGTCCTCTGGGCACTGATGGGGATTGATTTCCCCGTGGCCCTTCGTTGTCCCTGCAGGTGGTGCCACCTGCTTTTTGCTCTTTTCTCCTTCACAGCTGGCTTAGTTTTGGGCTTTCCCAGCTCAGGGTGCGCTGGGTGGGCCCAGAACCTGATTTTCAATGTGACACGGTGCGTGTGGACTGCCTGACCCAGGCAATTTGGGGGGTTTGGGGACATTTAAGCAGTGCAGTTCCAGGGGGGTCAGCTTTGATATCTGCTTTTTGCTAGCACTTTGTTCCCTGGTAGGTAGAAATGTCTTTAGATCCCTCACAGGGTTGTCCTGATGGGTGGACTCCTTTACAATTACAGAGCACAATAAGACTCCTGAGGTTTTTTGCTGATTTTCCAACATAGCCCCCAACAAATGCCTATGCCCTGAATTTCAGCAAGGTCCTTGGTGTTTAAATAAATTGAAATTAACCTGTGACCTTGTAAAGAAAGAATCAAGCAGAGAGAACAGTTCATTATTTCACTGCTGAATTAATGGTCCTGGCAGGGAGTTGACTGAAGGTGCGTGCAGGGTCAGAGATGCTGCTCTTTGTTCTCCTCCTCAACAACTGGGAGCTCTGACCCACCCTCTGCTTTCATCCACAGCCCCCCCAACCACCCTCAGGCAGCCTTGTAGCACAGACAGAGGCTTTATGCTTAGTATGTCCCCATTTGGGGATTTTTTTCTTACTTCTTGGTGGCATTTCCTAGCTCTGTCCCTCCCCTGGAACCTGGTGGTGCCCTGGTGGAACCTTGCTGGGCTCAGCCCCAGGGTTTCCTTCCAGCTGCTTTAGGCAGAAGCCTCCAACTCAAAACTGGGTTTTTCACCCTGTGTAGTTGGGGTTTCACCCTGTCTAGATGGTTTTTCACCCTGTTCAGCTGGGATTTGCAGACACTGCCCCGTGGATCCCTCTGGTTTGGCCACTGGCACCCTGATGAAGTTGCCACCATGTCCCTCGTCACTCCCAGCTCTGGCAAACCCGGCCCTGCCA
Organism: Dendrocincla tyrannina; assembly: GCA_035047865.1. Taxonomy (NCBI): domain Eukaryota; kingdom Metazoa; phylum Chordata; class Aves; order Passeriformes; family Dendrocolaptidae; genus Dendrocincla; species Dendrocincla tyrannina. The sequence continues at coordinate 46,542 of JAWWMP010018096.1, forward strand.
AGCTGCTGGTACTTTGTTCTACCATTTGTACTCACACTGCAGTGCCCTGAAGGACTCAAAATGCTCCAGCAACAACTTCTCAGCTCTGTTCAGGCTCCTCCTCAGCCTCCCACTCACGGGCGAGGAGATTCTCTCCGAGCTCCTTTTATCTCGAGGGTGCTCGAGCAGCTCCAAATGCCCCTTTGCAGACGGTGAGTTCTGGGTGCTCCCAGGGCTGGGAGCTGTGGTGAAGTCGAGTAATGACAAAGCTCTGTCACTTTATCAATTACATTCCCTCATTAACCCAATAAATAAGGCTGGTTCTCTGGACTGCTGTGATCTGAGATGCTCTCGAGCTGCCTTTGCAGGCAGAAGGAGCTCAGAGTCATGTGAGTTCTCAGAGGACAAGAGCTGAAAGGAGGGTGCAGAATATTTCCTTAATCACATATGGCCTGTCTTTAATGATGCATAAAAAAAGAAGCTTCCAGAGTTGTTGCTTCCTGTTGCTTCTCTTTATCTTTTTTTCACACCGAATTTCCCAGTCTAGTGAATCATGTAAATCTTTTTCCCTGGTTTGGCCTCTCCAGTCATTTTGATGGATAGAACTTTGTTAGGAAGGAGAAAATGCAGTGGAGGAAATCACTGACTCCTGTCAGAAGGAAAAAAAAAAAAGCCTTTTCCTTTATGAAAAGCGAAAATAAAGACTCAAAGTGCTGGAAAGCCATATTTGGGGATTTCTATCATGCAGTAAAACAATCATGTGCAAATGAGAAGCTGCAGAAATAACTGGTTTAGAGAAGTCCCAGCAATTACACTTCTTCAGAAGAAGAGAGACACAGCACAGCTGTGAATAACCCCCAAAATTGCAGCTTGCCGGTGAGCTGGAGACACCTCTAGGGATGAAAACACGGCTCTCAGGATTCTCATCCTGGCACTGGTTTACTGGAAAGGCAGGAATGGTGCTCTCTGCTCTTGAGCAGGATGTGAGTGTGAGGAAAGCACAGGGAACAGGATTGCAGGAGCTGTGGGTGATCCCAGGAGCTCCAGCTGCTCCATCACTGGGGGGACATTTGGCTTTTATTGGCCTTTTTCCAGAGCCAGATCAGTGCAGTGAGGAACTGGTGGGACATGCAGAGGGAAAGGGGCAATCCCTCAAAATCCACACTGATGAAAGGGGGAAATCCAGCTTTGGCTGGCAGGGAATTAGGGGAGGGATCAACCACACTCCAACCATGGAGTGTGTTGTCAAGGGTTTGGGTTCTGGAATCACGTGGAATTCTGCCCCGTGTCAGCCAGGGAAACTGGAAAGTGACTTTTAAGGTGATCCAAGGGTCAGTGGCTGCATGGACAGGAGCACTTCCACACCTTTTCCATCCAGGAAACCTGTCCCATCCCTCATTTTCCAAGAGTTTGCACCCCCAGCTCCCTCCATTCTCCCAGGGATGTCTCCCGGAGTGGGTGGGATTCAGTTGCATCCAGAATCAAACAGAACTGCCCTAAAAGGACTTGGGCTTTGGCACAATTCTGCAGGTTAATTTGGCCTTTCTGGCAACATTTGATATTATTAAATTGCAGCTTCCATGGGCTCCACATCCCTGTGCCTCTTGGTGAATCTTTCCCTTTAGGAAATCAATCCATCAGAGCTCCCGAACAAAACGAGTCCTTCTGAAAACAGTCAAATGCTGGCAAGGTTGGAGCTTTGACTAAGGAAGCTTTGCAAAAGGAAAGGAGGCCAAAAGTGACAGATGGATACAAATCCTCTCCTAATCTTTAAATCCCTTAGTTTAAAAAGTGGCATTCTTGACTGAGGCCGGGGTAATTTTGTGCAAGAATGTTTTCTCTGACGGAGCTTGCTTGGCTTTTTAATCCTATTCCTTTGATTTATGGCATCTCCAAACATCTGGGGTGCAGAAATGCAATTTGGGGTATTTAAAGGCAGTTTGGCATTTCAGTGTGGGGTGCCAGGGAGTTCAGGCCTGCTGGCACATTCCAGGGGTTTGTCCTGGAGGTTTCTCCTTAATGGATGGGCCCTCTCCCCCAGAGTCCTGTGGAAATCGAGTTTCATTCTTGCCCTGCAGAAGAGATGAGTTTCATTTTCCCCTGCTGTCAAAGGGTCAGGAAGGATATTGATATTTAAGAGCTGCATCCAGAGCCAGGTGGCAGCCCAAGAATGTGTTTTCTGAGCTGGTGTTTGCCAGGGTGCCCCTGTGTGGGGGTGAGGTGCCCCTTTCCAATGGCACTGCTCCCTTTCTGGCACTGCAGGCAGGTGTTTTCCCCCAGAGAAAGGGATAACAGGCAGAAAATGAGAACATTAAAGTGGGAAAATTGCACCAGAAACTATAAATAAATATATAATTTATAAATAAAACTATAAATTATTTATTTATAAATAATATAAATCCTTTGTTGGGGGAAAACGTTTTTTCCCTCTGCAAAGAGCTTTGCCAGGTAAAGTCATCCTTATGCCCCATTGCTGGGAAGATAAATGAGTTCTCTGGGATGTTTGTCCCAGGGTGGGCTGTGCTCAGACTAAACCCTTAAAAATGCACAATAGATCCGTTGGATTTATGTCCTTCCTTAAAATTAAAGAAATTACTGTCTTACACTGCAGGGTCATTCTTGGGTTGTGCTTTGGGGCTGTGTTTGCTCCTTTTCACTGAGGGCTTGGCCTTTGGGGAGATCTGGGAATACACTTTCCAGGGTAGTAACTCACCAGGTGTTTAAATCCTTGTCCTGCCAAGGAGTTTTGGGAATGTTTCTCTCCCAGTCTTGGCCAAAGCCATTCCCAGTGAGGCAGAGCTTGGGGGGAGAACAGGCATCTGTAATCCCACACTTATCCAGGGATAATGATCCTGCAAAACATGGAATTGTGCTGAAAGGGAAAGGGCCTGAGCCTGGAAAATGGCTGAAAAGCTTCCTGGGAGTTTTCAGGAGGGATTTAAAGAGCAGGAAATAAAGGGATAACAAAATATGATAAAAACCCCAGTTGCTGCACAGAATATTCAGGAACAAAGTGAGGAGAGCTGTGAGAAGAGCCAGAAAGAGGAGAGAGGGAGAAATCCTCCCCTGGGAGGGTGGGCAGGCCCTGGCACAGGGTGCCCAGAGAAGCTGGGGCTGCCCCTGGATCCCTGGGAGTGTCCAAGGCCAGGTTGGAGCACCCTGGGCTGGTGGGAGGTGTCCCTGCCCATGGCAGGAGGTGGCACTGGATGATCTTTTAAGGTCCCTCCCAACCCAAACCATTCCATGATCCAGAGATGTCATTAGAAACCCAATATGGTTCTCTATTTCAAATATAAATGTTTAAAATAGGACCACGTCCAGCCAGGTGGGAATTGGTGTGTGCTGGAAATTCAGTCTTACAGGTCTGAAGGAATTTCTGTATCTCTCAAAGAACCTGATGGTTCTTTTAATCTGTTTCAAAAGAAGGAGTTTTATTAATTTTAGGGGGAAAAACCCCCCACATTATGTTGAGATGATTACAGAGTTATGAGAGAGAGAGAGTTATGAGAGCTTGAATTTATAGAATGGTTCTTTTTAGGTTCAGGCTTTGCAGAAGTGACTTTTGCAGAAGACTTTTGAGAGCTGAGAGGAGGGGCAGGTGCAGCTCCTGGCAGGGAACAGCAGCTCTGAGGGATTGGGGAGTGAATGTCTGGATGGTGTGGTGGCTCTTTGGTCTCACACACTTTGAAAGACACTTGAGGAAAAGGGGGTGGGTGCTTTCAAAATGTGGGTTTGGAAGGTCCTGGGAGCATTCACAGGCATTCAGCCCAGTCATTTGCCAAAACTGTGTATTTTTGGAGGTTTAAACAGCATTTTCTCTAATCTGTGTAACTTCTGCTGAAAGAAATTACGTGGCTCTTTCAACATGTCATAACCCAGAAGGGAGTGAAGGGCAGGCTGTGGTTTGTCCATGCAGAGGTTGGGAGAGCAGCAGAGCAAGGATGGGGCTCCAGCCCCTGCAATCCCTGCCCCTTCTCTCCCTGCTGTAGCACATCTGCTGCTTGCTTGGAGCATTGCTTGTCCTGTAGATCATCACTGGAGATTCAGATTTATTCGTATGGCTTTGCATTAGAGTTGTTGGGTCATCTGGAGGGCACATGGAGGTGGAACTCCAGGATCTTGATGGTCTCCCACCACTTTATACCCATATTCCTGGCAGCTGGGAAGCCAGAGACTCCCTTTTTACTTACTGCTGGTGGTTTTTTCTCAGTCTTGCCTATTCCAGGGGCGATAATCAAAGTTTTATTTGCATTGCCTGAGGGGGATGTGCTGAGCATGGAAAAGAGAAATGCAGGAGGCACATGGCTGGACTCCAGGGAGGGGCTGAGGCAGATGGGCACAGAGGACAGCCATGTGAGCCATAAAAATGTCACATTCCTGCCCTGCAAACTGCTGCAGTCTCATTGTTCAGGATTTAAAGTCCCTGGAAGGCAAGTGGAAGTGAATGGGCTGTAAATGAGAGCGAAGCTGCACGTGGTGCCAGTTGCTAGTGCAGAGTAAATACGAGTATAAATCTGCATTGTGCTTTAGCCTGCTTTTTGCACTGTTTGACTAAGGCTGTTTCTTTCTGGGGATTATTGAAGCTCAAAAATCCCAGTTCTGGCTTAATTATTGTGCGAGCTCAAGCTTGAGCACTGTTGGAAAAGGGTGGGAATGGAGTTTATGAGTTGGGTTTTTTTGTTTGGGTTTTAATCAACCCAGCCCAGTAAGTACTGAATTTTTTGCCCTGGGCTTGCCTCTGCCCAAAGGGTTGGGAAGGCCCCTCCAAAGGGTTGGGAAGGCCCCTCCAAAGGGTTGGGAAGGCCCCTCCAAAGGGTTGGGAAGAGCCCTCCAAAGGGTTGGGAAGAGCCCCTCCAAAGGGTTGGGAAGAGCCCCTCCAAAGGGTTGGGAAGAGCCCCTCCAA
>JAWWMP010026207.1:0-45433 GCA_035047865.1 Dendrocincla tyrannina
CTGTCCTGGGATTTATTTGGCGGTGGGCTGAACACTCCGAATAAAACTAACGCACCAGGAGCGAGCGAGATGCTTTTATAGGGGATCTTGTCAAATCGAGTCGCAGTAAATTCAAAGAACAAGAAGGGGGAAAAGGCAAATCTCAGCTTTTGAGCACTAAACTCAGGAGCAGAAAAAGCCTCGACGGCTGCCGTGTGTTCGCTCTCCTCCCTGCGAAAAAAAAAAAAACCTAATAGATGGACACATCCGAAAATAACCAATTCACAAAAAAGGAGAAACTGAGGGTCCCAGCCCCGCTCGGGGATGTCCCTCTTGGAGCTGAGCATCCCTGGCCAGCTCCTCTCTCACTCCGCTTCCCTCTGATCAGTTTTGTTTCATTTGTTCTCATCCAACCTGCAGTTTGCTTTTGATCCAAGGAGGTTCTTAATTCCCAGGCGGATGGAGAAAAACGGGGAGGAAAACGCACCTCGAGGAACGGGGCAGAGGTTCCAACCTCGCTAAAAATATAAGTATCCCGAAATTCTCTAGCAATGCAGGCAAAGGGCGGGGGAAAGTTGATTTTCACGTAAGGAAACGGCCCCGCAAGCCCGTACCAGAAAGCGAGGCATTTCAGGATTCCCGAGCAAAAATTCCGTGGGTATTTCAGCAGAGCTTTCCAAACTCGAGTGGGAATCGGGCGGAGCGCCCGGATTTTGATGCATTTATTAGGAAATCTGGAAGGGAAACATGGCGGCTTCCCAGGCTCAGGTTGTTTGCTCTTCCTCACTTCGAGCCTTTCTCAGCCCCGTAAGGGAACAACGCACTTCTGACCATTTATTCTCTTTAATTTCTGGATTTCCCACCCTTCTCTGGCTTGGTATTTTCTATTTAAAGAGCCGTTCTCATAAAACCCTTTTTATAAGGGATCGGGGCGTGTGAGTGTCTCTGAATGCGTCTGTGAGGCGAGAGAGAGATGAACACACATATAAATATGTCTGTAATTGCGAAATGAGACGTGTTTCCCTCTCTAATGCACCGTTTGGCTGATGAATATATATATATAAATATATATATATAAAAAAAGAGGGGCAAGAACTCTGGCTGTAGAGATGGATTTCTTCAGGTTTGTAATCCGCCTTTTTTATTACTTGGACGTCGTTTTGGGCAAAACTTTTAATTAAAGTGTCAGCGATCTTTTAACTTGGCTTTTTATGGACCGATATTAATACTAACTACAAACTAATAACGTTAAGCGATTGTTTATGAGTGTAATTATTTTTTTCCCAATTCCCTCCTGTTTGCAACCTTCGTGGAGCATCTTCTCCTTTCGACTAGGAGGGGAAAGGCTCTAAAACGCACATCTTTTTGTTGTTGTTTAGTCCAGTCTAGATTCCATAGAAGGCTCTAGGCATGAAGTTTTGCATCCAGAAGAGGAATTGGAGCGTGTCCTTGAAAAAGCAATATCCAAGCAGCTCCTCAAACCCCAAAAAATGCACACACAACCCTCTCCCCCCCCCCCCCCAAAAAAAAAAACCCACACAAGAGCAAACAACAAAAATCCGTGTGGCATAAACCCCGCCGTCTCTCCTCTAGGTGCGTGAATAATTTATTGCCCTTCGTAGGTAAATACATCTAAACCAAACCCTGGTGTCGGTTTGGGTTTTAAACCCAGTTTAAAGGGTAGGATTTGGCTGTTTCCTGCAAGGAAGCAAAGAAGAGGCAGCTGTGGAGTCACAGCACTTGAATTTGACCACCAAAGTGACCACCATAAAACGGAATGAGGCTGGCGGCTCGCATTCCTTTTGGTTGCCCTAAAAAAAAAAAAAAAAAAAGGAAAGGGAAAAAAAAAGACAAATAACTCTAAGGCATAACCTTAAAGCATCCAGAGCATTTCAATCCCTTCATTTTCAAACCCCCCTTCATTTCCTAGAGAATGGGAAAGGTTAGAGCGTGGAGAGGGAAAGTGAAGAAAAGCTGCATTTGTGTTCTTTAAAGGGAAAAAACATTCGGGGGGATTTCCGAAGGGGGAGGAAAGATCTGATTTTGTTGATTTTGAGACGACTGTGTGTATAAGATGAAACTGCCCCATTTCCCCCCCTTTATTTAGTTATTTCGCAGCCAGAGGGAAGGAAAAGGAGGCGGCAGCCCCGAGCTCCTTGTGCCTATTCTGTAATTACATACCGAAATACCCAGTTTTCATCCTGGCATCTCCACCGGCGATTTCTCCCTACCCAAACGGCCCCAGAAGAAAAAGTAAAAGCAAAAGCAAAAGCAAAAGCAAAGAGGAAGGAAAAAGAATTTCCAGCTCCCCTCCCCAGCCAACCCCCCCTTGCTCCGGAGTCCCCACTCATTTGCCTGATATAATGCGAACACTTAACACATTTAACAGCGTTTTCAGCAGGCAGATCGGCTCGAGGCTGGGGAGATGTGTTTTGCGTTACTAACAGGAATTTTAAGGGGATGTTCGAAGCGTTTCCTGACCAAAAAAACATTGTAGGGATTGTACCAAAATCAAAAACTTGGAGTTGTGAAAGCTGGCTTTAGCTGAGCTGTGTAAACATCTGAAGTTATATTTTGATTTAGGTTAATCCTGTACTTGAACTCTTCTCAATAAATCATTCTTATTTTCTTTTTTTTAACCCCCCTCCTATTGGGGAGAGAATATATGATTTTTTTTCCTTCCCACCTCTAAGCTGATGTTATCCGAATGCAAAGTAAATTCGTTACCAACCTCCCAACTTCTGTCAAAAACTTTTTTGTAAGCATTGCCATAAAGAAGTCTTTGTCCGAGCTCGTACAGTAGAGAAACCACTGACTGGAAGGGGGAAGCAAAACAAAAAAAATTAATTAAAAAAAAAAGGAAAAAAAGAAAAATCCCCCAAAAAAGAGAAGGAAAAATAGAAGAGAATAGATTTGATACCAACCTGGCTTAGCACGTTACTCATTGCTACTTACTGTGCTCTCAAGATAATCTGCTGCATAATTTAGACCCTGAATCTTTCCCTATTTGAGCCAGTTGATCAGAGTTTGCTTTGCCTTCTGCTTTGGGGGAAAAAAATGCGGGTTTAGAGAGGGCAAAAACCTGTAAACGCGTTGCGAGTGGGGGCAAGGAGCACTTCTTTGGCAGCTGCATCTCCCAGCAGCTGCAGAGATGTGCTTCGCTTTTGCTAAAGAGGCTCCAACTTCTGATGTCTAATGACTTTGGCCTATCAGATGTTCTCGAAGTGATTTTTCCCTCCCTTCCACGAGGGTACTACAATGACTTGCTCAGATGGACTTCAAAAAAAAAAAAAAAGGAGAGAGAAGGAGAGGAAAGTCAGGCCAGTAAACAGATTACGAGACACCGCGTATGTGTCCGGGAAATCTGAAGGGAGAGACAATAGCTACAAGTGGGAAGCGCTTGGAAAATATTATTGTCCCCAAATGGCAGAGATAAATTTAACTGGATGCATGCCAGGCTGAGAAAGAAAACTATATAAGCTGTGAACAATTCAAAGGGAAAGGAAAAAAAAATTACTTAGATCTCTCTAGACCTGAGCTGCAAGTTCAAAATCATGTGGAGTTAATCAAGATAAAAGCAGATTGAACTATGCTTCCCAACCGCAGGCAAGGCTGGGACTGTCTGGGATAAAAATGTGCGGCGGGTGTTGGATTCAAATGGCAGGGATGTCGCAGAGGCGTTAAGAAGAGCGGGGCTCAATAATAACCAATATAAGTCACACTTCGCCCATCGGCCTTCCCACTTCTTCATGTTTTCTCACCAGCCCCGGCTTCTTCCCCACCTTCTCCGCGGCTGAGGCCGGGGAAATATCAATGTCTGTGTGTTTCCAGCTATTTATTTACTTTCTCGTCCCCTGCCCGGCTCAGTTGCAGGGAGCTGCTGAAGCGGCGAGTTTGGAGAATTCAAGTAGAACTTCACAGCGAGCCGCTGCGAAATTCAGCTTGGAGGAGACAGGAAACACAGAGAGCTCGTTAAGGAACACCTATTTCTATTCCCCTTTCTTCCCCCCTCCTCCAAACCTCTAAAAATACTGATTTAAACACAAAGGAATACATATAAAACACACTCAAGCCTTTAAAATAAAATAATCCTTTATTCGCCAGACGTTCCCTCTTGATAACTTTAGCAGCGCCACTAAAATGTGTAAAACTGTGTGAAAAGTCGGAAATTGTGGCAGGGAAAATGTGTTTTCTGTTGGGTAGCCCATTTATTAGCAAAATAGCCCCGAAATGCCGAGTTCAGAATAGAATGTGGGCGTTTAATCCTCCCCCAGCCTGGTTCAAACCGCACACACGTTCACATGCGTGGTGCTTAATCCTTAAATACTCAGGAAATCATTTCCAAGTATTGCACTTTAATACTTTGGCTCCCGCAACCCTCTTTTTTATTATTTTTGATTTTTTTTTTCCACAACAGCCAGCACAGAGATGTATTTCCCTCAGACAACCATTGATCAAAGCCGGATCTCCAAAGTTTATGGGGATAAACTTCAATAATTTGCCATCGAGAGCGCGACGGCGCTGGGCTCCCTCGTCCATCCCCGCATTAATCAGAATAAAATGAAACAAAATCCTTCAGCTGCTCCACGGAGTGACATTTTCCAAGCGTGTCTCCAGCCTCGGAGAAGATAAATGCCACCGGGAAGAAGGGGAAGGTATGACCTCCCTCCATCCATCCCCCTCCATCCACCTACGGAGCCAATGGATATACCTGCCTTGCCCTGCTCACCACGGCCCTTCGCCTGTAAAATTTGCCCTTTGGTGCAAATCCATCTCTAGTTTTCAGGTGGAGAAGCACAGGGATTCGGGTACGGACATCTCCTAGATAAGTTTTTTTGTTTACTCGCCGCCCTATGCAGGCAGCGCTGCTCTTTCACACCCCTGCAGAATAAAAAATTATATTCGCGTCTTTTTCTTCCTTGGGGATGAGGGTGGAGAGTTTTGTAGGTGCCAGAGTCAGTTGAAATTAATATAGATCTAAATTAATGCAACCGGAGCTCTCATTTAAGAAGGCACTGGCTTTTAAAACTTCATGTATTGAAAGCAGATAAATTATGAATTAAAAATTGGTCCAATGATCAGACTCTTCTCTAATCCCTCTTTCCAGACCCTCCCCATGGATTTTTTTTTCCAATTTTTTTTCTTCTTTCTTTCTTCCTTTCCTTCTTCCCTTCCCTCGCTCTCTCTCTTTCTTCCTCTCTTTCCATATTTATTATAAAATTGTGAGTCTATAGCACAGGCAACTCTGCAGAAGCATGAAGTTATTCGCATTTACCCCATAAATACACATATTTATTCATTGCTACCTTGCATTCATGCCTTCTGATTGAATATCTCTGTGGATTTCTACCCCGTAGAGCACCGATTTGACTGAAATAATCCTATCATTTCCAAATATCTGCAAAATCGGCTTCTCAGTTGCCCTGATCTCCTTCCACACTCGCCCGTGATGGGTGTTCAGCCTTTATTTTACTGTTTGAACGGACTCCAAGGCTGAAAACCAGGTGCATATTTGTTGCTACGTTCTCGCAGGAGTGGGAAATAAGGCAAAGTGGAACCTTTAGTCCTCCCCTGGTGTTTGTGGAGAGCGGGGAGATGGGTCGCAGCCCCGGGAGATGCACGGTCCCATTGTCACATCCCGGTGGCCGGGAGTGTGTCCCCATCGCCCCCCACGCATGAGCTGCCCCTCCGGAGAGAAGCAAAGAGCAAAACCCTCCCCAAAGCGGGAATATCCCCTTTGTCACGGGTGGGGTCCCCACTGCGGGCGCGGCTCGGCGCGGGGAAGGATTCAGGGCTCGGGGGCTGAAAGTGGATGCAAAGACACAAACCCAGACCTGGCCAAAGTCCCCTCCCGGCTGAGCTTTGTCCCCTTCCTGACGTTTTCCCACGGCCCAAGAGCCTTTGGGCGACTTCGGGTGCATTGGACTGTGTTTTCTCCGCTTGATTTTGGGGGATATTTTAGGTCCCACTTCCCCCTTTATTTATTTATTATTTTTCCCTCTGGTGTGCAGACAAGGACAGGACTCAGTGCAAGGTAAAGGGTCTCGGGGGTTTTATCCCCCTACTCTTGCACCCGACCCTCCCTTTTCACCCCATTCCCTGCGGTTTTGCTCATTTAGTATTAACCCCTTTCCCCGCCTTTTCCCCCCGGGCTCAGCCCTTGTTCAGGCCTTTCCCCCAAGTCAAATATGAGCAAAAATCAGCTGTACACCAGCATTAAAATCCACATTATTTCATTTAGTTGTTCCCCATGTCCGAGCACCGCCAGCACACGAGTTTAGCTTAACCCCAAACATCCCCTACACCCACTTAACCACCCCCCCCACATTTAAGGGTTACCCCTCTACGTCTAATCTTTCCCCTCTCTGAGACAAAATATTCTGCCCCTCTCCCTCCCTCCACCCCCTTTTCTTTCTGCCTCTCTCCTTACCGAGCGAACTTCATTGTTTTCTGGAGGAAATGGTAATGTTCAGACATTAAACCTTAATTGGGCTTTTCTTTATGATGTTTAATTTCCTCCACGGCAGACGGGTTTGCATCTTGCGGGGAAAAGAGGAGAAAGGGGGAAAAATAAGGGGGGGGGGTGGGGAAAGGAAGAAAGGAGGGTAAGACCATGGTTGAAGTCTGAAGTCCGGCTTGGTGGGGGAGAAAGGATGAAAAAAAATCAGGATTTGGAGGAAAAGCTTCCAGAGAATCGACCTATCCCTTTGCTGTTCCCCCGCTTCGCTCCTCTCGCTGCCCCTTGCCGGCTGGAGCGGGGGGAAAAGGGGGTTTAATTAAAAGCAAGGTTGCGGCATCGAGAGGGAGGTCGCCGGCAATGGCTTTGCCTCGGGGCCCGCGGCCGAGCTGCGCGGCCGGGCCGCGGAAGGGAGGCTGGAGCCTTAACTTGACCTTCACTTTGCCGGGGCGGCCCCCGCCCACCCAGACGGGCAGCCCAGACGGCTCCTCCCGCGAACAGCGCGGGCGGCCGCGGAAACGCGGGGAGAGGGGAGGGAAAGGCAAATAAATCCTAAAGAATAGAGAGAGGGGAAACATAAAGAATAAAGAATCTTAAAAATGAGTAAAGAATAAAAAAAGCCCCAAAGGGGTGGAGGGTAATGCTGGGCAGCTTCTAGCCCAAAGCCTCCCAAAAATCAAAATTTCCAAAATTTCTTCGCAGTTTTGGAGGGAGATGGGGAGAGGGGGTGAAAGCAAACTTATCCACTGTCAAAAAAGAAGTAAAAAATTCTAGATTATAGTCAGACCCTTCTGTCTCACTCTGTCCTCCCCGAGAAATCCCCCTCTTATCCCACCACATCCCCTTGACCACAACCCCTCCCGGCCTCCAAACAGACACCGAAAATCCCACAATATATTTTTCCTCAATATCTTCCCCCCAAGATTCCCCTCAAAATCTCTTTTCCCCAGTAAAGAAGGGACAATACAGAACCTCTGCAGCCCGCGCCGCTCCTCTTTGCAAAGACATATTTTCTTTAGCCACATTTTTAAATAAATAAATAAATAAATAAAAAGAGAAAGAGAAATCCCTGGCAGAGCAATTCCATGAGGTTGGGAGGATTTTTTAAAACTTTTAGTAGAGGATTCCCGGACTTTGATAAATGCATTTTGGGTGAAAAAAAAGGGGAAAAAAAAATAAAAGTGCTTGTGCAGATGTGAAAGTTTGTCGGTGTTGAGCCGCCTTTGTGTGTGTCGGGGGGGGAGACAGATGCTTTATTTCACAGACTCTCTATAAAGAGATAATTATATCTCTAGTTCTCCACCGGAGCAATAAATACTCTTCATCCACAATTACAGATGAAGATGGTTGGTTTAAATACCCATAAAGTCAGTGTTTGGGCTCTGGCTGGAAGTTGGAAATGTGGGAATTTTTCAGGGGGGAACGAGGTGTAAAGAGCTACAGCGAGAGCAAATCCGAAGGGAAAACCTCCTGGTTCCAGCAGCGCCCCAAAACCGCGCTGGGGGTGCGAGGAACTGGCCGGGCCTTGGCAGGACGTGGGTGAGTGAGGAGGGTGAGTTGTGCCGTACTCGGACCTTACTCCACGGTTACCCACCCGAGCTCTGCACAGGCATTTCCACTCCGCGGGGTCTTCACATGCCCCCACGCCCCGCATTTACTCCCGCAGATCCCCCCCCGCATTTAATTTTTAGCGAAGAAAAAAAAAACCCGGTCTACACCATCTATTCAAATATTTTCTGCTATTATTTCTGCCTTAAGATATTTTGATTTGAAGCGTATGTGGCTTCATTTTTTTGCCTTTTATTCCTCGATTTACTGGTCCCAAAGCCGCCCGCCGTCCCTCATTGCTGCCTTGGGTCTCGCACTGTACTTTTCCATACCTAATTTTTTAAATGCTTTCTCCTTTAGCAGCGTCTCGTCTCACCTCATAATAGTTTACTGGTTAATCATAAAAATAAAATGAATTTCCACACTCGCTGTAATTATCGACATTTCTCCACCCAACGTGTAGGTTTCGGAGTCGCAGGAGTGTTGTGGCTGCAAAACTGAATATTAATACGCTTTCCCTTTGAAATAGATTAATTTTGGCAAACGTTTTTATAATGAGAGATCCTGATGGTTTATGTGCTCTCTGTGGCAGCGCTTGACTAACCCAAGCCTAAAATTAAAGCACAAACTCTCTTTAAAAATTACAGATAGATTTTTAACACGGATTTGAGGCACACGCGCTCATGTTGCAGCTAGACCGAACCAGGGGCTAAATGGGGTTTGTTCGGACTGGGGCAGATACAAGATGCCCTCATTTCCGTGGTGCCAGAAGAGCACAGGGGGGAAATGTTTGCGTTTCCTCACTGGCAAAAGCAGGAAAAATACTTTGTTTTCAAAAGGAGTCAATTTTTGGTCTGAAATAGGGAGAAGGGAGATCCCCCCCTCCCCTTAAGCTGCAGAGAAGGATAGTTAATTCGAGATTTATTGGGGAGCTTGGGGCGCGTATCTTCATTTCCTATTCGAGGAACATGAAAATAAAGTCACTTAATGAAGTCTGAATAAAAAAAAAAAAAAAAAAAAGAGTTTATAGAGAGTCAACAAGATGCAGCCATTAGAAAATTCGCGTAATTTACCCGCAATAAGAAGCACAACCCGACCGATCTTTTTATCTTTCTTATCCTTTTCATCTTTATTATCACTCTTGTTAACAACACCAATGAGACTGGATACATATATCTCCTTTAAATGCAGCCATCCATGGAGCCATTGTAGTTGCAAGCTACAGAGATATTAATTAATTTATTCTCTCAACAGTAAAATATTGCTGTGTCTACTTGCTACCTACCAAGCAATAAAAGAGAGGCTTTCCCCCCTCCCCTCGCACTTCATTAGTTTTTACCTATAAGTTCCTATTTGAACTGATTTGCTTAAAACTAATTACTTGCAATGTACTTCATTTTCCTCTCGCAGGGTCTGGAAGGTTTCAGAGTGGGGTGGGTGGCCATATGCTGATAAATGCTGCTAATTATTCCCACTCTGTGTTTATTTTATGTTTATGAACCCCCACTCGGAACCAAACCGAGGCATTCTTGGGCAGGGACGCAGTGGCTCAGTAATGATGGGGGGGGGCATGTGCCTGAAAACAGGCCGGATAAAGGCACGGGGGACGAAAGCAAACAGTTAATATATCACGGAATCAGCCAAAGGACGGAGCCTGAGCCACACACAACCCGGCGGAGGGAAATCCAGCCATTCTTTTCGCTCTAATGGGAATTATTATATTTATTGTTAATTGCTGTAGCCCTTTAAGCCCTAAAACGCAGCTGCGAGGAGGCGCTTTGCTTTTGTTTGCTTTTGAGGACTCGTAGGGGTGTGTTGAGGGGGCAAAACATTTTCACGCGTGGACACGGACAGCCCTGGGATTGTGTCTTGAAACACAAATCGTGTTTCCCTCAGCGTGTTATTCCCATGTCGTCTGCGCCCCCAGCCGCACCTCACGGGCAAACCCAGCAGGTCGGAGTGTCCCCCACCCTCCCACACCCCCTTTCCCCACCATCCCACCCTCCCACACCCCCCGTGCTCCCCACCCTTGCCCCTTTCACGTCGCTCTCTCCGCAGGCCGGGTCCGAAGGGCACAAAGCCCACGCACACGCGGGGACACCTCCAGGCACCCACAGCCCAGAGCCCTCCGAGCCCCCTCGGGTCTGCCTTTACTCCTTATTTTGGGGGATGTGGAGAAGAAAAGAGTTTCCAGCTCGCTGCCCTCTAGGCCAAAGCACCGACCTGGGGCTGCGGCGTGGCCAGGTTTATTTTCTCCTCCACTTCTAATTCTTTTCTCCAATTTTAATTTTGCTAATTTTCTCATTCCATTTTAATTCTTCCTACCAACCAATGTTTATTTCTTCTCATTCTCCCCTCCAATTTTAACTCTTTCTATTTTATCTTCTGTTAATCCACCCCAGGGCCCACCCCAGGATTTGGGTGTAAAATTGCCTGTTTTGGGTCAGAAAAAAAGAGAGTTGTGAGAAAATGAGAAGTGGGAGAAGAGAATTTTGACTTTCTCCCTTAATTTTTGGTCTTTCTTGCAGGCTACCTGATTGAACTTGGCTTAAAGCGGCTCCTAATTGCTTTGAAATGAGCTCAGGGCTAAGTCGGGTCGGGTTTTGCAGAAGGAGTTCAAAGAAATCAGACATTTCTTCGACACAAAGGTGTCAAGAACAAATCTCATGGCTAGGAAAGGAAAAATCCTACTTTGCTCATTATATTTCCTGTATTTGTGTACACACTGAAAGCACCGAAATGGGAATAAATCCCTAAAATCGACCCTTGCCCATCAATATTTTCTACGAGATTTCAGTAGCTGTGAAATAGCACCCCGGTCTTTGTCATTAGTGGTAGAAATATTCCTCGCAATTAAAGAGTGGAGGGTTTTCTCCCCTCACTAACGAATTCATCCTGAAGCTGGAGCAATGAAATACGCTGCTGAATAAAAGAAACCAGCCCAGAAATAATACAGATTTTATGGCGAAGCAACAATTTGTTCTATCTGCTCGCTGGTAATAAATAAGTTTTATCTGTTTTCGTGAGTGTTTGAATGTCTTTGAAATCCAACTATTCCTGCTCAAGGTGAACAGACTTACAATATCTACAATTTATGTCACTCCACAGCACTCGGCCCTGTTAGGCATAATTCCTCCTCCTGCCTATTTTCCTGCCAGATTGGTGGAGGGACAGAGAAATAAGGAAATAAAAGGAGATACAAGTCAAACTTGGGTTTGCCTGGACAATAAATATGGAGCAGGAGAAACAAAGGGAGGGTTGATCCACCCGTGGAGGAAAAGAAAAGAAAAAAAGTTTAGAAAGTAACTATTACATGAAAAAGGTGAATTTTCACTCTGTAGAATGCCTAAAACCTGTAGATTTCCCCAAGTGCTGCTGCTCATATCGCCCAACTTTAATTGTGCTGGAGGGTGGTTGGGTTGGAAGGGGCAGAGATGGGGCCCCTTCCTATAGAAATAGCTGCTTTTTGCCTTCCTCCTCCTCTGCCCAAATCGAGCAGTTCCTGGGGCAAAAAAAATGTAGGAAACTGCTCAGAACTGGGTGAATCTTCATAACTTTGGTGTTGGAGAAACCTGCCTGAGGAAATGGGGGAAAAAATACATTCATTTCTCCTAAACGTGTGGGGGTTTTGCAGAAAAACCGATTTAAAGTCCATCAGGCTGAGGCTTAACACAGTGGCATCCAGTGTGTCCGGCCTGGGTGTGAGTTGAGCCGGGATTTGCTGGGCCTGGGTACGGCCAGGACTAGGGGAAGATCCTCCACAGGCCCCGCCGTGGGTTCCCTCTCGGCATTTCTTTCATAAAAGTCCCTTATCGATCTGCTAAAAGCTCCTTTCCCTCCCGTGGGGAGTGCGCGGCATCTCCCCCGAAAGGAAAATCCAGAGAAGCCATTACGGATAAATACCCGCTTAGAGAGAGATCGAGGACATCATAATCTAATTTATTTAAATTGGTCTGACGGGGTTCGGTTTTTTCCTCTTGTTAAATGAATTTGCTGCGAATTTACGTCGAAGAAACGCCTTAATGCTGATCCTAATAA
The DNA here is from genome assembly GCA_035047865.1 of Dendrocincla tyrannina. Taxonomy (NCBI): domain Eukaryota; kingdom Metazoa; phylum Chordata; class Aves; order Passeriformes; family Dendrocolaptidae; genus Dendrocincla; species Dendrocincla tyrannina. The sequence goes on from JAWWMP010026207.1 coordinate 12,023, forward strand.
CCATAACCATAACAATAAGCATCAACATGCCCGAATCCAAACCCAGTCTAATATATTTCCAGTTTAAGAGCTGCTCTTTCACGAATCATTCCCATCTTAAAGCCATGCCCGGGACATTTTTGACGTTCCTCTGGTTCCTGGATCCATAAGGAAACCCAGCAATAGCAGGAGCACAGGGGCCCCTTGGGGAGGGAGCTGCTTCCAGGAGAGGTGCAGTCCCCTTCACCACGGACAAAAGAATCCCAAATAGCCCCTTTTTAAGCTTCCTTACCCCCAAAATAACGTTTTGGTGGGGTTTTGCTTCCAATTAATGCTACGTGCACGAGCCTAACTCATTAAAGCAGCAATTCGGAGATTAACTTATGCGTCTTGTTTCTCCAGGATTTTTCTAATTATATTTAGAGCGGCATAGAAAGCGATATTTTTTCTTTTACAATGTCTTTTACACATTCATTTAATTACTTTTTTTTTTCCTTCCCAAAAGATGATCTACAAGACACAGAAGGCAACGCTGGCCAATATATTTTTTTGTTACTCTTTTATTAACCTTCCAACTTAATACTAATTTTAAATAGTAAACAGTAAATCACCACGGAGATGTTTGGGCAATTTTATTTATTATCAAGAAATCACATAATAATACATTATTTTTTTATTATTATTATTATTGTGAAGCAACTTTTTACATGACTCTATAAAGCCGGAACGTGCTATAACAGACATTTGCATAGACCCTACATAGAATAGCTTGAGGTAAGAACCATTACATATGGACTCTACTGCGAGGGATGCAGATTAACAACGGCAATAACCTAAACTAGGCGATACAAGCAGAAAAAACAATGCCACGTACACGGAGTACAAACACAGAACAAACAGAAATCCCACCGAGCCGCCTTTTTAAAGCAATCTGGAAGAGAATATTGCATATATTTTCATTTTCTTCGGCATTTCCCCCAGGGGTTTCTGCTGGTGTCGCGGCTTTTGTGTTGGGGAGGGCGGTGGGGTTTTTTTCGGGGGATACAAGAGCCCCTCGGTGGGTGAAGAATAACGAAACGGATTGATTTGTTTTTTGCGATGGTGGGATTGAAATCCAACACAGCATTTCTGACATCTCCCCGTAACTCACCCTCGTTTCTCCCTTCCTCAGCCCCCCGGCCTCCATCGCCTGCACTGCCTCATTGCGGGGGGGCTTTGGGGAGCTCACTCGGCAAAACCTGCGTGGGTTTGGCCCTTCTTTTCATTTCCCCGTGGAATTACACCCTCCCCCAGCACCCCGTGACACCGCACAGCCCCAAGTCACCCTCTGAGGGGCTAACTCAGCCCCTCGACACGACGACACGGTGCTCTGAGAGCACCCGAAGCCACGACCACCCCCCAAAATCTCCATCTCTCCCCTCACGACCACCCCCCCTCCCCACCCCAAAAAATAAATCTCCCCAAGACATTGCATTCCTCCACATTGCACATGGTTGGGCTGGAGCATCCAGAGATACAACTCTCCATATATGTGTTTTAACACATCCAGGGCTTTATTGCACAGGCGAGACCCTCCGCGAGGATCTTTTGTATGGGAGGAGGGGGCAAAAGGGGACCCTCACCCAGAAACCGGCATTGAAGGAGGGGATGAGAGGAGGGGCCTTTCTTTGCAAGAGCAACTGGAAGGAAATAAAGACGTGTCATTTCCCGGTTGGGAATTTAAAAAAAAATAAAGGAAGGGGAAGGAAGGAGAGGGAAAGGGTTGAGGATGGAGGGAGGAGGGTCTGCCGGGTGCTGCTGAAGAAATAAAGCTGAAGGAAAAGGCTCCTTCCAGCCCAGGGAGGGATTTTTTTTTTTTTTTAAGGAGTCGGCTCCATCCTTTGCAGCTCGTAAATAAAAGCATTCCTCGGCGCTGCTGGTCATGACCATGAACGCGGGGAAGCGGGAGCACGTGGTGAGCATCCAGACTTCCCAGAAAACGCTGCTTTGCCATAAAATTAATCCCCCCTCCGATATAAAACGAATGGAGCAAAGCGCGGCGCGGCCGCAGCACCGACGGCCCCCTCTGTCCCTTCGGCCTGAAATAAAAATTCGTATTTTTTCCCTTTTTGTCCTAAATTACAATTTCCAAGCAATCAAAGCTTCCCTGGGCCCTAAACCTGCGGCTCCTCGTGTCCCAAACCCCTCTGTCTCTCTTGCCCCCAACCTAGAAGTGCCTTGAACACAGACCTGATTGGGAATACAGAAAATTGATGGGTTTTCCTCCAGGAAATGCGAGTACAAGTACAAAGAAAACACGTCGCATCCTTCCAGGCCCTTTTCTATTGCCCTGAAAGGGGAAAAGCCAGGCAGGAGCTTTAGGGATCCCCCCTCCTTGTCCCCCAAAGACTGAAACCTCTTCTTGAAGAGGGGGCTGTCTCCATTTACTGGACTTTTCAGGGAGGGAAAAGAAAGGATCATCCTCGCGAGAAACCTGCAGGGTTTTAACGTGACTCACAGCTGATCTACCTGAGCTCTATTTCCGTCAAAAACCTCTCGCATTCTCCTTTAGCTGTTGCTGTGTTTAATCGAGGACAGAGCGTCCAGGAGACAAAACGCATCTCGAGGTATCCCACGAAGGGGGGATACGTCGAGCTCCGGCTCCAACAGGCTCCTGGAACCGCAGGCTACCAAAGAGAAGGATTTTTTTTAGCCGAATATCCTATGCTGTCATCAAAGCCCAGAGCGCACCAGCAGAGCTGTTGCAACGAAACCTCCTTTTTTCTTTAAAGAGGGAGGATGTCATTTTAGTGTAGTGCAGAGAAATGGTGGGAATTAGAAGAGAAGGGGGGGGGGAAATCTCCAAAAGGCTCAGTTTACTTGGAAGGAAATTCGGACTGTTTGTCCTAGGAGAGTTTTCAGGGGATGGGGGTTCGTTTTCCTTCTCCTTGTGACATTCTGGCGTTGAGGACAATCCCAGCACCTGCATCAAAGCCTCACATCTATAGGGACATAGTGTGATACACATACCTCATATATTATATAGATATATACCATATACACTGGATATATACACAGTCTTTGTCTCGCGCCTCTGCCTGGAGATCCTGATTAAGTCTAGAGATCCTGGTCAAACCCAGAGACACTGATTAGTCGCGAACCCTCAATTTAGACTGAGAAAACCACATCGTGGGTCCCACCGTGCACTTAAAAAACCCATCTTCCATAAGGATGCAGGGCCGGTCCTTTAAGACAACACCACCCTTTATTTTTGCCCCTATTCTTTAATTTTTGCTCTTTTTCCCTCCCGCTTTCCCACTAAACATCAAATTAGCCCTAAGTCCTGCATGGCAGCCCAGGAGATGCTCCAGGATCGCTCATCACTCTCAGCCCCGGTCTCGCCGCCAACCGGGGATGAAAGGGCGGAGAGGGGAGAGGGACCGGCGGTCCCCGACGACCCCGACGGTGCCCGGCGCTGCACGGAAACCCTACCTGTGCTCCTGGTAAAGGACAAGCGGCTAAAGTCGCTCTTAAAACCTTCCCTTCATCCCGACGAGCATCTCTGGAAGCCGTCTGTAGCCCCGCCGTCCCGGCGGAGAAGATGCAATATTCTTATTCGGATTAATTTTTCTCGCTGTCGGGTTTCATATTTTAAGGGAAACTGGTTATTTATTCATATTATTTCTTTATTCATCGATTTCTTAGGGAGGGGTGGGGGGTTTTAAGAGTGATCAGGTAAAGTCCTGGAGCTCGGGTGAACGCTTAGAGAGTCTATGTGGGTTTTGGTTGGGTTTGTTTTTTGCTTTTTTCCTATTTTTTTTATAACACCCGACACTGACGCTTTTAAGACTTTAAAAGAAAGAAAGGGCTTGCTCTCTCAGGAGGAGTCTTTTCTTTTTCATACGCCGGTTCTGGAACCAGATCTTCACCTGCTGGTCGCTCAGGTTTAATCGGTCTGAGAGCTCCCTCCTTCTTTGGCGAGTAATGAATTCATTGACCATAAACTCCCCTTCCAGCTCTGCCAGCTGCAGCTTGGAATAGGGTTTTCGCTTTTTCCGGGACCGTGTGTGCATCGGGTACCAAGGAGCACCTGGCAAAGGGGGAGGGAGAGTTGAGCACTTGGCAAGGAATAACAACACCCTTCTCTAAAAAAGAGCGGCACCCTCAGCACTCCTCTCCCTGGTTTCCCCAGGGATCCGGCTGTTCGGGCCGTGGGTGCTTAGGGATGCTCCCAGCTGCCTCCCGGGGCCACAGGTGATGCGTGGGGAGGGCACTGGAGGCAGAGGAAGGGAGAGGTGGGAAGTGGGGCACGGAGCAAAGGACGGGCAAAGAGCGGGCGACAAGCCCGGACCCCCCCGGAAAGGTAACAGGGAGAACCCTCCTCTCCCCAGTGGCACCTTTGAAGGTGCTGGCTTTTTTTTTAAGCATCGCCCTCTTTTCCCCTCATCGCTCGGGCAGAAACACCCCTGCGATGTCCCCCTAAAGCTCCCAGACGCTCGGCCAGACTCCGCGCCGCGCAGGAATGCGCAACCGCTGCCCTGCTCCGCGTCTCCCTCTCTCGCCCTTTTTCCTTTTTTTTTTTTTTTATGGGATATTTACATGTTTATAGCCTTTTCTTTTAAAAGAAGCACCACCTAATAAAACATTAGGGATTTCGGTGCTACCCCTAGTGGTCTCATCACATATAGACGCGCCGCTTCCCACCGCTGAGCCCAGGAATGACACCCCCGAGAAGCCCCAAGCCGGCAAGTTTCCAGGCAAAGCCCCCCCAACACCAGCACGACCAGATCTAGTGCCGAGACCGTCCTTCCCGGGTCTTACCACCGTTGCCTAAAGTGCTGCCTTGATTCAGGGGGGACACCAAGCCCCCCGCTTCTCCGGCCGTGCCTTTATTCCCTTCATTGAGCAAGGAAGAGCTGGAGTCTGACTCCAAGGACTGGCAGGACGGAGGGTCGTGGGGCACCGCCTCGCTGCTCGGATAGTCATATTTGCTGAAATTGCCCCCCATGCCATTGGGGAGGCTGGATTCGAGGGGCAGCAAGGCACTGTCCCTGCCCCTCTCCTCCCTCTTGAGCCCGCTGCTGTCGGAGCAGGTCTCCCGGTAATAACATTTGCTCTCCTCCACCCGGGCGAGGTCGCAGGCTCTGCCGAAGGAAGGGTTAATGGAGACGGGGCTGCCCAGGTAGGGTTGAGGGTACCCGTTGCAGGGTTCCGAGGATGCCCAGGGCAGGGAGCAGACGTTCTCCCGTCGGGGGTAGGAGAGGGACGGCAAACCGGGCAGCTGCCCTCCGGAGGCGCGGAAATTAGGGAAGTAGAAGGTGTCTCCCGTGTGGATGTTCACCAGAGGTCCCACAAAGCCGGGATTAAGGAGGTTGTGCTCGCCCATTTCCGCGGGCCTGACCGAAAGCTTCTACTTTATTGCTATCTGACATTAAACATAGTTAAACCGACGGCTCGTGCCCATTGGTCTGAGGGGGTCACGTGAGCCCCAAATTGCGCTGGAGGGGGGGGTCCCTCCCCTCCCCTCCCTTGGCAGCCGAGACAAAACACAACAGCAAGTTCCGCCTTTTTACGCCTTTTCTTCCCCCCTCCCCTCCCGACCTGCCCCCCATAATAAAAAAAGCATTAAGAAAATCCCCTGAAGCTTTTTTTTTTTTTTTTTTTTTTTAAAGCGGCTCCCAGCGCTGGTTTAAGGACGGCGAAGAGCCCTAAAATGTCATATTTAGCATAAAACAATCGATAAGCAAGGGTTTTGCCCCAAGATCACTGTGCACCCCTCCCTCGGCAACGATTGGGGCCCTCTACTATCTGCAAAAGCGAGCTGGTTCTCATTAATTAGCTCCTTTATTAACTAAAACAGTTCGAATTTACAATATCTCCCCAATAAATTACTATTAGATATTGTGTCATATAAAGTTTACGGGCTTTTTAAGGAGACGAATGATGGTGCCCGCAACAGGCTCATATTGACGCGCTGTGGGATGGGAGAGTTGGAGGCGATTTGCAACCTTTCCTACTCTTTATTATTATTATTATTATTGTCCTCACTTTCCCCCTCCTCTCGGACGAGGTGGTTTGTCACGGGCTGGGGAATGCAGTCTCTTCCCAGGCTCTTGCCAGGCTTTCCAAAAGGGATGGAAGATTTTTTTCTTAACAATCCTCAATTGCTTTTATTAATGATCTGTGTCGAATACAGCGGCCAGAAGAACACGACCGTGTGTAGCCTTCATTTACCCGGTATATATTCCATATGCACCAAGGCGCACGCACGTACAGAGTAAGGGTTTAAATCTAAATCTTTTTGCTTCCTTTCTGGGAATGAATAAAAATTCCAGCCCTCTCGCCCATTTTCTTTGGTCCCCACCCCTGGAAACAGAGATACACACAGAGCTGGTTCCTCGCCACATTATAGCAATATATTCTGCCCTCGTAACACCACAGAGCTCTTCCCTCCCATCCATCCTCTTCTCGTGGTCGTACTGAAAAGAGCTGCTGCAAAGGAATACAGGGGATGGAGGGAAAAAAATCAATACTGGCTGCTTTCAGTGCAAAATAAATATGTTGGGGAAAGAGAAAAAATACTGAAAGGGGGAAAAAATACTGGAAGAGGAGCACTGTATGGAAGCCGGGAACTCGCAGAGCCATTTGAGGGTGGTTTGTGTTGGATTTTTTTCCTCCTTATGTTTTTTTCTCCTAGTCTCCCATTTTTTTTCTATTATTATTTTAAGGAACCAAAGTGCCCCCCCCCCGTTTGCTGGATTTTTGCGTGGCTTTGCATTCCTTGCCTGCCTTAAGCAACTCCCAAGCGTTCCCCTTGCCAGGTTGACTCTGCAAAGTACCGTAAATATTCCTGTAGAGGTAAAACCGCTCCACGGAGCCTCAGCCGAGCGGGTGTAGCCGAACCTCCCCAACCCCCGCCTTCCCGGACAACAACTAACCTCCCTCAGCACTATTTTTTATATTTCTCAAGCATAAAGTCATTTTTTTCCTCGTGGGGCTTCAGGTAACCCCCTCCCAACCCTGAAAAAAAAATCAGGTGCCAATAAAACAACTCCTGTAGGTGCTTCCATGGACAGCTCCTGAGGTGGAAAACCCATATCCCACCTTTTCCTGCTCCTCTCTCTCCCTGGCACGCCTATGGAGAAGCTCCATACATACCTTGCAGAGGTACGTGCACACCTTCCCACACGCTTTGCCTGCGAAGGAAGAAATACGACCACTAGGAATATTTTGCTAGAATGAAACTTTGGCGTTCTTTTTTCTTTCTTTCTCTCTCTCTCTCTCGCTTTTTTTTTTTCAAACCTTGCCAAGGAATTTTTCTCCCTGCAGGTATAAGTGAAAAAGCTGCTCGCAATTTCTCCAGGAGTGTCTTCTCTCTGCAGAAGAAGCTGGTCTCGATGCTGGGCAAGAGTGGGGAGGAATAGTTTATATAAAAATGAGCACGTGATCCCCCGAGGTTGCCATCTGAATTGGCTTTGTTTGCTGCTCTTTTTTTTAAGAAAACCCTTCCTCTACCTTGCTGTTTTCTTTGTAAAAGTCCCCCTGTAAGACGTGCCCGGCTGTTGCAGGGCTTTGTTTTCCGCCGGACCTTGGGAAAGTGAATTTCTGCTCCAATCTCCGGGTATTTGGGGCTTTTCTTCTTGATGCAATTGGATTGGGGTTTTTTTCAGGGCGAAACAAAAAATTTAACCAAACGTTTGCGTTTGGGGAGGCATCTGCAGGGCTGAACTGCAGAGCAAGTGAACCTCAAACTGTGAGTGGAGGGACAATGTCAGCCTGGGCATCTCAGCAAGGGAGAGGCAGAAAGGCACCCCCGCTACACTTTTTCTTTTTTTTAAAGCTGGGAAATGCCGCAGCCGTGCTCAGAAATATATTAAGCGTGGAGAGGAACTCCCTGCTCTTGGTGGCCTTGAGCAGGGCTCCCAGCTCAGCGCTGCTGCAGGTCTGAGGACAGGAGAAAAAAGACAACAACAACAACAAATCCTAAGGACTCCTAAGAAAAGCTACCACGTTTTCCCGGGAATTTCTTGCCCATTAAAAACTCATTTCCCAGTTCAGGTTGAGCGCTTGGGCTTTTGTAATGCTCAGTTTGGCTGAGTGCTGTTCAAAACCGAAAGGCTGAGCCGAGCCCTCCTGCCTGGGGCACCGGCTGAGGCAGCTTCCCCTGCACGACACACCAAAAATATCCCCAATTCCACCCGCATTGCTTTGAGCAACCTCTCTGGTTTCTTTTATTATTATTTCTTGTGGTGTTCCTTCAAAAAGACAGTTCCCAAGCCCAGCTAAAAAAAAATTCTCTGAGCTTTCCCTCCTGTGCAGTAATCCCAGTTTTCAGGCAGACAGAAACCTTTTCGAAGACGGTATTTCCTAATCCTGGGGGAGGGTTTATTTTTTTTCAACCTCCCCACAGGCAGCTTTTGGGAAATGCTGGTGGGAAGAAGATTTCTGCCTGTGGAAGCCGCGGAAAAAAGAGAGGGAGAGGAAAAGAGGCTGGAAAACCGAGATTGCAACGTCTCAGTTCAAGGTCACTGTCTAGTGTAGTAAAGAGGATCGGCATCCCATGCTAATGACTGTCTCGGATGAGCATCACTCGCTGCGCGGAGAAAACAATCCCAAGTTTTCGGTTGACTTTTCTGTGCTTTGCCCTTTTTTTCACATCTGTTTGGGAAATTTATTCCAGCGCTCCCCCCTCCTCCCTCTCCCCGTTTCACACCGTCGCAACCCCGGTCTGAGAAATAACATTTTTCCCTTCCCCTCCTCCTCATCTTCCCCCTGCGCAGCCCACGGGGTTGAGCTCGGCCGGCGGCTCCCACTGGAACAGGCTCCTTCTCCCCTACCCCTCCAGCCTCGGCTTTTCAAGAAATCGAAATTAGAAATACAAAACCAAATTAAAATGGCCTCAGCCCAATGGCCCCCGCTATGTATTTGCATCCTAGATGGGAAGGACTTCGCCCCACTTTCAGTTTTCCCGCAGAAAAGACCAGGAAATTTAACCCTCATAAGGCAAAAATAGTCTGTACCATAGATATTGTATCTTCCTGCCTGGGCAAAAACACAACAACAACCACCAACCAAAAAAAATTGGGGGAAATAAAAAGGCAAATTAAAAGGTCTCCCTGTGTGCCTGCAGGTTGGAAAAACAGAACCCGTCATGGCTCAGCTTTTCTCCTCAACTGAATTTCACCCCAAATTGGTTGGGAGTTGGGAGGACCTGAGATGACTCGACCAAGCACTTGCCTGCCGGGGTCAAAAAGGAAGTATTTAGAATAAATATAGAGATACATGACACGGGGAATAAAATATAGACAGGCTTTGGGAAGTCCACAGAACTGTTATTTCGCGGCAGCCATATATCATTGGAACCTGCCCCGGCTGCTTTTTCTGATGTGGAAAATGCACATCTACATCTACAGACACCTTACACACCTTTAAGGACAGGAGCCACATTACATAGATATCTGTATAAGATGCAGGAAAATGGAATGAGAAGGAACTGGGCAAGAAAAATAATGTAGCAGCATGGAGAAGTGGCAAATGGATGCGAATAAAAATGTCTACTGCACTTCAGCTCATCCAATATACAAATCATCTGGGGCAGTTTCAGTTTTAAGGTCCCAGCCTCGGTGAAGGGAATAGTTAAATGTCTGGAATATCATTATATTTTTCCCCAGCTTTGCCAGCAGAGGATCTTCTCCTCCCATTAGCTTCATGCAAACTGCCTCCCGCATCCTCTGTAAGGCAAAGGTTTTGTCCCCAACTTCAGGGAAGTTTGCTTTGTCCTCCTGCTCTTGTTTTGGGTGAGAAGTTGGCGTTTCATACTGTAATTCCCTTGGAGAGCTGAAAACCCCCAACAACTGTAACAACAAACCAGTTAATGGTCTAGAATTCACGAGTCTTGAGCAAATCGCGATTGGAGAGCCCGAAAAGCGTGATCTCACTTATTTAATGTTCCTTGTAAAGGAAGAGAAAGTGGTGGAGAGGAAAGGGAGTTTATTAAAGCCACGGCTGGTCCAACCGTGGGCTGCGCCAGCTGAGCTCCCTGCCAGGCAGCAGCTTCCCCCCGAAGTGGAGACGGCGGGAGACACGAGATTTTGCTGGATATAATCCTTAAATACCCCTAAGCACGAGGTTTTCCCCAAACGTGCCGAACCACGTAGGCAAGGCGGTTTCTAAGCAAGGAACCAGCAGGGCTGTGGGGCTTTGTGGCATGTGCACACACCCCGTGTTGGCTGTCAGTGTCTGAAGAAATCATTTCTTGGCAAAGCCTTTGGAAGTCTCTTCTCTTCTGCTGCAACCAAAAAAAAAAAATCGTCTTTTTTTCAAAGACCAAGCCCTTCCATAATATATAGAAAGATAACTAGTAAGACTTCTACTCACCTCTGCACTGAGCACAGGGCTGCGAGAGCACAATCCCCCCTCCTGATCAGGAAGTTACTCTTGAAAAATTGCGTTAGGGGAAAAGAGAAAATTAAAAAGAAAAAATAAACCAGGAAAATGGCAAACGTGAGCGAGGGAAAATAAGGAAAGAATAGAATAGAAAAGGAAATTTAAAAAAAAAAATAAAAATTTTAAAAAAATTTAAAAACTGAAAAATTAAAGAAAAAGAAAAAAATTAAAAGGCAGGAAAAAGAAAAAGGCGAAGGAAATCCCTTGTCCGGGATTTTGCCATAAAGGCTGCGGTTGGGAAGTTATTCAAAGTCCTTGATACAAAGGAAAGAAAAGGCTAAACTTGGGAAACTTCCTTTTCAGGGCTTTATTGTTGGCCATTAGCCCGCCTGTCTAGACTTCAAATAACACCTTGTTTATCTGTAAACAGGCGCGGGAGCTGCCTGGGGCTGGCTGGAGGGGAGAAGATCAAGGGTGAGGGTCCCCTCGCTTATTATCCCGCAGCTCGTGATGTCAAGGTCAAACAACGCCTAGTCACGGTCAAGGGTAATACAGGAGTGACGTCACGGCCCGCTGACCTAATGCCCAGGGAGCTCCGGACGGGGTAAATAAGCAAGGAAAGGAGAAGCAAGAGATTCCCAAGCCCCTTTCCCAACGCGGGGGTGAAGAAATAGGTGGGAAAAGGTAGAAATGAATGGGGTTTGTGGCGCTGATGGGTCAAGTCAGAGGGAAATTTTCTTCTGCGCCCACGGAACTTCAGAGGGGAAATAACAACGCTGTTCCTCGGGTCTTGTGTTCTCTCGGTGTGGGTCTGCACAATTCTTATTGGAATTTAATTTTTCTTCTAATTTTTATTTTAATTTCTTCTCCTCCAGGAGAGTCGCTTCCTTCAACGCTCTTGGAAGAGGATGACCAAATAACTTCAGTTGTAGATTGTATTTTGCGCTTCTTCCGGGAAAGCAAAACAAAACAAAGCACCAAACAACCCAAATCAACCGTGTCTGGGATCGGCAGAAGGGATTTATCATTAAAAAGAATAAAATAATGAGGGTATTATTTCTATCCTACCAGCCCGAAAACAATTTTTTTTCCCACTTAAACCGGCGGGATGAAAAGGGAGGACAAAGAGCCCGGGGATTTGGGCGAGGGGAAGGTTTGCCCGTCTCGCGTCCCTTTTCTGCCCTGGAGGGTCCAATCCAGCCCTGGTGGCGGGGAAAGGCTCAGCCCCTCTTTGCGAGGGCTGAACCCCGAGGTTCTGAGTGTGTCGGGGACGTCCTGGGGTCTGAATCCCTCCAAAAACCCCTATTCGGGACCTCAGCATCCTTTGCCCGCACCCCTTGCCGGGCTCTGGGGTGGAGGGGCAGCCCCGGGCGGAGGATGGAAACTCCAGCGACACACGGGAAATAAGGATAATTTAAAATATTGTGGGAAACGCTGGCGATGGCAGCAGATCGCCTGGTTTCACGGTCTCTCCAGTATCTGCCAAGCGGGATCATCAAAACCCCTTGGTGCCCTGAAGTGGAATGAATGAATTTCTTGTTTCTTCTCTGGTTTTGACTGTTTTTCCCTTTCTGGGTATTTTTTACCCGCCTTTTAAGTCCTCCCTGTGAGGGCGGCAGGCACACAAACGGACTCACAACCAACCCTCTCCCCCCTAAAAAAATTAAACCACAAGTGACAAAAAACTTGCAGAATTTATAACTCCTGGAATAACTTGGGCTCAATCACCCACACTGGTAAAGGAAATAATAAAGTATTTACCCTTATGCACTCACCCCCTCCAATTCCCTCTTTCTAACCTCACTTTCACCACTTACTTATTTATATATGTAATTTTTTAGCCCAGAACCAGTGAAATTCAGGTACAATGAGGAAGAACAGCCATAGCAAAGAACACTCTAGCTGTCGGAGTGTCAGATTTGGGCTTGTCTGGAGCTGCTCTCGGGCACTGCAGTCACTGCACACAGAAGCTGGGGGGGGGTTTGTTGTTCTTTCGTTCTTTCTTTTTTTTAAGAGGAAGAGTCCTTTTTTACTCCTAAAACACATATTTTCATGGGTCTCGTGAGTTAGGGCAGGTTCTAGCAACGATTTAGTCCCGCTAGAGCACCGGCCATGAGGGTCTTGAGGAATTGCGATATTTCCTAGCTGAGCGCCTTTTAAAAATCACTAAAATGTGAAGAATTCAAGGTCTGAGGATGCTTCCAAACCACTGAAGTTGCCCGGAATAAATGCGGGAAACCCCCTCAGATCAGCACCTGGGTTTCCCCTCTCAGAGAAATGAGGGACCCCCATTTTCCTCCCCCTCGAAGGAATGGGGAGACGGGAGGGTCCAGCCCCTTGGGAGCAGCAGCATTGCCGGTCCCAGACAAAGATTTGGGATCACCCCGGGAAGCGCCCGAATCCATAAAGGGCGTTTGTGGGGGTGGTACGGGCTCCATAGGGCACATTCTGGCAGTGCATTGGAGCCCTCGGAGAGACGCTGCTTGTATAATCCCAAATCTATAGAATCTTTTAGGCTCGCCATGTGTAGGTGCACCCACACGCTCCATAGGTACAGCCACACGATCCATAGGTACAGCCACACACTCTCCATGTACACGAGGGTAGAGACCTTAAGCGGGATTTACACACCTCTTCCTACGATAATACAGCGGATTGCACTTGCATGTATTGCTATACCTATAAATTTATATATATATAACATGCATGTTACCTACCCACCATCCCACAGACTAATGTAGAGGGTTGCACTTGCACACACATATATATATAAATTTATATATAGTATAGATAGGTTGTGATTTGTGGTATGTCAGAGGGGATAGACCTAGAGAAAAAAATACACAGATCGCCTCAATACACCAAGTTATGAATTCCATTCACACTGCCAAGCCCTGCACACCTACATGAAGTATGTATATATATATATACATAAACACATATGTATGTATGTAAAATATATATATACCGACGCCCAGATCATAAAAAGAAGCGGACATACACGGTTATATTCACATGCCATTATATATCTTTGTATAAATAGATATATATTATATAAATGCACTTAGGCACATCAATTTGAACCGTCGAGCACCTCTACGTGCATTTCTGTGGACACCCAAGCTAATCTTTTCCCACTATAGCTTTACACAGCTTGTCCTGCTCAGTCCTCCCCTCACACCAATATATACCCCGCTCGATGCAAATTTACCCCACAATAACATTGTTTTAGGTTCCATCCCTTTAAAAGCCTTTTCTCCCCCTTCCCCTCCCCTTCGGATCATTTAACGAGGTGATTAAATCTCGCCGATATTAAGGTAGATTGTAATGCGCCTGTGGAAACAATTTCCTCTCTCGTATTTCTTTGCCGGGTCGGGGCCGCGGAGGTTCCGCGGGTGCGGAGCCGGCAGAGCCGCACAGCTCAGCGGCCCTGGGACATTTTTATCCGAGGCCAGAGTCAAACAGGTTTAGCGAAACACGTCCTTTGGGAGGGAGATTTAAAGAGATTAGAAGCGTCCCCGGAAAGTCATTGCGTTTTCGGGGTAATTGCGGGGGCAGAAGGAAAAAAACGAAGAGGGGGGAAAGAGAGAGAAAAAATAATAAAAATTTAATTAAAAAGCGCTTAGTTGGTTCAATCTCCGCGGTTTTATTTTCTCTGCTTTTTACTCCTCTGCCAACAACCCTCCCCGGAGTCACACATCTGCCCCTCGCATCCTTCGCCTGGTTTCAGCAAGCCCCATATTAAGGGATTTCGACCCAAATTTGCCAAATTTACCCCCTTTTTTCCCCCGTCCTTTCTCTACAGAGGCTCCTGCCCGGGCGATATTTGCGGTGGTGGGGAAAGGAGGCGGCTGCAGGGAGGGAGGGATGGGAGAAGCACAGGGCTACAAAGAGGTGCACAAAGAGCCTTTCCTCAAGGCAAAACAACAACAAAAAAAGATATTTATTTCTAAGAAATGTCATCTGCAGTCGGTACAAGTCATCTGGACACCACAATTTATATACATATACAAGACATTTAAAAAAATGCTTTTACATATCCAAAGAACACTGTGGATTATGAGCCGGTTGAGAGAGGGAAAGAACCAAGCCCCAAAGACAACATTGTGCATTTCCCGGCTTGTCAGCGGAGAACAGACATTCCAGTTTTCTGGCAGAGATAGAGAAACCCTCATGAGAACATACCCAAAAAGTCTCGTACAGCAACTCGCTCCCACCCAGGACCTAAGCCCAGTGGCTGGGATGCTGAAGCGACCCCGAGCAATGGTTTTTGTCCCCTCAGTAGCAGCTTTAGTCCTTATTTTCGGTCCCTAGTGACGAGAAAATACGAAGCTGATGCAACTTTGCCAGAGGTTCTCCACACATTTACACATCGGTGGGTGAAATGGCGCAAGGTACGAAAGACTGGCAGGGGGGTCAGACTATACAGCATTACAAGGCGACATCTCTCCTTTAACTACACTCTTAGCTTATTATTTTTTTCCTTTAAAAATATACACAGTTTAACCTTATCGATGGATATCTTTCTCAGAGCAAAACTGGGGTTTCACAGTCAGAGCTGGGCGAAGGGATAAATCAAAGATGCGCCCTGTTTTGGGGGGGACACGCGTGTCTGCACTTGTGAATGTCGATTTTTTTTAATTACTATTATTTTTAAATAATGAACTGGAATCAGCAGGATCCCGATGATGTGATCATACAAACTACCAGATAAATATTTACGCTTCTTGCTTCCTTTTCTTTGCCCCTTTCTCCTCCAAAGTCATCCTCTGTCAGGTGGCGTGGAGATGTGCTGTCTTGGATTTGTTGACCACTTTCTTCTCCTTGACCCTCCGGTTCTGGAACCAGATAGTCACTTGGCGCTCGGACAGGTTGGTGGTGGCCGAAATCCTCCTCCTCTTCTCTTTGGTGATGAATTTGCTGGCCGCATACTCCTTTTCCAGCTCCTTCAGCTGGATTTTGGTGTAAGGGACCCTTTTTTTCCGTCCCCTCCTATAGCTGCTGACTTCGGGTTGTAAGGGGACCACGTCTGGATTTAAAAAAAAAAAAATAAAAATAAGGAAGAGGGGAAGAAGGAGGGTTACTGCATTCTGGGGCGTGGAGGGAATTTCTGAGAGTCAGGGAGAGAAAGAAAAAGGGGAACGCAAAGGAATGCGGGCGAAGAGAAAGGGAAGGGAAAGAGGCAAGACAAAGAGAAAATGCATCCAGCAAAGGTGCACAACACCAGAATAATAGGAATAATACCATAACAGTAATAATTCACCGGGTGAAAGCCTGTTTTTCTTGGCTACACTCTCCACGCTGATAAAGAAGGAGCATCAAGACAACCCGCAGACTGAGGTGTGCGGGCAATCAAAGGGACCTTCCAAACCGGCAGATTTTGGACAATATCTACAGCTTCTCTCTTATCTCCTTCTTCCTTTTTCTCCTCTCTCCCTCCCCCCTATTTTTCCCACCAGCAGCAAATCTCGGGAGTCCACTCAGATGTGCGGCCCCAATACCAAGCCGGGTGCAAAGATTAGTGCCCCCCAGCCTCCCCCACCCTCTCAGTGCAGCCTAGAAAGCCCCTCGGGAAGGGGGCAAACGCAGCAAAAAATAATCCCGGCGCCTCCTTCCAGAGCTTTTGCGGAGGGTGGGGAATGGGAGATGCTCACTGCTTGGTGGGGCTACTGGGAATGGACGCAGTAGGGATTCAGGGAGCAGCTTCACCCCTGCTCTGCCGCTACTGGGAAGGGGGCAAAGCTCCCCCCTAAGCTTTCGGGCAGCCTTGTTCCCTTCCCAGCCCCTTGCCAGGTGGGGGTGGTGACCTGGGCTTCGAAGCTCCGCGCAGCAAAGGTGAGAGCCGGCTGGCTGGAGCAGGAAGATGGAGGCGAGCTCTGCTCGCAGGCAGCGCAGCCCCAATTATGGCTGACAGGAGCTAATTGGGAAGCAGTGGGGACGTTCGGCTCTTCGGGGGATGCCGCAAAGGCCAGTGGTGACACGCAGGATTCTCCTTCAGGAGGTTCGCCAGAGCCGCAGACGACACGGAGATAAAGCGCTCGGGGTGGCAGGTTCCCCAAACACAGCGTGAATGCGACGATCCCCCCAAGCCTCCTTCCCCCCATCATGCAGCCAACAATGCGTTGCCGAATTCCCCCTCCATGTCCCCAAAAAGCTCTCGGGAAAGCTCATTCCCCCTCTTTCTTTGTCGCGACGAAGGAAGATGAATAAACCGATGTGTCCCCACACATCGTCCCCCACCAAAACTAACGCGCCCCGTCCCTTCTCTCCATCCGAGACGATGTAGGGTCGGGTCACCCCCTTGGCGGGGCTCGTTCCACTCGCACACCCCCCGCGTCCTTCCCCACCCAACGCCGTGAGTGGGGGGCTGGAAAGAGGCCGGGGAGAGACCCCGGGAGGCAGCGCCCACCATCACCTTCCTCCTGCCGCTGCCGCCGGGCCCGGGGGGACCGGGAGGGGAAGGGAGCGAGGGATTTACTGGGTTAAAAGGTGCTCCAAGGAGAGACTTTGCCTTCCCGACTGCCTGCGGGCTGTCAGGCGGGCAGGATGCCCCGCCGGTCCCCCACCCCTCTGCTTCCCTCCTTCTCTCCAAACACATTCATTTGTCACTTGACACCTATTCCTATAATTGTGTGTAATTGTGATATGATTTACTGTCCCAGCCCCCGACAATTCTCATTCGACCGAACCATTAGAGACGGGGTTTTTAATTATTATTATTTTTTTCCCTTTTTAAGCCTTCTGCAGGTAGAGGTGCGGCAAGCAGAGGTAAAGATGAAGAGAAGGCACCGAGAGACTCTCCTTAGATGAGGCAAGAGGAGGGAGGAGAAGAAGAAAGGGAAGAATTAAAGAATTAAACGGCGAAGTTACTTTCCAAGCAAGCTCACGGCGTGTATTTTGATTCAGAAATGATTGCTTCACCTTCTTCCCATGCATGTTCATACACATTGCCCGGCACAGGAGGCATTCCAGAGCCATTTCTTTCCCTTTAATTACATATACAGGCATACGCGGATCTATCTGTGTATACAGAGAGATAAATGTGCGCACTCATCCACACACACTCACATCCACCCTCCGCTGGGAGCTGGCGGTCGGGAACAGGCGAGCACGCCACTTCCCGGAGCAGCCTACCTGGGAAAGGTGATTTCCAGAGGTGTGCGGACTGCGATTGCTCTTTGGAGCAGTACACTTGCCCATCCCAGCCATTAGAAAGAGCCCAGTGCTGGTAACCTTCCATGGGAAGCAAAGCGTCGTGTCTCGGTTCGGGGTGACCCCCGAGCCCCGGTACCACCGACACGTCCAAATAGCCAGGGACCGCCTGGTAGGAGCTGGGAAAACCGGGGTAAAAGGCGAATTCTTTGGCCCTCGACGGCAGCTCCTCGCCGGGCAGGGGCCCGCCGGCCTCAGGGTACTTCTCCGCAGGGTGGTAAGCGCAGGGTTTCTGCTGCAAGTTGACTCCGTGGGAGTGCGACAACCTGCAGCCGTAGTAGCCCCCCCCGAAGGGGTAACCGTACCCCAGCGCCGCGCTGGAAGCGGCCCCCGACGGGCACTGCCGGGGGGGCTCGGCGGCCGCCAGCTCCGCGTACGCGGCTCCCTGCGGCGGCGGCGGCGGCGGCGGCGCGGTGGGCACGGCGAGCCCCGCGTGGGGCATCATCTCCCGGCAGTGCCCCAGCCCTTCCATGCGGTTCTTCTCCCGCGGGGCGTCCTCGCAGCGGCAGGCGAGGCCGTCGGGCCAGCGCGGGGGGAGCCCGAGCGGTGCCGTCATGTCATGCCGCGCTGCTCCCGCCGTCGCCTCCTCCTCCTCCTCCTCCTCCTCCTCCTCCCTCTCTCTCTCCGCCGCCTCTTCCTCCCCGTCCTCCTCTTCCTCGGCCGCCGTCGGGGGAAGCTCCGAGCCGCGACCCCCCCAACATATCGGCGCCCCGCGCGCATGCGCCAAGGCCGCGCCGCCGCCGCTCCATTAAGAAATCCGCCTTGGCCACGCCTCCCGGGCCGGCCTGGCCACGCCCCCCCGCCCTTCCGCGACGCTGATTGGACGAGACCTGCCCCCCCCTTCCCACCCCGTCGGGGGGGGCAGAGCACAAAGAGCGGCCCCGACCCCCCCCAACCCACCGTGTCCCCGTGTCCCCCCCCAGACAATGAGGGGGGGGCACAGAGATGCTTCCCTCACCCCCCCCGCGGTGATTCGGCGATAGGAGCGATATATCGCGTGGGAGGGGGGGGTTATCCATTGCTCCCCTTTTCCATTGCTCCCCTTTTCCATTGCTCCCCTTATCCATTTCTCCCCTTGTGCTCCCCACTCCCGATATCCGCCCCCTCAACCCTCCACCCGCGATATTTCCAGTGGAAACCATGAAAAACCGCCCCCGGTTGCTTCGAGGGGGCGGACAAAAAGCAACAACACCCCCCTCCCCGGTTTTTGTTGCTGCGGGTGGGACTTGTTGAGTATCTTTTTCTTTCCTTCCTGCACCCCCTCCCCCGAAAAAATCATTGAAAAAAGGCAAAAACGCTGCCTAAGCGCCCCTACCCTCAATTTTCTTGCCGGACTGCGAAATAATTTGATTTTCTCCCATCCAGGAGAGAGAGTGTGTGTGGGGTTATTGATGTTTAACAATGCGCTAAGAATCTCAGCGGTGCTGTGGCGGAGGGATGGAGCGGGGTGGGGCACGAGGGGGTCTCTTGGTCCAACCTGGTTTGTGGTTATTTGTCAAAATGTGAATTATTTCGCTGGGCTGCCACGAAATTGGGGGGTAAAAATAGAGAAAACTGGCGGGTTGCTGGGTGGGAGGGCTGGGGGTGAGGAGGGGGCTCGGGGAACCCCCAGGGGAGGAATTATTAAGGGAGGGAGGAAGCTCAGGTACCTTCAGCACCCCAAAAAAAATCTCATAGAAATAGAGGAAAAATGGGAGAAAATGTATTTATTTTGTTTCAGGACCCGAGCCCTCAGCCTGTGAGAAGGGAGGGGAGCTCCGGCTGAGCTGCATTTCCCCCCACAGATTTTCCTGGGGGGGCCCATGGGGAAGGAAGTCTGTCTGAGTGTCCGTGGGGTGCACATCCACGCAGGACACCCCTCCACGCTGCTCGTGGCCGCTGGAATCCTAAAACACCCCTCGGTGCTGCTGGTCTGGGAGGTGATACCCCCTCCCAGGGCGCTCCGGCTCCAACTTCATCTTCTTCCCATTCATCCCAATAGCAAAAACCACTGGAAAAAAGGTAAAAAAGAAAGCCCCATAAAACGCCCCAAATTCTGGAGGTGCGGGGAGCCCAAGGTGGAGGGGGAACCCCTCAAAGGGCGAGGGAGAGCTCTCGATTAATCTGATCCGCTCTGAGCTCTCGGGAAGGGATTTTCGGCGTCCTAAAGAGCCGTCGAAGTCCAAGTTCAAGGTGAAGAAGCCCAAGCAGGTCCCCGGGAACGTCGGGGATGCGACCTCGGAGAACCTTCCAGGGACTTCGACCCGGGTTTAGAAGCGAAATTGAAAAAGGCTGCGATGGGCAGGGATGTGGGAGGGAAATAAAACCAATAAAAATGGCAGGGAATGGAAAGAAATGGGGGGAAAATGGCATGGAAGGAAAATGAATGGCGTGGAATGGAATAAAACGGAGGGAAAAAGAATGAAATGGAATAAAATTATTACTAAAACAAAGTAATAAATAAAATGCAAAGGAATAAAATAAAATTAATCCATAAAGTGCAACTGCAATGCAGTACAATAATAAATAAATTAAAAGAAAAAGTCGTGTCCGCATCTTCTGTATTCCACCAAGTGCTGCGAGTCCACCCCGAAATCACGGAGGAGAAACCCCCCTCCGCATCCCGAGAACCACATGGCCCGTGGGGTGGGAGAAGAAGCCGAGGCAGAAATGATACGTAAATTAAAGCCGGGTGTTCGCCACGTCGGGGCCGGGGAACGGGGGGAGCCGAACACAACCCCCTTCCCTCCCCCGCAGGTTTTTTTTGCGCCTTTAATTTTTATGAAGTAGTTAACATTGGGGAGCACATGTCCGCTCCGCGCAGGGATGAAATGCTCAAAATGCCAAGATTTATGGTCAGGGGGGAGAGGCGGACAGGGGGCTGCGGCGGCGGGGAGGGCTCGGGAGCCAAGGTGGGAGCCCGGGGAAAGGCGACGGCAGGAGAAGTTCTTCCAAATAAGAGAAAATAGCTCTGGCAGGTTTGGGAAGGACATTTCCACGTCGCATGGAATGTTTCAGGGAATGCTGGATTTTGTGGTTCCGTGGGTTAGTGGGGGCTGCAGACGGGAAATTCGAGTAGGGGGGAAATAAGGGAAAGAGAAAAGAAACAAGAGGAAAATAAAAGGAAAGGAGAGGAAAAGAAAAAAAAAGGGAAAAGGGAGAAAAAACCAATAGGAAATGGAGATAACGAGGAAATAGAAGATAACAAGAGGAAATAGAAGATAACAAGAGAAAATAGAAGAAAACAAGAGGAAAAGGTCTTCTTGTAGAGGTAACAGAGGAGGAAAATCGCACTTAGAGCGTTGATTTCATGGGGAAGGGTGGGCGGCTGAGAAGGGTCGATGTACAAAACAACTTGCAGATCCGAAATTGAGGATTTCCTTTAAAAACCCTTGTTTAAAAGAATTTTTTCCAATTTTGGAGCTTTGAGGGAGGGCGGTGGGTGGATTAAAGTCCCCAGAGCAGCCCAGGGCTTGTCACATTCACCCAAAGGTGGAACCGCTGTGGAAAGGGGAGACCACAAAAAACAAACGGACAGAAGAAGGAGCAATTAGAAATTAGAGCAGATGTGAGACCCATTCGTTGGATCGGGTGGCTTTTAATAGCATTCCCCCCCCCCAAAAAGCCTCCCCTCAAGGTCTTTTTAAAGTCTAATATTCCTCTACTTATGGTTTTACAGAATAAAGGCTGGAAGAGTCCACACCGTTCATGCACCACCCCCGCAGCATCACATTCTCAGCAACGCGTTTAAAATTAGGGAAATCAGAGGGGAGAAGTGATCAATATCAAATAATATTGACTGAGAAATTCCTTTTTCGCATCCTGGTGCCGGCTCGAGGCTTGCAGACTGCTCCGGAAAGGGGTCTTTATATGGATCTTTCTGCAGGGAGCGAAGAAAGAAGCTGAATTTTCCTCTGAACGCAAGGATGGGTCTGGCTCCTTCCCCTTCCATTTCTGTGCCGTCTTGAAGAGAAATTCAGTGTATTTTGTTCTTTCTTTCTTTTAATTCCTGTTGGAAAGGAAGAAACAGATTCCTGCCCCAGTCCTCGGGGCGAAAAATTTCTTTATATCCTTGAGGTGTTCAGCTCCGTTCTGTTTTGCAAAGTTGTTTCTCATTACTTTATCCGCAACACTGGAGCTGCCGGTTTTTAAGGCACTTTTCTACTCGCTCTCCTTTAAATTAGGCGTTTATTGCCACTTTTCCCTTATAAAAAATAAAATAAAATAAAAGACATAAACCCACACAGACATTTAGGACTGAGCCCAGTTTTTGCAGGTGACCGTGTGTTTGCAGCGGGAGATGCTGAGGTTGTCAATATATTGCCTTTGGGAAAGGCTAATTTGACTCGCAGATATTCAAGGCAAACACTCCAAAGCAGGGATTTCTGCCCCAACAGTAACTGTTGCCGTGAAAATCCCGACGTGTCAGTGGGCAAACACCTCGAAAACACATTCGGGCTCATCTAACGGAGCTCAAAATCAAGCGCTGCTTCTCCAGGCCGGGGAAATCTCACCCCTAGTGAAATGAATCAGCTGAGGAATTTCATGTAAAAATACCTTTTTATCTGCCACATATCCTGGAGGGGAAAAAAAAAGGTGGCCAGGATGAGAATAAAGGAAAAAAGGCAAATCCATATTTTTTAAAGAGATGAAAATAATTCCCTGCAAATCTGCAGCACGTGATTTGTCTTTCCCTTTTCCCCCCTTTATTGTTGTCTTACAGATTAAGGGAAAAAACCCTCCTCGATACAAGGTTTTCTGAAGGAAAAACCGTGTTTGTGGTTCTTCCCACCTCCAGAACTCTCCCCTACACAGGAAAGTGGCCAAGGTATGAATTTTATTGAAGGAAAATCGGCTCCAGCTGCTGCTGCTTCCTCTGAAACACGATGGACAGAAAAAAATCCCTACCTAGATCTGGAAACAAAAGGTTCTTTTTCACTATATTTTTGGGGGAGGGAGAGAAACAAAGGAGGGGAATTTTAGCTTTGGAGCCCTCAGGGAAATTAGAGCCCGTGTATGAGAAAGTCTGAGATCAACATACGATTTTCCCACTGGAATACCAATTTAGTGAAGAAACTATTCCACTAAATCTCATATTCTTCTAGAGGAATCCAAGGAAAGTTTTTCCCAGGCTTTGTTCAAAATGTGCTTTGGATAAATAAAAGCCAAACCCGACTTCTTTTCCCAAACTTTGCGTGCCGTATTTCTTTTAGTTTTTGTTTTTAAGGAGGACTCCAAGGTCCCTGGTTCAGCTTAGGGCTGAATTAAAGCAACCAGCGAGGCTGTGGCCAAGCCTGAGCCACGTTCCTGCAACAGCGATGCCCGGAACAGCTCAGAAAAAGAAGGTTTAATACGATTTTCTCTCCCTTGATGCGCTGCACCCAAAAGGGACAAAAAAATCCCCACCCCAAACCCCCCAGAAAACACATTGAAAAAAAGGGGTAAAATATCAAAACCACAGGAGTTTTGTGACATTTGTGCCGGCAGTTGGGTTTGTCACCAACCCTTCTTGCACTGGAGATGTTTATACAGGGAATAAAAAGAGAATTAAACCGCCCCACCACGGAATTTTTAATTCCAACGCCTTGAAAGAGCGAAGGAGCGACGGCGAAAGATGCACCAAAGAGGGAGACCCAACCTCGGGTCGCTCCCACCCCTCGCCCCCCTCCCCGGGCTGGGTCAGACGGGGAGCTGAGCCTGACCCGAGACCATCCGGCTTTTCTCCTTCCTGACCTGTCAGATTCCTGCAACCTGTTTGGGGTAGATCCACCCGCAGGTTTTATTTGCAGCGTTTTTCTTGATTTTTTTCCTTTTTAGCAGCCCCCTCAGCACTCTCAGCACCCCCGGCTGAGGGAGGGGGGTTTACTCAATCTGCAGGACTTTTTTGTGTGTTTTGCTTTGGTTTCCCTGCATTTTGCTAACCAGAAAGGGGGCAAATATATAAAATAAAATATATAAAGTTGTCTATCAATACATAAAGAAACACATAGATCATATAATATAAATCCAATGCATAAAATATATAAATGGGCATATATAAAATATATAAATGGACATATATAAAATCCCTCCGCCCGAGGAAGGGCCAGGAGCGGATTCGCAAAGCCCAACCTCGGAATCTCCGACCTCGTGGCTTTATTCCCGTGCTTTACCCTTTTCCACCGCCTCAAAACCCCTGCTAAAGCTGCGAAGGAGAAGAGCAATGGAATAAATACCTCTTGGTCCCACGCATCTGAGGGGTGACAACGAGGGATTTTGGCACCCCCAAAATCCCGCAGCCCCTTTTCTTCCTCCCGTCCCTCTTCTCGCTGCGACACCACCTTTTGAGGCGAAAAAGGGATTTTTTTTCTCTCTTTTTTTCTTCTTTTTTGTTTTTTTACAGCCACTGCGGAATGTCCCAGCTCTTGGCAATTCCCTACCCTTAATTATTGTTATTATTTCCACGCTGGCCCCGTGCGAAAGGTATTTCTTGACTCAGCGATTCAGAGACAGACAAATAAAATATCTGCCTCAATTTAGGGCCCCTGTCTGGTCGGAAGTCCAAGTTCAATTCCAAGTTAAAACAGGAGGTCGCCCGAAGCATTCACAAAAGAAAAGGGGCCATTTGGTCTGGCTGGTGTCAACAAAGTGGTATTTGGAGAGGGTAATTATCGCCTCGTATCATTTTTGCCTTCATATTCTCAGGGAGAGGAGTGGGGACGCTCAGGTGCTTTAGAGTCCTTTGGCTGGGATGAGGTTTTATTTCCCCCTTAAACGTCATTTTATTTCTTTATTTGCCAGTGTCTGAAACACAGCGAGTTTATTGTTGTTGTTTTGGCCGTGGGATTGAAGGAGCAGGGTCTGTTTTCTCCCCCATCTGCTGGTCCGGAATGAACTCAAGCAGCGTTTGGAAGGATGGAGACCGAGCCCAGGCCAGCGTAAGAAACCTCCTTTCCTTTGCCAAATATTACCCAGAGCCAGTCGGGAGAGACCGGTGTGTTCGGGGCGGTTTCTCCCCTTCTCCCCCCGAAACTATTTACTCCTTGGTCCACTTAGTGGCCAAATATTTCACTCCTTGGAGGGACTGAGAGGGAAGAGTGGGAGATCTTTGCCAAGTTTATTCCCATTTTCAAAAGCGAAAACACTGAAGATTTTCATTTCCAGAGGTAGAAGCTGAACTTAAATGATCCCTACTTGCCAAACTGGGACTCGTGTATATTAAATAGAGAAATATAAATGATGAATAGGCAGGACCGACGCCCACACGCTCAGACTGAGGATAAAACAGCAACGCAATCTCCACTCCCAAGCAACATCATCATGGGAGAAAGGTAACTCTCCATGGAAAACCTGGGATTTATTAGGCATTAGCCAGGGAAAATGTGAATGCAGTAAGCCAAGAAGCAAGAAAATGTAAAAAAATAAAAACCCAAACCCCGATGTTTATCTCCAAAGCACATTTTTTTTTTTTGTGAATGGAAAATGTTGCAAAAATTATTTGCTGGACTGGATTTTAAAGGGGGGAAATCGCTGGTGGAAATAAAGCACCTCATGGGTGCACCTTGGCAGAGAGAGGCTGAAATCTGGGGTTTCCCCCAAAAACGCGCTTAGGATGGGGCCGCTTTGCAGAGGTGGAAGGAAATAACCTGGATTTTCACTCAGGCTGTGCCTCCACCTCAGATGTGGCTCTTTATCCTCTGTGGCGATTAATAACTGATTTCAATTCAACCCTCAGAGTTTGTCCTAAAAGCCAAGAATCTGGTGAAATTCTTCTTTCACTGGGTTCACCCGCCAAGATGGATTTTGAGGGTTAAAGATGGGCTAAAAAAAGGGCTGTCGAGGGACGGGCAGGGCTGCTGCCCTTCCATCCCCCTCCCTGAGCTGCTCCGAGGGCATCCAAAGCATCAGCGAACTTTTGGCACCAGGAAGATGCGTTTTAATTCTGAGCTCGGTTAAAAAGGATGGAAAAAAATGGATTTTGCTCCATTACTATCAAAATAAAAGTGGATTTCCTTCCTGTCCTCCAAGGTTTGCTCCGGCGTGCCAAGGGTGGCCACGCAGCTTTTGGGTCCTTTTCCCCTCCTCAGACACGTGTAAAAAGAAAATCTCCTTGTGGTTTTTTATCATCCCGAGGATGTGCCGGAAAACAAACCATCAAAAAAAAAAAAAAAAAGAGAGAGAGAAAAGAAAAAGAAAAAAGTGAGTTCTGTGTTGTCACTCTGGGGTTTTTGGACATAAAAGAGCAAGTGTGTGAAGCGGATTCACCCTGGAAGGGGAGGCAGGAGCTGAGGGTGGGGATCGGCGGTGAGGAAAGAAAGCTAAATTAAGGGACAGCTAAAATTTTTCTCCTGGAGAGCTCCGGGTGCAGCAGAGGCTGGAGGTTTATCTTGAAACACACCTAGAGAAATGGTGTCCTTTTCTCTCTAGGCTGTGTTGGGGTGAGGATTCATCCTGCCCTGTGGATGGGAGGAGGATGCAGGGGGGGAGATGAGGGGCTGGAGCCAAAGAGAGTCTGTGCCGAACATCCCTCCTTCCATCCCTCCCGCCCTTTATCCCTCCCTCTCTCCATCCCTGTGTCCATGTCTGTGCCATTACTGTATATCCTGGACCGATTATACACCATAAGTACCATACACACACAATTTTATACCATATAGAAATCTAAGATAGTCCCTTACAGTCTTTTCCTCCATTGGTTATGGCAGTTCCTACCTCCATATCCCCAAAGTGATCTTATTATTTTACTTTTGCACTATTTTTTATTTAATTTTATTTCCAGGTTCCCAGCAGTCCAGGGAAGGAAGCTGAAACCCTCAGAGATGCCTCACGTTTTATTTACTTAGCAATTAATTCCAAAATTTTGTTGGTTTTTGTTTGTTTGCTAAAAACACAAGCCAAAGCAGACAAACAACCAAAAACCCCTGAAGAGATACTCATCAAATCTTTCGCAAAATAATTTAAGATATCCCGGAGATTTCGTCTTCCGACAGCTTCGGGAGCCCGATGGCAGGTTGTGCCTTTCCAAGGAGGAATATGTAATTATGCCCGTTAATTAACGCCCCGTGACTCGCACGGGGACTCCTCGTTTGGGCTCCTCGGCTCTTCGAGAGGGATTTTATCATTATCTCCTGTTCCCTCTCGCAGAGCAAGGGAAGAGCCAAAGCATCCCCAATCCCCTCTGAGGGATTTAATTCCGGAGCAAAACCCTTCCTAAACATTCTCCGACAGAAAAATTTGGGGGAGAAATGGTGACTTTAATGGATTTAATGGGAGCCAGAGGTGGGAACCTCAAGCAGCTCCTGGGAGAGAGTTGGCAAAGGGAAAGTGGTTGGGTGGCTCTGCCGCGATTGCCCCACGTTCGGGTACCTTACATAAGGTTATTTTATATATGCAAATGCACTTTGGGACCTCCCAGAGCTATTTACGGGCAGGAAAATTCTCTCGGGCACGAGTTTGTTTTGATTGCTCCATCTTCAGGTACCAGCACCTGAAGAACTGAGGGTAAAATCATCGGTCTTTGTAAAAATCACGCCCATAAATCACATGTTGCCTCAGCAGATCAACATACTCATATCTAAAAAAACGGTTCTTGAATATTCAAATCAAAACGTGCATAAATATAGTGGAAGAAAGTTATTTTCCCTTGTGTGTCATCCCTGGTGTTGCTTTGGCATCTTCTTTACTTTAATCCTTCCTAAAGTTAATTCTTTTAGTTAATTCTATTTTAATATACCTCTCTTTCCTCCCGCTCCTTGAGAAAATGCAGCAAAAAATCGGTGTGGGAAAGATGTTCCTTTAATATTACTATTTGAAATATTTAAATATTAGACAAGAACCATTCCCGTTGGTATTTTGCAAAACTTTTCCAAAGGCACCTCCTTTTCCGACCTCAGGCAAAGCCGGGGCTGACAGAGCAAAGATCCAGACGGGTCCCCTCGTGGGTTTGGGGGTTTTCTCATCAAATTGGACATTTTTTGAGCTGCTCGTGGGCACCGGGTTTTATTTCTGGCTGCCCAATAAATCCAAGAGCACTGTTTACCCACCTGGTTCAGTCTTCTTGGCTCCAAATATTTACCGTTAAAATCACTTTTTACCTTTTAAAAATATTGCCTTTTTTTTTTCTTTTTTTGTTTTGGTGGGGTTTTTTTCTCCCAAATATTTTACTTTTCCAGCTGTGCTTCGAGGTTATTGCAAACTCTGAGGTTGTTGCAAAGGCTTTGCTCCTTCTTGCAAGAGCTTTTTTGCTAATGCAAAGATTCCAAGGATGTGCCAAACACTTGGGAAAAACACCGCGATTTCGGGAGAATTTGGGGTTTTTAAATTAAAAAACCTTGGCAGTTCCTGGCGATTTGAATACAAATTGAACCGTTAATATTAATAAGACTAAAATAAGTTTGAAACCCCTGGTTTATGCCGCGAGCGCAGATTTAGGAGACTAAATGTGAATTTATTTTTCCGCACAAATTGTTTTTAATCCAAGGACTGGATCACGGTAAGAGAAGTGCGGGGTAAAAGTGTTTTATTCCGGGAAATCCGCGTTCCGCAGGGGCAGGAGCTTCCCACGGGCTGGAGCGCTCCCAAATCAAAGCAAGCTTAAAAGGTGCAGTTTTCTTGGCTTGCCTTTGCTGGCACCCCACGGTGCCCACCAGCTTTGCAGCCCCCCGTGGGGGACAGGAGGGCGCCGCTGGCACTCAGGAGTTAAAAGCTGCAAATCTGCCACCTCTGAGGACAAAATAGACTAAAAATAAAGAGTTTGGACGCAGCCTGAGGTCGGAGCCTCCTGTTTTACCCTCGGAGCCCCGTGGAGGATGCTCCAAGCTCAAGGCCAGGATGTTTCAACCCCCGAGATGGGCAGAGCCCCGAGGAAGCGGCTCAGGGGAGTTTATTCACCACCAAATCCCCCTTGACGTAAAAACAGCCCTAACCTCACCCAAATCCGGCATCTCTCACCCATTCAATGAGGAGCAAGCGCCCAAATCACCCTGACTGCTCTTCATTCCCTGGCAGGAATAATTTCCATGATGGGAATGAAGCAATTTAAAGGCGATTTGTTCCTCTTTTCCCGCTCCTCTGTGTGCTGCCAGAGATCCAAGGATAAGAGGACCTTTGCCCACAGAGATGCACAGATTGATGTTGATATTTACATTTCTGGCTCTGCCTGTGGTGCTGGGTCTGTACATCCCATTTTTACATGGAGAGATAGATAAACGGGCGGAGAAAATTAATTAAGAATTTAATTGGCTGCTCTGAATGAGATGGAGCAGCGCTGAGACTTTGGGGGAAACTTGTCTTGGTGGATTGGGGAATTCTGATGGGGCTTTTGAGGCCGGCAGAGGGCACGGAAGGGGGACAGAGCGATTATCTCCTGGTCTCTTTGGGGAGGGAAAGGCAATAAGGAGAGAGAGAAGGGGAGAAGTGGGAGAAGGAGGAAGTGAGTGTGGGAAGGGCAAGGGCAGCGAAGGGAAGGAAAAAACCGAACTCTGATTTTAATGTTTTTTCTTTTCTTTTTTTTTTCTTTTTTTTTTTTTTTTGCAATTAAGACCAAGCAGGCCAAGAGAAACATGAGGAAAAATTTCACTGGCGAAACTCCAGTTTCAGATAATTACAACTGTTCTCTTCCCATCAGCAGCTGCTGCTTCTGACATTCCTCATTCTTTGCTTCCTTGAGACACGTTTTACCCTTTGCCTGTACTGAGCCAAACCTTGCCCAGGGATCTGCAGAGGGAACCAGCAAAGCCCGGGGCTGCAGAGGGTAGGGCAGGGCCAAGGGAAGGTTTCACCCCGGGGTGCCCATGGGGTGCTGGGGACATTCAGGTGTTGAGCCCCAGAGCCAGGACCGTGAGCCCCCACCTTGTGCCTTCACAAAACCTGTCCTGCTCCTGGAAACCTCTCTCAGCTCCCACATTTTTGGTCTTCCCTGCCTGGATGGGAATGAGTTTGAGCTGCAGCTCTGGGGGCTCTTGTTGCTGCACCCCTTCCCTGCCCTGTCCCCTCCGTGTGGGTCTCTCCCACCTTTTGAGTTGTGAACTTCAGAATGAACAGAATGAGCCTCCAGAGAGGGCTCTTCTTGCTTCTCTTCCTACCACAACCCCATATCTGTGACAGATGGTTCTCTTTATCCATTACAGGCCCAAATTTCCTCAAGTTTCAGCATCCCACCCAGTCCCTCCGGGGCAAGGAAGTTGTCCCCCACTGTCCCCTGTGAGATTCCTGGGCCCCAGACAATGGAGAAGCACCAGGGGAAAAGCAGCAGAGGTCCCCTCCTGCCTCCCAGGAGAACCATGGTGACATCTCCACCCTCCCCAAAACAGTAGGAGCAGTCAGTAGCCAGGCCGTGGCCACATCTGGCCTCTTCTTTGCCAGGGACGTGGATTCTCCACCCTGCCCTGCTCCAGCCCATCCAGCTGCATCTACCTGTGCGTTTCCCCTCTCCCTCTCTGCCTTCAGCCTGGGTGAAATCCAGCTGGCACCAGGAGATTTTGGGATGGATCAAAGTCCAAGCCATTCTCCCACTCCCTCCTGGTGCTGGGCCATGTCACAGAGCATCTCAATGGCAGATTACACTCCAAGCCTGAGTTCAAATCTGAATTTTTGTTAATAGTCATCAGAGGCTGCTTATGTCTGTGTTCATCCTTCCGTCCGTCCATCCGTCCATCCATCCATCCATCCATCCATCCATCCATCCATCCATCCATCCATCCATCCATCCATCCATCCATCCACTTGCACACAACCCTACACCTCTGCAGCACTTCCACATGCAAACTTATGCCCACACACGCCTGTAAATATGCACATGCAAACACACGTGTGTGCAAACGCACGTGATCCATCTCGATGGATGAGGGAATAATTCCCGAAGGCATCTCCAATGGGATGGCCCAGTCTGAGACAAAGAGAAAGGGAATTTCTTCCAGCAGCTTTTTTTTCTTGGTGCACCTTTGGGCTGGATCCTGCCCTTCCCGCCCGTGGGTGGGGATTTGAGGGGAGTCACCAACCCAGAGGGGTCCCGGGGTTTGGGGGAGCTGGCGGGAGGCTGGGGAGGCAAAGTGGGTCCTCCTGGCTCTAATTGAAGTGTGATGAACATGTTAATTGACCCTTATGGTGGGCTCATGGATTCGGGGACTGGGCAGGGGGCAGGAGGGGAGCCGGGATCTCAGATGTCTGGCAGATTTTTGCACTTTAATTAATGGAAAAGATGCTCTGGGCGATGCTTTTAAACTGACACTGAAACCCAGACACGCTGAAATGCCCAAAGAAATAAAACCAGCCACTGTTGGAGAATAATTACACTGGGCCGGGCACTCCCGGATGACTTGAGCAACAATTCCTGCTGTTCCCCCCATTCCGCCTCTTCGTACTGAAAAATAAAAGAGAATAATTTTGTGTCTGGGCTTAAACTCGGCAAAATCCGCTGCCACCCGACCAGGGTGGTGAGTTCTGCGGAGCCACCACAACGCACCTTCACCATCTCATTTTATGGTGTGGTCCTTTTCTTTTTCTTCCTTTTTTTTTATTTTTTCCCTTTCTTTATTTCTCCCCCCTCCCCCCCCGAGATTTTTTCCAGCAAAGGCCTAATTTCCCCCATGGTTTTGGCATTTTTGGGCTCTCCCTCATCTCCCTTCCCCCCATTTATTTCCATATTTTCGCTCACAAAAGTGAAAAAAGTTGCCTCAATCCCCTCACAAGTTTTTATTTTTTTTTCCTTACGATTCTTCAACAGAATTATTTTAGGAATTTCCCTCTTCTTTTCCCCCTTCTTCTTCCTTTTCTACTTTCTTTGCTTTTTCCTTCCTCATTATTTTCTTTTTAAAAAAACTCCGAATCAATTGTTTTCTGAGCTGCAGGACAATCTGCAGGATATCGTGGGCTATCGATGCTTCTCCCCCCCAAAAACCCAACCACCTCTCCGGGACCGGTCTTTAGCGCCACTTTGGGCTCGGGAACTGCACAGAAATGGGTGAAAATAAGTAAAAATGAGAAGCCATCAGCCTGCAAAGTCCGACCACGCAGTGTCCGGGCTGGTTTTTCCTCACCTGGTGCCCTGCCCAGCTGGTTTCTGCAGGTTTATGTTCAACAAATTTAAAGAGCGCTTAAATAACTTAATCGGAGAAAACACTGAAAAAGCGAACAAGCCCGAAAATACCCCATTTTTATTGAGTTTCTCGATTTCTCCTTGCAGAAAGCTGATTCTTAAAGTTACACATTAGTTGCCTGATGGACAAATATTGCAAGAAGGGAAAAAGTACCGAAAAAAATGTCTCGGTTTTAAAAAGAGCAAAAATAAGCTATTGAAGAAGTCGTCAAGGCTGAAAGTTGTGGATCTCCGTGACGACACAAACGGCGACAACTCTGCTTTGAAAATCGTTATTTGTTTTTCCAGGGCATATTTATGTCTTCTTCCTTCGGGAATTTCAGGTTAGGATAAACCTTGGAAATGTCCCCTCCTGGTGAACACACGCCTTCCTACTCACTCCATTTCCCCCCCTTAATTTAAATACCAATTCATTTAAGACAGTAGAGCACTGATAGACCAAAAATCCGATCATTATCAGTTGTGAAACCGCAGCGCCGGGCTTTGAACTGCCATAATTTATTTAAGGAAGGGAATCCTTTCTTCGGGCTTGATTTTTTTTTTCCCCTTTAAATACTCAATTCCTTTCCCCTCCCCAGGCGGGACGGTCCTTTTAAACCCGTCGATGGGCGATTTTCGGGCGAGAGGGAGTTGATTATGGATATTCTTAGGGGGAAAAATAGTAACAACTGGGGGGGGGAGAAGATAGTAAGAATAATAAGGCAGGAAAGCGGCGCTGCGAGGGTGGGTCGCTGCCAGCTCCCTCCCGTGGGAATGGCAAGAGATTTCCATGATGATTTGTGCATGTCTTAACTCGGAGCCTTCCCGCTGACTAATGCGATGAGCCCTTCCAGGCTCAGCCGCTGGGGAGGGGGGGGTTGTGCCCCCCGGCACCTGCAGCGCCGAAATTCGGGATTTTTCCAGGAAAAAAAACCCCAAACCGGCACTTTGGCGAAACTCGGGGTGCAGAAGCGGCGCATCCTCCGCCTCCCCGGTGCGGGAGCTGCGCGGGGCGGGCGGGTCCTTCCACCTCCTACGGCCCCAGGTCTCGCTTTTCTGTCTTCACCAAACCACGCAGGTTTCTCTTCAATAAATTAATGGATCAGTTAAAGAGTTTGATCGGAGATCACATGGGAAAAACGCTCTTCCCTAGTCCCTCTTGCAGCAGAATATAGAAGAAAACAAAGCTTTTTTTTCCCCCTCTTCAAACTCACTTCTTTCATTCTCTTTTTTCCCTTCTGTCTCCTGGTTCTTGGGTATTTTTGTAATGCCAAAATTTGGTCAAATCCCTTCTAACCCAGGTGTGGCTCTGCCCTGGTGGGGTCGGTCCCTTCTGGGCTCAGGCTGGTGGGAAGCCAAGCTGAGTTTGTCACCTCTGAGATACGTGGCTGTGTCTGGGACCCCGTGGGGGGGGATGTAGAGATGATCTCTGGGTCCATCTCTTCTTCAGATCGAGCTTGTGTCTCCAAAGTGTCCCTGAAGGTATTTGTGTCCCACCCACTGCCCATCTCTTCATGTTCCTGTTGTGTTTCTGCAACACATAGGTGATAATTTTGGTATAAATGTTCTTTTTTATTGAAAATATTGAATTTATCTCTTCAGTACAAAGTTGCTAGTATTTTAAAATCTTGGGTGCTCTTTCCAAAACTGAGAGTTTCTGGAGTAAATTATGAATAAAAATTAAAAGAAAGGGAAGGTCCACTGTGTGTCCATCCATCCATCCCTCCATCCCTCCATCCCTCCATCCCTCCATCCCTCCATCCATCCATCCCTCCATCCATCCATCCATCCCTCCATCCATCCATCCATCCCTCCATCCCTCC
>JAWWMP010026233.1:0-45377 GCA_035047865.1 Dendrocincla tyrannina
ACCCTGGGTATCTTTAGGGTATCACCCTGGGCAGATTTAGAGTATCACCCTGGGTATCTTTAGGGCAACACCCTGGGTATCTTTAGGGCAACACCCTGGGCAGATTTAGAGTATCACCCTGGGTATCTTTAGGGTATCACCCTGGGTATCTTTAGGGTATCACCCTGGGCAGATTTAGAGTATCACCCTGGGTATCTTTAGGGCAACACCCTGGGCAGATTTAGAGTATCACCCTGGGTATCTTTAGGGCAACACCCTGGGCAGCTTTAGGGCATCACCCTGCAGGAGAACGTGGGGGCCAAGCCAGCCTGGCTTCGGGTAGAAAAGTGGGAAATTACTCTTATGAATGGCACTTGGATGCTTTTTCCAAGCCCGAGGATTCCCACTTTGCCACCTGGCTCTGGGTTGGGCGAGTGAGGAAACGAATCTCCCGTAACCCCCCTTGGAAGCACCACTTGAAATTCCGGTAAACAGGGAAAAAAAAGAAATAATAATAATAATAATAATGAACCAAAAAGCCATCCGTCCTTCAGCCTCTGTGTGGGTGGGGAAGCCGCGGCTCTGAACTCGCCGGGCTGGGGGTTGCTTAGCGATGGTTCCCATTGCCATGGGCAGCATCTGGCGCAGGAACATCTGTGCTGTCCCCTCGCTGTCCCCTCGCTGTCCCCTCGCTGTCCCCTCGCTGTCCCAGGGGTTGGCACGGGTTTTGCTTCAGGGCTTTTGTGCCCATTGTTATTCAGCCCCGGCTCCTCCAGCCCTTTATTCCCCCCCAGCTCCGTGCGAAGTGGAATTTGGGGAGCTGATTGTGTTCCCGGAGCCCGGCTGTAAATGTTTGTCTGTACTTGCATGGGAGAGCGGCTTTGAAGTCAATCCTTCCACAAAATAAGTTTTCCAATGGGTAAAACCTGTCTCCAATTTGGATGCTCCTGATGCTGCTGGTGGTGTGGTCGAGGTGGAAATTATTTCTTTCCCGAAACGTTTCTGTTTCGTTCGTGCTCGGATCAAATCCTGTTTCTATGTGCTATTTGTAGCGAGGAGCGCTCTGAAAATGATGCTTTTAATCCCTCCTTGGGCTGCACGGAGATTTTTTTGATGCATTCATTCCCTTTGCAGAACCACAGAATGGTTTCGTTTGGAAAATCCCTCGAAGATGCCCGAGTCCAACCATTCCATTGCCACCGCCCACGCTCCCACTGCATCCTCCACCCGCACAGTCCCGGCTCTTTCCTCCTGCACGTTCTTGGGTTTGTGCTTTTGGTGCATTGAAGCAATAAAACCTGTCTCATACCTCCTGCATCCCTGCTTGTGCATCCGAGGCAGGTGTTTGCTTAAGTGGGTTGTGCAACAAATGACACAATAATGTGACAAAAGCTCTGAGAAACATTGGGGGGATTCAGGAGCAGTGACAACTTGTTTTAAGAGAAAGTCTCCCTCTTCTCTGAGATATCTCTGCTTATTCTGTATTTCCAGCTCCCTGCTGAGGTCAGACATTTGCACGTGCTGAATTACACATTCAGAAAGCGAGATGGGAAGAGGGCAGGGCATTTATTTGGCTTCTTCCTGCCCGACTCCAAGGCTTTGTCCGGGTGATTTTTCTGGTCCAACAACGTGTAATCAACAGAGCCAGCAATTTTAAAGGGTTGTTTTAACGAAGCTTTAATTGTGCAGGTGCTCAGCAACTCCATCCCTGACTCCACAGCTCTGAGGGAGGAAAAGGGCAGCTGCTGCAGGAGGAAAAGGGGTCAAACCCACCTTTGACAATGACAAACACAATAATGACTCAATAATGACACCCTGCAAGGGCTGAGAGCTTCGAGTGGGGCTCAGCTGGCAGTGCCAGCTCTGGGGGGCAGCGTTGGCTCTGCCTGCAGGACAGGAGGCACTTTCTGGGTTGGGTTTTGCTGAGACAAGAAACATTTCGTAGGGAAAGGAGGGCCAAATGTCCCAAAAAAGGCCAAAAGCGAGGTGATGACAGAGGCTCTTCAAGCCTTGAGTGAATCGTTCTGCTCTGTGTGGCATCACGTCGGGTTGTGGTTGTTTGCTGAGGGCTTCATCCCCCTGGAAAGAGGAAAACATCCCTTGGAAATAGCATGGAAAGCTCAGGGAATGGGGATGAGACGCTGGGATTCATCCTAGAACAGAATCACAGGCTTGCAGGATATCCTTGCCAACCAGCGTTGTTCCAGCACTTCTGAGCAGATCAGGCTGTATTAGGTCAGGAAAAATGATTTATATCCTTATATCTCATTATTGATAGATTAATTTACCTATTCAAATGTCTTTGCATCTTATTATATTTCCATGTGTTTCTATATCATTTGTTTCTATATTAGCAAATGTCCTGGGAGAGCACATAATCTGCATTTCCTGAAAGATCCACTCTCTCAGCTCTGCCTTATCTCCTCTTTTGCCCAGGAAAGTTCCCCATCCCTGTGCTCCCCCTTCCCCTCATTCCCTCCCCTCCAAGGGCAGAATTTGGAAGGGCAAGTGCCCCTTTTCCCCCCTTTCCTCCCCAGCCAGGAATTCTCTTCCCAGGAAAGAAATAAATAAATAACGCCTAATCAGAGTGTGTGAGAGCCCCTGGTTTTCCTCCCCTGGAGCTGAAGTTAAAAATTATTCAATGCAAAATTCCTGGCCTGTGAAACAGAGGCTCTGGACTGTACCAGGCAAAGATTTTCACCAGCATTCCCTTGCTTAGCCAAGGCTGAGATAACAGGCACTGAAAGGCACTTGGTGGAATAAATCTCCACTTCCCAGATTCCGGCGGCGTCTTCATCTCCCACCTTGTTTTCCCTCTGCTTCAGGAGGCTCTGCAGAGTCTGGGATTGGGATTTGGCTCCTTCCCTCCCTGGGAACGGGGCTGGTTTGGGGACAGGGGGTGTTTTCTTCACCTCTGGATGACCAGAAGGACAGGAGAGAACAAGTAAGTTGGACTTTATCCTCTCTTGCTGAAGGATTTGCTGGAGGGGCAGTTTGTGCTCTGTGCTGTTCTGGAAGTGGTTTAGGAGCAAAAAGGTTAAAAAATCCCTGAATTTTGAGGCACTCAAGTGGAATTATAAGAGTTCTGTGGCTCAGGGTGACTTCTCAAGGCACTGCTCGGTGCCCAAGTGACTCTTGTTGGTGACCTGGGCATTGGAAGAGGTTCCTGCCAGTGGCTTTGTGGGGATTCCTGAAAAAGCTGGGCCATGGATACAGTTCCTTGAGAGGCAGGAGGAGAATTACCATGGGGGAAAAAAACCCCAAACCACTTATTTCCTGATGTATTCCTTTTTTAATCAGGGGATGGGCAGTGATTGATGCTGTCTGTGATGATACCTCGGATGTTTTCCTTGTTTTCCTGGGAATGGGAATTCCATTGCTGGATACTCAGCCCATGGAAGCATTTCCTGCTCCGAGGGACCCCAGGGCTGTTGTAAAGTGCTAGTAGTGAAACCAGGAGATTTACACCCCTGGGCAAGTGCAGTGGGAATAGGTTTTTAACATTAAAGGAGGCCTAAGCCTAAATCTCTGCTCTTCCCCATGAGTGCAGGGCTGAAAAACTGGGGCTGGGAAGAGGGAATCTTTCTAAAATGAGGGGATAACACAGAGCTGAGGGACTGGGGGTCCCAGGAACTGCGGGTTATGGGGTCTCCCGTCAGTATCAGATGATGTGTTTTCCCATTATTCCTTGAGTGGGTGTTTTTCAGCAGATGTAAAATGCATGGAAAGATGAAATTGTGGGAGGGTTTGTCTATGGGAGCCCAAAATCCACGGGGAAGGGAACTGATTTTTTCTCATTTTAGAGATGCTGACTCCTTGCCTAACTAGATTTCTCAGGTCAAATTCAGGTTAATTCTAAAGCAGAATGAAGGGAATCAATGTGAGTTTGGGCTTGAAATAAAATCCCTGAAAGGACCAGAGCACCAGGAATTTGCAGCCTCTGCTGACCTGGTGAGGAAACCAAATGAAGCCCCCGGGTCACTCCAGATTGTCCTTGGGAACAGCACAGGGGGAAATTTTCCAAAGCCCAAGTGTCTCTCTCCTCCTCCTGGGGATCTCTCTCTACCTGGAAACATTTCTGGGCTTTCTTAGGGGGTGATAAACCCTTTGTTATTTGGGTGCCTGAAATTTGGGCACTGTGGCTTCCTTTTGATCCGCAAAAAACGATGCTCTGCCCTTGCAGGACCTCCATAATTTCCAGCCTTTCCTTTCTCCCCTCCTGCCCCTGGGTGTCTCCAGGTTATTATTTCCAGGCAGGTTGTGCCCTCAGGTGTCCTGACCTTCCCCTGGGGCCGTGGCCTCCCCTTGAACCAGGCTGGAGATAAAGCAGCAGCAATTAGAAGGGAGCTGGGAATGTCCAGGGCCAAAGGCAGCTGCAGGGAAGAAAACTCTGCTTTTTTTGGCATTCTGAAGTTTTCAAGTCATTAGATTAAGTCATCCCCTGCATTCTAGGCTGTATGTTTTATATATATATATATATATGGAATATACAATACAAATTTCAAAAGCACAGTGGCTCAAAAAGCCACAGGGAGCACAAAACACTCTGATCCACTTCCCTGGAATTTGGATCAGGACTTTCATTAATATCTGCTATCATTTTTCTAACACCACCACCAGCAAAAAGCAAGTGCTTTGTTTTCCTTTTCGCCTCAAGTGAAAAGGATAATTCTTGCAAATGATTTACAGGGCACTGAGAGGGAAAATGGGATCACGTTCCAAAAGGAAGGGCAAAATGTTTTCTGGGAGAAGCCACACTTTGGGAGCTCTCTGAGCGACTGCTCTGGGTGCAGGGGGGTTCCACCTGGACACCCACCATCAGGAGCAAACCTGGAGCCAGGGACAGGATCTTCTCATCCAACAGGTCAATCCAGAGGCCAGAAACGATTCCTGGGACAAGCACTACCTGCTGTGGTTGTTGTTGGAGAAGAGGAATGATGGGAGAAACCTGATGTCCTGCAAAGGCACAGGTTGGGATGTGGCTGCCCCTTCCCTGGAAGTGTCCAAGGCCAGGCTGGAGCAACCTGGGATGCTGGAAGGGGTTCCTGCCCGTGGCAGGGGGTTGGAACAAGCTGATCTTGAAGGTCCCTTCCAACCCCACGAGCTGATCTTTAAGGTCCCTTCCAACCCCAACCTTTCCATGGCTCTATAAAACAGCTTCACCAGCCTTCTCTGAGCTCTGGTGGCAGGATATGGAGCCAGGGTGTTGCTGCTTGTGCTCCAGGGGCTAAAGAAACTCGGGCTGTCCATCATTGCCCCTCCCTGGCTGAGAATTCCCTGGAGCACTCGGTGTTTCCCATGTCCAGGCAGTCCCTGGGCTGTGAATCCCAGGCAGCTCCTCTTCCCTGCTGCTCCTTCCTCACAAGCACCACTCCGGTGTTTCTTTCTCCTTTGAATATTTCCCATTTGAAGGGGCCCACCTTTTGATATTTGGCATTAAAATTCAGCTCTAAGGCTTTGGTTGTGGTTTGGTTTGTGGTTTCCCCCCCCCCTCAGTGCAGAGTTTGCCTCTTTGTACCCAGAGCAGGTTGAATATTTGTCAGAGCTCCTCAGCCAGTCCCTGCTCTGACCTTCACTGACCTGGATCCAAAAGGTTTGGGAACCTGAGAGTTCCCTCTTCCTTCTGTGCACAGATCTGTCGAGTTCATAAACCCTCTGCTTTTAATTCCTTCTTACAGCTTAAAACCTTATCCAGCACTTTCTGCCTTCCCAAGGAAAATCATTCTTGCACATCCCTCTGATGCCTCGATTGGATTTGGATCCCTCCCTTTGGGAAGCAGCTCCCAGCAGGGATAAACAACTGGGACACAGGATTTGCAGCTGGAAAGGGCATTTTAAATTTTAACTTTAAATATTTAAAGGGGCTGTTGGTCTCTTCCACAGGTGAGAAGAAAAAGGGGAATATGTGTTATGAGAGAGAACAGTGGGAAAGTTGATGTGAGATGAATTTAATCATAAAGCAAAAGAGCTACAAATCAAAATGCAAGTGGAGACCCAGACAGAGAAGCAGCTTTAGTAGCTCCACTGCAAAACACTGTTTTACCAACACAGAAAGGCCTGGCTTTAAAGGCTGGCAGCAGCACAGAAAATAACTTTAATCTGCACCCAAGTCAATAAAACCAAAATTCTGGTGTTAAAAGCTCAAGTGATAGAACAAAGAACGAGGTGTAAGGTCATTTTTAGCAGTCAGATATAATGGGGTGGAGTTTGTCATTGGGAATAAAATGCACATTATTCCCTGTCTGTGAGCACCTCCCTGATACCTTCGGGTCTGTGCTGGGCTCAGAACTCCTCATATGAACTTCTTATATGATTCTAGATGTTTCCTGTGTCTTCAGAGCCTCACCAGCCTCAGAATGAGAACAAACAGGGGTCAGCTCTGTATAAAAGATGCTCCATTCTGGGGTTAAAGTTCTCCCTCGTGGACTTCCAGCAAGCTGAGTGTGGTGCTGCACTAATGGAAGAGCTCCTTCCAGGAAATCCCTCCTGCTTCCCGAGCTGAGGGATTCAGGGATGCTTTGATTTCATGCTGGTTGGGCAAATGTGGGGCTGGAGGAGAGGCAGAGCTGGGGAGAAGGGGCTGCCTCTGGCCAGGCTGAGCTCCTGCATTCAGGTGGCTCTGGGGTTCTCCTGCTGGGACATCCTTTGGCTAGGCCTGGGTGACTCACAAAAACCTCAGGGTTTGCATTAACTGGGCCAACAAACATTCTAAAGGCATTCTTTCCCCTCCCTCACTGCCTGTGTCTGGATTTAACCCTGGCAGCAGGACTGGGATAAGCAAAGATTGCATCATGTCCTTCATCCTTCCACATCTCCTGCCTCTGGGACTGCTTTTGCTGCAGCCTTTGCTGAAAGGGCTGAAACCTCAGGCATGAAAGCACCACACAGGTTTATTGCAAGGTGTTGAATGGCCCCCAAACGATTGATTTGCCCCCTCCTCGGTCTGCCTTGAATCAGAAATGCTTGTTGTGCATGTCAGAAAGGAGCATAAATTCAAGAAAATGAGAGAGTTGCAGCATTTTATTGATTCCCTGCAGCCCGTGGTGGAGCTTTGGATTCTCTCAGCAGCACACAGAAACCAGCACAGAGAAACCAGGCTTGGCTCAGGTCTCTGGGAAGGGCATGTAAATTTTTATTTTTAGAGCTGAAACAGGGAAAAAAAACCCAACATCTTCCATTTCTTCTTGATCCCAGTGAGTGCATCCACGGGGAGAAATTCTGGGGGCCTGGGGGGTGAAGAATTTGGTGTATTGGGGTGCTTTGATCAGCCTGGGCAGTTCTCTGTGAGAACTGGCCCCAGAGATCATTTTCAAACTTTTTGTTCCCCTTCTCCGGTGCCTTTTCTTATTTCCCTCCCCCCCCCCCCAACTTCAATTTTCAACAGGTTTTAACTGAAGCAAAAAGTCT
Source organism: Dendrocincla tyrannina (assembly GCA_035047865.1). NCBI lineage: Eukaryota > Metazoa > Chordata > Aves > Passeriformes > Dendrocolaptidae > Dendrocincla > Dendrocincla tyrannina. The sequence continues at coordinate 7,387 of JAWWMP010026233.1, forward strand.
CAAGCAAAAGAGGCTTTGGCCCCCAAGAAAATGGCCCCGAAACCTGTTGAAGGTGCTAAACACGTGCTGGATTTAGCAGCAGGATAAAGGATGTGCTGCAAAGCTCCCAGGGGGGAGAACAGGGAATTCCTCTCCTGATCCCAAATTAAACCAGGGAGCTGAGGGAGCCCAGACTGTCTTAGCTCTTGAGTGGGGTGCTCGTGTTAGGAACAGAGCTCAGGAGACCTCGTGTGATGGGTATGAAGATGTGGGCAGGAGGTACAAGCAGGCACAGGAGGGATGTTTCTCCAGGCTTTCAAGAATCCTGGGCTAAAATTTCCTGGAGTGAGAACAGAAGGCAGGAACCTGCTCAGTCCCTCCCGATTAAAGGGTATTTCAGGAGACTTCAAGTTCCCCCCCAGTTGTACACAGAGAGAAGGAAAGTGAAGGAAGGATTCCCAGCCTTCCTTATCTTTTCCCAGTCACTACTAGCAGGATACACCCTTGGAATCTCCCCCTTTGTGGAGTTTCAGGCAATTCTCAATTTTCTTTACAGATTAGCTCTAAAGACAGCCCAGTGTTTAACCTTCTCCCCCTGATTAGGATGGAGTGCTAATTAATACTTACTCCTTAATGTCAAGTGCTGTTGCATGTGCAAAAGAGCAACAGGAACACAGTTCCAACCTGATGCTAATGAGGTTCTTCAGATGGAACCTCTGATTTCACCACCGTTCCAATTCCCTGGATTTCTGTTAATATTCCAGCTCATTAGGTGCACATTTGATTTTTCCAGGCAATTGCTTGGCTTTGAATGTCTGTGCTGATGATCTTTTTAGAGGGTGAAGCTTTCAGATGAGTTAATCACATCATATTTATTCACTCCTTGGGCACCTACTCCAGCTCTGGTGCTGCTGTTGGTCCAAAGGATGCTGGAGTCAGTCCTTGGTCTCTCCTGGGTGGATGTAGGTTTGGAATTGCAGCGGGAAAATGAGGAAATGAATCCCACAAACCCCAGGTAAAGGGTCAGACCTTTGGCAATAACGATTTGGGAAAAGCAGGGAGACATTTGAGTGGGAACCTCCAGCCCAGCAAAGAAAGGAGCCCAGCGCAGACAGGGAACAGAGGATGGTAATTCCTTCTGTAGTGGGACATGGATCCCTTTGCTGCTGCTGCAGCTCCCAGGAGAGAGAGTCCATGTGGAATCCCCATCCCTGGAAGTGCTGAAAACCACATGGATGTGGCACTGGGGGATGTGGTTTGGGGGTTAATGGTTGAACTTGATGACCTGAGAGGGCTTTTCCGACCTTGATTCCGTGATCCTACGAGGTCAGCTCTGTTGAGGAGGGTTCCCAGAATCACCCAGGCTGGGTGTGGATTCAAGCCCTGCCCTTGGTCCCTTGTTTTCCATCCAGTCCAATCCCCTCTCCACCATCAGGACAGTAAATCCAGTCAGTGCAGACTTGACCACTGGGTTTAACTGGGGATTGCGGGGGGTGAAACAGCAAAGGGAGGGGTTAATGTGCTGCAGGTCAAGTTGTATTCCAGCTCGACCCAAACTGCCAGTGGATCCGGTTCCAAAGCTTCCTCCAGTTCCTGCACAGCCCCTGATTAAACAGGAAAAACCTGTGAATTGTTGGCTTTGAATCCTGGACTGAGGACAGGCTGCACTTGAGTAACAGGGCATGTTTCAGGGTTTCTTTTGAATCTCTAAAGCTTCAGAAGAAAGGGAAAAAAAAAATATAAAAAATCCAGGTCTTTCTGTGAGAGTGGGGGAAAGATGGGCTCTGTTTCCACCCTGCATTCCTCACGTTCCTTTGAGGCTCTGCTGCTATAAAACCCCTCAGTCCCACCTACAGCCCGAGCTCAGGGGAGCTCCAGAAAAGCCCAATCTTCCCGCACAGGCAGAGATGACATAATGGGGTTTATTCAGACTCCAGCCCACCCAAACTGTGATTATTTAGTGCTCACAACAGACCCTGCTTTTCCTTCAGGGAATGAGACAGGCGTGTCTTAATCCAAAAATGCCCCTTTCCCTGGTGAGAACCGAAAAGTGTCCTGGGCTGGGAATGCCCTTTTTGGGATACGAAGCACAGTGGGGGGAGTTGTTGGGGTTTCTTTTTTCCTCCTGTTTGAACGTGATGACTCAAACTTGGGGCAAATCCAAGGCAAATAAAAGGTGCAGGAGCTTGCCTGGTTAACTCCTGAGCTGCTGGGAATGGGGAATCCTGACGGAGGCTAAAACTGCTTCCCATGGTGGGGGCTCCAACCTCTCCCTGGTTCTTTTGGGGTCGAGTCACTCTCCAGACACTGAAGGACTCCTGGGAGTTGAACCTTTCTTATCCTGCGCTGTTTGGGTTGTTAAATCAGCCCCTCAGTGCAGTTTATTGTCCTTGGGAGGGTTAACAGCACCTGCTTCCTCCCCTTTGCTTCCCTGGGCGTTCTTTTTCAGGATGGAGCCAGAAATTGGGGTATTTTTGTTCATGTTGGGCCAGTGGAATCAATCAGCAGTGGAATCCCAGCAGAACCTGGATCAGGAGACATGAAACGAGCTTGGAGAGATTATCCCTGCCACGTTCACACAGTGAGGGACTTTGAAAGGGTGGAACAGAATATTTGGGGGTCACTTTGGTGTGTGGGGAAGGGGCAGCTGAACCCACAGCTTGTCTGGAGCCAGGATTTCCAGCCTGAGCACAGATCCAAATATTTGGGAAGGGGAGAAATAGACTTAAAGTTTGGGGTCTACACGAATTTTTAAAAGGCATGATCTCCACTTTCAGTGAATTTCGCTTCTTCTGCTCCATTTGAGGGCCATGTGAAAGAAAAGTGGATAAAAGAGCCCAAACAACACAAACTTCTAACCCCTCATCACTTTTCTCCTGGCTTTGAGCATCCATAGTACAGTTTGTCTGTCTGAAAACTCCCAGGGGCAAAGAGATGAATTCCTCCTTTCAGTGGAAGGACATAAATCAGAAATCACACACATGTTTTCCGGGCCTTCCTGGGAATACCTTTAACTTTGCCTTGGGAAGGCACTGAAGAAATCAGGGGCTCTAATAGTTAACACTGGAAATCAGGATGCTCTTTGCATAAGCAAACCTTCAAATCCTGTCAGGTGTCTGTGGAACACACCGAGCACGGGGAGGGAAAGGCAGCAGAGCATCAGCACTTCCCATCAGGGCTCGGCTGAGCGCAGGGAGCAGCACTGCCCAAGCACAGCTCAGTTTGCAGAGGGGAGCCCTGAATCACAGCTGCCTTCTGGGGCTTCCAGCACCTCGGATTTCATTGGCAAATGAAGGCAGCAGTGTTTGGTTTAGTATTCAAATGCTTCCTGGGAAATAGGCTGAATATAAAGGAGCAACTCCTCAAGGTGTTTAAAGCAAAAAAAACCCCAACAAAACTAAAGAAAATGAAAGCCCCTCTTGAATTCTGTGCAGCTCAATCACCTTGTACCAGTCATGGCTCGTGCTCTTCCTCTTACCTGCCTTTGCCTTGCCCTCTTCCTCCACTATTCCCTTAGGAATCAAAAAGTGAGCTCACAATGCTGCATGGCCTGGGACAGGGACACTTTTGCACTGATCCTCACTGGAATTCCACCCAGCTCCCAGCGTTTGTTCCAGTCCCACCAGGACCAGGGAGGGATCACCGAGCTGGGACCTGTCTCAACAGTTCTGCTTCAGAAAGGAACTGAGCATATTTGGAACTATTAACGAAGCTGAAAAATCATTCTCTGCCTTTCCATGATTTCCCTCTTGACTGCCAGAGCTGGGAGAGGACGTGGCTGTTTTAAAGTTCTCCACGACTGGGGCTGCCCCATCCCTGGAGGGGGCCAAGGCCAGGTTGGACAGGGCTTGGAGCCACCTGGGTTGGTGGAAGGTGGCCCTGCCATGGAATGAGAGGAGCTTTAAGGTCCTTTTTTGACCTCAAACCACTCTGAGAAGTGGGTGCTGGGGTGGTCAGAGCAGCAGAGCTGCTTCTGGAAACCACATTGAGTTGGGCCAGTGTTTATCAGGAGCAAGGAGAGGAGCGTTTCAAACCAACCCTTTGCTGCACCACTGCTTGGAGAAGTGCTCAGGAAGTGTCTGAGATGCTGAATGAGGGCTGTGCTGGCACTCAGGGCCAGGGTGGGATCGTTGGGATGTCCCATGCAGGGCCAGGGATTGATTGGCCTGATGATCCCTGCGGGTCCCTCCCAGCTCAGGATGTTCTGTGAGCCTGGAAAGGTGTCAGCCCTGTGGGACTCTGCCAGGAGGGGCTGGTGGGTGTCACCCAGCCCTGGCACAGCCCAGGAGCAGAGTGTGCCCAGTCCAGCCGTGCCAGGCACATCCTGCTCAGCCCAGGGAGTGCTGGGGAGAACACCCAGCCTGCAATCGGGGGCACAGAAAGGGCTGCAGAGATAAGTGGGGGTTAATGAGTTACAGAGGTGACGTAGCCGGGCTCTGCTGGATAAAGCCATTACTACAGAAACTGCTTTATTAGTCAGTCTGAGTGGAGATGCCTCCCAGAGCTCTTCATACTCTCAGACTCCCTGTAAAGTGGTTCTTTGGGTCTTTTTTTGAGGCTGTGACCCATGGTTTTTGTAGGTGACTCACAGTGTTGTCACCTGATACTTTCTCCCTCACTGAGGTTTGGCTGCAAAGGGCCCATCCCACCTTCCAGTCCGAGATTGGGTCTGTGCCTTTCCTACCCTGTGCAGGGGGAGTAATGTGTGAAAGAATTGCCTGGAAACAATCAAGGTGTGGAATCCAAAAAGGTCTGGAATCAATTCCCTTGGCAAGCAGGGGCAGGACTGACCATGAAGGGCTGGGAGCACTTTGGGTGAGTGGAGCACGAGAAAGGGAATGGTTGGGAGATGAAACCCTTCCCTTTTTTGCCCTTCAGAAAACAATCCCAGGATGGTCTGGGTTGGAAGGGACCTTAAAGATCCCCTTGTTTGGGGGCAAACCCTCCTCTTTAGAGGGTTTTGTAGCTCTGTGTAAGGAGTGATGCTGTCCCAGAGGGTGCAGGACTGTCAGCCCTCTCCAGGCACAGCCTTTGGTGCCTCCTGGGAGGGCAAAGGAGCTTTTCCTTACCCTGCTCTTAGGTGGGAATGGTGTAGGAAAACTTGCTCTCCATCCCCAGCAAAGCAAGGCTTCCCTTTGCCATGACTAATATCCAGTAGAGTCATGTGAAAGAAAAAAAAGGCAAAACAGGGGGAAAAAAGAGAATTATTTCTGTTCTGAACACTTAGCTGGGCTTATCTAAAGGCTTGTTTTGCACAGAGAAGTGGATAATGCATAACTCAAACCTCCAGCCCTCACACACTGTAAGTTTTTCACAACATTCTTCTTGTTTCATCATTTGCATCCCTTGGCTTCCATTTGTCATTTGTTTTGCTGCTTCTGTTTCCCCAGAGGTGCCTCATCTCAAAGGAATGAGCTGTTTGGAGCCAATGCCTGGAGGCCCCGTGTTCATTTGCTTTATGGCCCTTTTCCCCAAGCTCATCCCTCCTGTTTTCCACGAGCAGAAATTCCTTTTTCATCTCGAGGAGCTGTTTGAATCAGCAACTTGAAAACAGCCCCATCCATCAAGTTCATGTTCAGTGTAATTTTCGAGCGTCCCCGTGATTTAGGGAGTTCCATTTGGAGGAGTGATCAAAGCCCACACGGCAGATTTGAAGGCATTTCGGGCTTTACATCCATTGATTTGAAGGAGAGTTCAGTTCCTAAACACATGCCAGGGTAGTTTCAAGCCTCAGGGCTGACATCTCCAAGATGTGGAGCTTTCCAGCATCTCCTGAAGTCATGGATGCTGGGAAAAAAAACCCCTCTAGGAGTTCCAAAATGCAATTTGCAACATTATTTTTAAATCCAAAGCCCAACAGTTAAACTGGAGAAATGTCAGTGCAGGCAGCAATGTCCATCTCTGCCTTCAGCCTCTCCCACCTGCCTGGACCCTCCTTGGGTAGGAAGGATTCCCACCTTGGGGTGCAGGGAGAAACAACATCCCCCAGACTCTTGTTTCAGATGGAACTGGAATGGAATGTGGGAAGCACGTGGGCTCCAATAACCCAAGTCAACCTCTGGCCTCAAATACTTCCAAGACTAAAATAAAAAAGCACCCTCAAATGATTACATTTGCCCAGGAGCTCTTTACAAAACAACTTTATGTGACTTCTTGGCAGTAATTTCTGGGCTGGCTGAGCATCCTGCAAGGGTTGTATTTCTTTCCAGCTCCTCTCAGGGAATGCTGTGTCCTTTTGCCTCCTCTTGCAGGAGGATTTGAGTTGACTCAGCCCTGGGACAGTTGGTAATCCCAGCCTGGCTTTGTTTGGAACCAACATCACCCGCTCCAGGTGAAGGAACAGCATCCCCTGTGGACAGACACACCAAAAACCTGCTGATCTGGGCGGGTTTGGCAAGAATCCTATGAGACTGAGTATTTGATCCAGTAAAAATAGATCTATTCAGTGAACTCAGCCACAGTGAAGCATAATCAGTTCTCCCCTAAATGATTAATAGAATAAAACTCCAAACTGCAGGTCAGCTCCTCTGTCCCTTCCAAGGGTGGCTTTATTCTCCTCAATAAGGTGAGCAGGAGGAGTTTTGGAGCAGATCAGAACTCTTGGGGCTGATATAAAGCCCAGTTTTCAGCCTTTTCAGCAGAGTTCTGTGAGCAGAGGGCAGATCTCTCAGCCTCTTGATGGTGTTTTTATTCTAAATCTGGTACAGCTACAGTAGGAGTTTTTGTAAGCACCGAAAATGCTTTGTAAGCCCAGAAAATGCTTACAAATAGTGCTGAGAGTCACCAGAGGATTGGAGAGAAACCGCCAAGAACCGATTTTGTCCATCTGGGTGGCAAATATTTGCTTTTCAGTTCTTTGAATTGCAGTTCTTTTCATCCCAGTGATCCCCCACTCTCTACATGCAACGAGACCTCTCTTGCCTTCCAGTTTTCCAGCCTCTGCATTGGAGTAGCTCACCAATTCCTGCCCTCAGCAGGGAGTTTTCCAAAGGGAGTGGGAGCTGGCAGGAGCAGCAGCCCAGGGGGAGCTGGTGTGGACCAGCGAGCCAGGGCCATGCCAGGGTTATCTGGGCATGGTTGGATTTGAGAGTGACTCAGCCAAGGAGCTTCCTGGCTGGCCAACACCCCTTCCTACCAAAGCCATGGTGGGAAGGGTGACTCAGAGTGTGCTCAGGGGCAGCTGCTCTGCTGGGAACCTTTTCCAGAGGGGCTCTCCTGGAGGGTGCCAAGAGGGAAGGGACGTGTTGGGACCCGCTGGGTTGAGGTACCTTTCAAACAGAGGCTGTTTGTTCAAGGGTGGAAAGGAAAGCAGGAGGGGCAGGGTTGAGGACAGTGTTTTATCCTGGTGTGAACTGCCCAAAGAATCCCTGGAGAGAAGGAGGCTCGGGGGGACCTTCTGGATCTGCAATGCCCTGAAAGAAGGTTGGAGCCAGGTTGGGGTCTGCTCCAGGGAACAGGGACAGGAGGAGAGGGAACAGGCTCAGGCTGGGACAAGGGCAGGTGGGACATCAGGAGGAATTTCTCCATGGAAAGGGTGGTCAGGAATTGGAAGGGGCTGCCCAGGGAGGTTTGGAGTCCCCACCCATGGACTGGATGTGGCACTGAGTGCTCTGGGCCGGGGGACAAGGTGGGCATGGGGCACAGGGTGGGGGCTCCATGGGCTGGGAGGGCTTTTCCACCCTCAGGGATTCTGTGAACTCTGCTGGACCACACCAAACCAGCAGCAGGTTCAGTGGATTATCCTCTCCTGCCTGGCACAACGTGCCCTGGCTCACTGCCTTCATCAGCTGCACAGCCCTGACTGCTCAAGAGCAAGGAAAGGGAACTGTTTTCCCTCCCTTTTATTTTTCCTGTTTGGTCTTTCCCCAGATTTTTCCAGGTTTTACCCCCCCAGTCCCCACCAGATGGTTGCAGGTTTGCTATAAGTGTAGTTCTATGGAATTTGCTTGTACCATCTGCTTTATTAACTTGGGAAATGAATGAAAAATCAGGTGAAAACAGGCTCTGTATCTCAGAGAGAGAAACTGGATACCTAAATTGTTTGGTCCTCATTTTCCTGACTAGGGAATTCCAAGAGTTTCAGAAGTGTTGCAGAGTTAATTGTGATTAGTTTTGGAACTAATTGTTATCCTTGTTTATCTGCCTGCTCAACCTAATTAAGGCAGGAGGGAAAAAGCCCTCAAAAGACACACTTGGAGTCTGGGAAATATGATAATGCTTGTAAGCAATGACCAAAACTATTAACCTTAAATACTCCACGCTGGAGAGCAGATCTTTCATTATATGTAGATGTGAAAAGTTGCCCTGAACAGGGAGAGCAGGGGAATATTTGCTTTAATTGATACTTTCATGGGCTGAACTCTGAGCACAGTTAAAAGCCTGGGCAACCCCACTTCACCCAGCCCCTGGTGTTTGCACATGTTGGTTCCCTGGCAGTGGTTTGGGTTTAATGTGTGAAAGAATTGCCGGGAAACAATCAAGGTGTGGAATCCAAAAAGGTCTGGAATCAATTCCCTTGGCAAGCAGGGGCAGGACTGACCATGAAGGGCTGGGAGCACTTTGGGTGGATGGTTCACGAGAAAGGGAATGGTTGGGAGATGAAACCCTTCCCCTTTCTTTCCCTGCAGGAAAAGGTATCAGGCAATCCCCGAATGGTCTGGGTTGGAAGGGACCTTAAGATCCCCTTGTTTGGGGACAATCCAGACACTCCTGTTTAGAGGGTTTTGCATCTCTCTGTTCCAACTTGGTCCCTGTGAAATACCCAAAATCATGAGGTGGTGGAGGCGTTTCACTCCCTCAATTTTCTTTTTGGTTCCTCTGAGTCTAAAACCTTCCCAGGTTACTGGAGACAAGTTGAGACACCGTGTCTGGCTCCTCCTGAGAGCTTCGATGTGTGATGGGCTCCTGGAGCTTCCCCCTGCCCCCAAGAGCAGGGCTGACCCCCAGGCAGTGCCTGCTGCACCACCCTGGCACGAAAATCAGAGGCTGCAGGGATGACCCAACTTCTCAAATGGTTCTCATGAGGGAAAAACTCCCCCCTGTGCAGGATATGCCAGTGTGGAACAGCAGCAGCAGCGTGTGGGATGTTGGTCAGACCCGAAACCAAAATGATGTGGAAGGGGGGACTATTTGGTCACTGCCAAAATGGTGCTTTTCACTCGCTAGTTCAGTTCTGCCCCTGCACCACGTGGCTCGTGGCAGGCTCGTCCTGTTTCAGCATTTCTTTTTACCCAAAAATGTTTATTTCCCTGAATGCCAGAAGAGTTGAGGTTGGGAGGGACCTCTGGAGCTCCTCAGTCCGACCCCCCAGCCAAGGCAGGGGCGGCCGGAGAGGGGACATGGGACTTCAATGTCTCCAGAGAGACTTTTATTTTTCATATTAGTTTTTATTTTCTTGATGCAAGAGCGTTGATGCTTCAAGTTAACACAGTATTTAACTCTTTTATTGGCAAAAGCTGCTTTGCTGTGGCTTTGTGTGGTAGGGGCTGTGAATTTAATGGCCTGCCCATCTGTTTGGTGGAAAAGGAAAAAGCAAAAAGATAAAACCCCACGTCCCAGCTGATGTAAAGCTCAGCCCTGGTCCCCTCCCCAGTAATCCCATTATTCACTGGGATGGAAACAGCAGTTGGTGTTGATTTCCTCCCTTCCCACCCCTCCTAACCCAGCACAAACTCCTGCCATTCCTTGGCCTTTGGAGACCAATTACTGGAAGCGTTGCCAGGGCTGGGAAGTGGGGAGTGGGAGGTGGGGACTGGGGCTGGATGCAGCTCCTTGAGCCTGGCGAGGGGCAGAAACCAGGACTGACCCTTTGGAAACCTCGTAGGGTGGAGTTGTGGGGCAGTTTGGAGGTGCTGGGAAGAGCCTGGGCTGGGTCTCATCCCTGGGGTGTGCAGGGGGGGTCTGGGGAGGCCCTGCAGGGAGATCTCTTGGCACCACAGGCTGTGCCCATGCAGGGAAGGCTGCTGTTTGGTTCCCTTCCATCCCCTGCCCTCCTGTCTCCCCTGACTTCGAGAAATAACCTTTGCATGGCTAAAAAATCCATGGAAAAAGGAAAAGAGGTGATGATGGTGAGAGCTCCAGCCCCCTCCTGAGTCTCTCTTGCTGATTTTTTCCTCTCACCTCGGGCACCACTTCTGCTGTCTGTAAATACAGGCTGGGTTTGGCTCTTGTGCCCCTCTCACAGCTCTTTGGGAAAAGGCCCCTTTGCCCAGCTTTGTTCCTGTAATTACAGTGCAGGCAGACTGGGAGACAAGGGTCATAATTAGGATTTTTAATAACCCCCACATTTCCTGTGCTGCCTGGTGATCTCCCACCAGTCCTGCCACTGCTCTGGAGCCAAACCTGCCTCCTTTGTGACCTTGGTGGCCCTGGGGACACCAGCTGTCAGGAAGGCAGAGTTTGCCTCATTTTTGCTTTGTAAAAAGCTGTTATTCCCTAGACAATTCTACCATGGAACACTCAGGTGAGTCTGCAGAAGGGTCACACACCCCACTGTCCTGTTGCTCAGTGCTCCTGATGATGCTGAGTGAAATCCCGGTGATTTGTGGGATTCTCCCTGTGCAGTGCCCTAAAATCCCCCTGGCTGAGTTGGTTCCATTGTGTTTTTATTGGTGGATCATTTGGCATTCAAATCCTTGCACTTGTGGCTTTCCTCCTTTGAATTATCCATGCAAAGCTGATCTGCTTTGGAAATGTTCTTTTCCTCCCTGGCTTGTTGTCTCTTTAGGGGTCCAGAGGATGTGCTGGAGCTGCAGTTTTGGGACTGGAGTGGTACCACAGCAATGGTGTGCTTGGCATCACTCACAGTTTCCTGGGGGAGGAAGCAGAAGTTGGTCACCAAATGCAAATAGCCATTAATGTGCCAGCTTTTGAGATCTTGTTTCAATAGAGTATGGCTTTATAAGGAGCTGGGGCACTGGGTGTGTCTTTGCCATCCTGTTTGCACTGTGTGGCACGTTTATGGCTGTGATTTTGGTTTTCTCTCTAGTCCTGTGTCTTCTTCTCTTTTACTACTCCCCAAGGATGAGACCTGATACTCCCTGGCCTGGTGATGCCCTCAACTTAAAACTGTGTGAAGCAGATCCAGAGACACCCTATCAGGTGGTGTTTCATTCCCATTTTATAGCTGCCTGGCTAATACCACTCCCAGGCTGACTCAGGTCACTGCCAAAGAGGAGTTATCAAGATAATTGACCACCCCATTTAAAATTTTGGGGAGTTTTCCCATATCTGAGTTTCCTGTTTGGTTATTGGTTTGGATTGTCACAGAATCACAGAAAGTTTTGGGTTGGAAGGGGCATAAAGGCCCATCCAGTCCCACCCCCTGCCATGGGCAGGGACACTTCCACCAGCCCAGATTTCTCCAAATCCCGTCCAACCTGGCCTTGGACACTCCCAGGGCTGGGGCAGCCACAGCTTCTCTGGGAATTATGGATTTTAATCTCTCCACTGGCTCTGAGTGGGATCAGATTTGTTTCAGTCCTGTGTGACAAATCCAAATGGGAGTGCTGTTCCCACTGGGATGGGCAGGGATGACTGGCAGCCCTTCCATCTCTCCCTTTAAACCTTCTCCTTGCTGCCACCCAAATCCCACCACGACACCTTCCATGGCCTCTTGCAGCCCCATTGCACAGGCTGTGATTCCACTCTGCCCTCTCTGCTTGTGAACCCCTTGGAATTTGAGGAGGGAAACCAATGTCTTTGTATGGTAACGGGATGGCAGGAAGGGACCCCCACCCCACCCACCTTCCTTCTGTATTTTCTATCATCATCCCATAGTTAGTGAGGCCCTGACAGTTCGAAACAGCTCCCAGCTGCTGCTGAAAGGGGGAGAAGGGCTTGGCTATGTGATATCCATGCTGTCCCTGCCTGCCCAGGGGATGCATCCAGCAAGCAGTGGATCTCTTGCACTATTCCCAAACTGTTGCATTTACCCCCTCCTGCTCCATGCACTGAAAGAGCTGCCAAGGAGGGAGGCAGGGGCAGGGAAACAGCAGTGAGTGTCAGGGAGCAGCAAAGGTGCTTCAGGCTTAAAGGTTGGACAGTTGGTTGGAGCCTGAACAACCCTGATGGAAATAAACTCCTCCATGTAAAGCAGGCTGGAAAGGGGAATGTTGTGCAGCTCCCAGGGGCCCTGGAGGACACAGCAAAGCTCAGTTTTTGCCAGGGAAGTGGTTTTTGGGGGAAGGTGGGGATGTCAGACCTGCCTGTGACAGCAGAGCTGAACATTTTACTCCCTGAAGGCACCGAGAACCCTCCCCATCTGCATTTCCATTTCATGGGACCATCCCTGCATCTTTCATTCCAAGGGTCAGCCTCCTGTCCTGTGGGACTTCTGTTGCTTTGCTGTCACCCCCCAAAAAACCCCAAAGCAGAGCTCAAAGCTTTGCTGCCTGTAGTTGGGGTGCAGCATTTGCTGGCATCACCTCCTGCCTTTTTTTTGCATTTATTTCCTACTGAACGAGGTGGGAACGTGGCCTCGGTGCCTCCTTTGCTTGCCATCCCCCCCCCCGGCCCTGCCACGGGGGATTTGCATGAGCAATTCCTGCCATTTGTTCCTGAGCAGGTGGCCCCAACACACCCTGGTGCCACATTCAAATGCAGAGGAACACAAGGCAAAGGGACCTGGCCACCTCCTCCCTCTCCTCCAGGTGAAGTCACCGACGTGGCTCCTGTTGGGGCACTGATGGGATTCATGGAATGGCAAAGGGATTGTGGAAGGAGTCGTTCCCTCCCTTATCTTTGTTTTTATGTTCAAGACAAGCTCAGATCAAACTCACACCAGAGTTCCTGGCAAACTTCATGAAGTTTTGTCACCTCCACAAGGCACCATCTGGGCTTGATGGTCCAAACCCCCTGTCCACGTCATGTGAATCGCAAAGGTATTTGGCAAATTTGGGCTGAAGTTGTGTGTGTTCCTTGGCACAATTCCCACTGAAACACTGGTGAATCTCCTGAACACTGTGCAGGAAAGCTGAGTTATTCCACAGCCCAGAACAGCCTCGTGGCTCTGACATGCAGGGGGGGTTGGACCAAGGTGACCTTTCAGGTCCCCTCCAAGCCAAAGCATTTTATAATTCTCTGATTAAACGCATCAAATGAAACCCCACCTCAGCACGAAGCCACCTTTCCTCCCCTGAGCCTGGCTAATCAAACACTCAGTGTGTTCAGCCCAGCCCAGAGGGATAATTTGTACAGAATAAAGCAGCAGCTTTGCTTGCCCGGTCTTTTTTTCCAGCCACGCAGGGTTTCTGAGCACTCAGTGCTAAATGCAGCTGACCCAAGCACGGGGGTTAATCAGGGTGCTGGATCTGGTTTTGCTACCCAGCAGCGTGTTGCTTTAAACACGCCGGGTTGTAGCAGACTCGGGTGAAAATACACCAGGAAATAAGATTGTTAAAGCTGCTCAGAAAGACAAACTTCTGTTTGTTCAGCTCTGCGTGGCTTTCTGTGTCAGAGCTGATGGGTTTGTGCATCAAGGCAGAAATGACACTACCTTTTTGTTTCTTTTGCCTCGTCCTTTTACCCTTGGTCGAAACTGGAGGCTCAGAGCTTTGGATGTAGCAGTGAAATTGTTCAGTTCCTTTCTTTTTGCAGGGACAGAAACAAGGTGTATTTCCCTCCTGTGATGCAACTGGTTTCAGCTGGAGAGCAACCAAAATCTTTGCCAACCTGGCAACAGAGCCCAAAAGCTTCAATTAAACACTTCCCAATCAGCTCATGCTCCCAGTTTATTTCTAAATACTTACGAGGAGAAAATACCCCCTGAACTGCTTATCACTCCTAATTTCACTTGTCTGTGTTGTGGTTTAATTGCACACAGGAAATTTGCTTATCCATGAGCATTTAAACTTGGGACCAGGGCTCTGAAAACCAAGCGTGACAGAGTTTTAAGCTGTCTCAGTTGTTTCAACACTGTGCTAGTAGTTCATAAAGGTTTTGGTGGTGACATGTGGCCCACTGGGACATTTGTCCTCCTCCAGTTTCCAAGCCAATAGAATATCAATATCAACATCAGTAAAAAATAAATGGAATGTGTATATCAACATAAATAAATGAAATATCAGGAATCAATGGAATATCAGCATAAATCAATGGAATATCAATATCAACATAAATCAATGGAATATCAATGTCACCAAAAAGAAATGGAAGCAGTAGAAAAGTTCAAGCTATTCATGTATACAAAATATGTGTATAATGTACAGTATAAACTTATTATATATATATAAAGGTAGATAATGTATCTATATATAAATAACTCACATATCAATGTCAAAAATCTCCATGTGCTCTGCTTTTTGTCGTGCTAGAGCTGAACCTGCAGGAGAAGGATGGACGTGAGAAGGGCAACCTCATATCATTTCAATTTTGGACGAAGGAAACCATTGACCACTTATGAAGAAAATGTGAGTAACTGCAGAAAAATCGTGGGTTCCTTAAATCATAAACCTTTGGACCTCAAAGGCCATCTCATTCCATGGCAGGGACACCTTCCACTATCCCAGGCTGCTCCAAGCCCCGGCCAGCCTGGAGGAATTGAACACAGAGAGGTTGGAATATCAGTGGCACATATGGGCTAGAACGTGTTCCTGGGGGAACTGGGAATGGGAAAGGCTGAAATCGAGCCTCTATTCCTTCAAGAGGTATCTTGCCCTGTTAGAAGAGCTTTAAAAGCTGCAGGTGCAGTGTCTGAGAGCACCACAAACCATCACCTGGTGGGACACAACGTGCACCTTTAGAATGACTTTGCTCCACGCTGAGGACAGAGAGTTCCTGTGTGTGACCCCCGGAGTGCTGGGAGAGGAAGGCTCAGCAGAGCTTTTCACCTCACACGGAAGGATGAAAGGGTGTTAGGAAGTGTTGAGCAATGCTGTGGCTCCCAGCCTTAAATTCAATTTAGTGGGGAGGAAGTGGCCAGGGGTGGTTGTGCCACAGCTGGGTGACTCTGTGTGGTGACAACGTGCTCTTCCCGAGGGCAGTGACAAAACACCTGCTGTTCTGGTCGTGGGCAGGTGTGACTTTAGCAGCAAACACCACCTGAAGGGAGGAAACGTTCAGGTGGGAGAAACCTTCAGCTGGGTGGATTTATTTTCGCCACTAATCCAAACCCTGCGTCTTTTCTGGTCTGTTGGAGCCTTTTGTGATCTCTTGTGGGTCCTGCCCCTGACTCTGCCCCGCAGGACTCTGCTCCCTGTGGTCGGTGTAACCCTACTCTTGGTGTCATGTGGAGTCTGCACGCTCCTGGGAGGGAAAATGCCCTCCATTGTTCTGGGTCTGTGGGTGTTTCCGCTGCAATTCACTGACTCCATCTGCAGCAAACCTGTTCTCAAGCGCAGAGCTCCTGTGGGAGATTGTTCCACGGGCAAGGTGTGTCTGGCTGATTAGCTGAGTTGGAGTCACCCGACCCTGAGCAAATAGTTCCTGACCTGAATTTGATGTGAGCTTTATTGACTTATTATAGAAACCCTCCAACTGGGCTGCAGGGAGCTGGGTTGAACCACTGCCTGTCTTGGCTCCTCGGCAGGTTTGCAGAGGGGGTCGTTTCACAGTCGGTCTTGGTGCCTTTGCCGATTTGGCCGAGGTGGGTTTGGTGATTTTGGCCGATTTTGGTGAGGTCGTTTCCCCTCTGTGCATTCACCCCCTTCCTGGTGCGGGGTTTGGGGAAGCAGGTCCATCCAAAGCTGTCCCAACATGCAGTGGAAGCGTGGTGGGAGGGGTGGGAGGAGGAAGAAGGTGCTCACTGAGGTGTTACCTGGGCAGGTGACTCAGAGGCGGCCACGCCATGGGCTCTGCTCTCTGCTGACTCTCCTGTTCCTGCTCCCTCCTGGCACGAGGCCCTGGGGAAGTCAGGGCTGGATCTGCTCTGTCACGCGATGTGATGTGGGAGATCTGCTCCACTGAACGAGTCTGTGTATGTTCAGGTCAGGAACCAGGAAGAAATCCTTCCCTGGGAGGGTGGGCAGGCCCTGGCACTGGGTACCCAGAGAAGCTGCTCCATCCCTGGAAGTGTCCAAAGCCAGGTTGGATGAGGTTTGGAGCAACCTGGGCTGGTGGAAGGTATCCCTTCCCATGGCAGGGGATTGGACTCCCTGACCTTTGAAGGTCCCTTCCCACCCAAACCATTCCATGATTCAGTTGGAATTGAAACCCTCTGTGTGTGGGCAGAGGTGTTGCCAGTGCGGTTCTGTTGCCCAAGAGGTTCTTCATTACGTATTAAGCAGGTCTGAGGGGAAAGGGAACACTCTCCCAATAAAATGATATGATTTGTGGGCGGGGAGAAGGAAACGAGGTTAATGGTCAGAGGTTCTTTGGTCTGTGACAGCAGGAAAAGCTCTGCTGCTGCTGCTCATGGCCACTTTTGGGAGGCAAAGAGCATGTCAAGAATTCCTCTTTCCCTCATGGGCTCAGGTTCAGGCTTCTCTCTCAGTCTCCCTTTCTTTACCTGTCATCACAGAGTCCTTCAGGTTGGAAAAGCCCTCTAAGACCTCTGAGCAGCTCAAAACCTCACTTCAGTTTAAAAATCCTCATTATAAGAGCACAGGTCTGCGTCAGGGTGTATTGTGAAGAGGGAAATGACAGGAACCCAAAGCTGCCTGGCCGAGGAGAAGTGTTGCCCAGGGCTGCTGGATGGAGCCCGTGCCACCCTGCCTTCCACAGCCACTCAGTCCCGGCTGCATTTCCATGTCTGGGACAGGCAGCACTTGCTGGGCCTGTCTGACTGTCCTGGAGATTAGCAGGGCAGGGGAACACCTGCTGCCACTGAACTGATCCAGGGGGAAACAAAGGGCAGAGAAGGCGATGGCCTCAACAGCCCAGGATTGGGTGAAAACTAATCCCTAACTTCTGCTTGGCAGCCAGAACCCTCAATTTGGAGCAGCCAAGTGCCCCGACCCCTTGGAGCTAAAATCTTGCTGCTACGAAGATGAAAGACTTTTTTCCACACACCTCAGCTCTTTTTTAACCCACTCAGCTTGCTTCTTTTCCCTCCCGGGTGCCCCAGTGGGAAGCAGGCAGATGGGAGCTCAGCCATCCCAGATGCTGCTCCGTGGGACAGGCAGGGAGCACTGACAGACACCCCAGCCAGAAGGAAAGGGCAGAAACCTCCTGACCATTGTCCAGGAGCTCAGTGACCCCCTCTGGTTTCACCCCAGAGGAGGATGAGCTTGGCTGGGACTCAGGGATGTCCACAGCAAAGGCTTCAGGAGTTCAGATGTGGGATTGAATCCGAGGAAGAAGGGAATGTGGTGCTTCCAGTGAGGGCTGGTGCTCAGCAGCATCCCTGCAGGCAAAGTCTCAAGGGAGGCTCTTTAAGCTGGATGCCCAAAGTGTTGGGTCCAAGATCATTTAAAAAGGGGGCAAAAAGGCTCCAGACAGTCACCATTCGAGGCTGTTTCATCTCCTCACTGAGCTGTGTGCATTCAGAAGTTTGACTTAGCACCAGTTGAGGGACACTGACTTTACCCCATTTTCCCCCTTTTTTGTTTGATTGGAACAGGAGCAGTTCCTCCAGCTGACAGCACACAGACACACATCACACTGCCAGCCAGCACCCTCAGGGGTGCTGGGCACCCAGAAATGGGTGCTGATGGCTCTCCTGGGGCTCCTCCAGGCCACCTTGCCGTGCTCTGTGTGTGTGTGATCTCACCTTTCCCTGGTGCTCTCTGGAAACACAACCCAGCTCTGGCACACCGGGTGGCCTTGGGCGAGTCTGTTTGCAGAGAGAAGGGCTAGAGATTTATTACAAAATATTGAGACGAATTTTAAAGGTTCAAAGCTGCTAACACTGTCTCTCTGTGTTCAGATAAACCCACAACAGCCTGGTTTGCCTGGCCAGCACTTGTGTCACCTTCAGAGCGGCGAAGAAGCAGCGAGATGTCCTTGTGACCTCACACCCCACCGTGTTTTAGCCATGGATGGTGTGGCTGGGTGAGCCACCCCCAGCTTATCCCACCTTCCTGCACCCAGCAGTGCCCTCCTCCCCTGCTTGCTGAGCTGGTGAAGACACACAAGGTCGCTCCAGCTCTGCCTCCTGTTCCTCACCTGGCAGGTGGTGCCTGGAGCTGAACTTTGCTCTCACAAACACGGTTGGGTTTCGCTCCCTTTGGGTGGACTCGCCCCATCTGCACAGAATTTGGTCCTTGTGGCAGCCTGTGCTGCCGGGCTCCTCTCAGCTGGGCTGGGGACAGCAGGGCTGGCCACACACACAAGGATTCCCCAGGGTGAATCCCATGCCTTTGACCCCACGGTTTGGGCAATGAGTGGCTGAGCACAGGTGGGAGGATGGAAGAGGCTGAGGTGGTGCAGGAGGTGATACGAAAGGGAAGAACCCTGGGATGAGGGGAATAAACCCCTTTCTAGCTCTGCACTGCCCTGACCCCTCCCTGGGGACAAGGAATTGTAATATTGGCTCAGACACCCAGTGGGTTTTTGTGGCCTCTATGGGAGTATATTAAAAAAAGCTGAATGAGCTGCTGGGAATGGCTGTGAAGTGATTTGTTGGTAGGAAATGGAATTATAGAGTCATTAAAGCTGGAAAAGACCTCCAAGGCCATCAAGTGCAAAGCTGTGTTTGTCCTGTGTGGCAGGGAGTGTTGGCTCCTCTCTGTCTCTACCCAGCCTAAAGCCATGGACATTCTCCTGCAGCCATTCCCTGTTTCCTTTGGATCATTTGTGTCCTACCAAACTTTTGCTCTCCCTGTCATCCTGGGGTGTAGTTCCATGGGAGCTCTGCCTGCATTTGGTCTCTTCCTTTTCTCTTCTCCTTCCCCACAGCTCACCACCCCAGTTTTGAATTCCTGGCCATTCTATGCCAGCCCTGATCTTTATATCATGAAATTGGAACCTTCTCTGCTGGGTGCCATCCCTGAGTGCCCCAGTGCACAGTGTTGAACAGCTGTAGTTCTTCTAAGCCTAAATCTGACCTAGAGCTGTATTTCTTCACTTAATTCCTGCAGTTTTCACCCAACTGCCACTGGAATTCTCGTTCCCGTTTAGCTCATCATTCACCTGAGGAAGGATTGCTGAGGTGGGGGTTTGGTTTGCTGTTGATGCCCCACATGCCACGGATTGTTTGATAACCACAAAACTGAACATTTTGGTAGTGAGTGTAATGTCACACTTTAATCTTTTCAGAGGTGGAAAACACATAACCAGGTCTTCTCTGCCGTACTTGAGGGGCCTTTTTAAATTGCAGAGCCTACACCTCCAGCATAAATGCACGTTGCAGTGTGCCAGGAAAGAAATCTCAAGGCTGATGCTCAAAGATCACAAAGCCCTTGAGAATTCTCATCTCTGCAAACAGCAGAAAAAAAGATTTGGTTACTCTTTCTTTATTAGAAGAGAAACTCAACAGACCAGATGATGATAAGGCACAAGTAGGAGTTGTATGGCTTAGTCATCTGCTGTGTTATGTACCCCATGAAATGCTGCTGTTGCTTAATGTTCTTGCTCTGTAAATCATTTATTGAAAACTCGGGCCCTTCTGAGGCCAGCCAGGATATTAATATTTATAATCTAAATATGTGGCTTCGAGCAAATCACTTCAGCTCTCCATTCAGCTCCTCAAATATAAACCAATTTACTCATTCCCTGTGAATGTTTCCAGGCTGCATCCTGACCTTCATCAGGCACGTGGACATTGTGCTGTTGGGCTGAAAAACATCCAGGCTTTGAGGCTTTTCCCAAGGAGGGAGGAGAGGGCAGTCACATTCCCACACGTGGGGTGTTAAGTGGGAGCTTTGGAGACATCAAAGAGCTTTGTAGACAAAATTATTCTAATTCTCTCGATACAGACGCCAGATAAGTCTTTGACCTGCACCTTATAATGTGCAAAAGATGGGCTTGAAACAAGCCTGAAACAAGGTCCAACAGCCACGGAGAGATGGGCTGACAGGGTGGAGAAGTGTTTGGGATCATCCTCGACCGTGTCCCATGTAAATCTCCCGCCTGTGCAATCAAATGGCTCCGTGTACGAAGCCAGGACAGGCACACGGATGCAAATCCACTCATTTCTTCTCCAAAACACTGCGGGTTAGGCTTGTCCCGGGCCAGAATTTGTGTCTTGGAGCTCCAGCTGCAGGAAGGCGAGGTGGAAAGGAAGAAGCAGCTGCTCAGAAGCACAGCTGGGCCTGGGACTGAACGGGGAGAGCCCGGCAGGAGAAGCCAGCCTTACAAAACTAAAGGTTTCCGAGGCCTCCCTGGAGTTGGTCGTGAGGATAAGTTGTGTTTCAGGGGAATTCTTCCACCAGCTGGGCTAATTAGCAGGTTAATTTGTTGTTTCGTGAGCTCCATCTTTCATGGGAGATGGGAGTGTGTTTCCTTCATAACAGGGAGAAAACATTTTAGTTGTTTCTCTATTTTCATGGCACTGACGAGAATTTTCTGAAAACTTCCCTGAAAGGAGATTACTTTAAATAACCAACAATATTTAGAAAGGCACAGTTTTATTTTTTTCTAAATTCTTTTATTTTAAATGCTCTGTTGCTAATCACACTTGGCAGTGAGCATCAGTTGTGTCTGAACTCCCTTTCCACACCCTTCAAGACTTTCAAATCCAGTTCATGCTCTTCACATGGATCCACAGCAAAAATGGAATTTCTAGGAGTAAAGGCTGCTGGGTTGAAAGACCTGTCATCCCTGCAATCTCACTCATGGTGCCCCTGGATGTCCCTGCAATGGGTGACCTCAGAGGGTTCCAGTTAAATAACCTAATCTCTGACTCTCTGAGTCATGGTCTGGTTGACTGACCAATTAATTGGCCTTTAACTCACCAGTTCAGCAAACTGGTTTGGAAATTGGAAAATGGAGTTTGGTTTGCAATAGGAGTGTGTGTGGGTGGGGAGGGTGATTTTAAAGTGTCATCCTGAACTCCTGGTTGCCCTTAGGCCTCTCCTCTTGGGCAGAACTTAAGGGTGAGAGCTGGGGGTGTTCAGCCTGGAGAAGAGAAGGCTCTGAGGAGACCCTGGAGCCACTTTGAGTGGCCACAGGGTTTACAAGAAGCTGGAGGGGGATTTTTTGCAAGGATGAGAAGGAATAGCTCTAAGATGAGATATTTTGAATAAATCCCTCCCTGGGAGGGTGGGCAGGCCCTGGCACAGGTTGCCCAGAGAAGCTGTGGCTGCCCCTGGATCCCTGGAAGTGTCCAAGGCCGGGTTGGATGGGGCTTGGAGCAACCTGGGCTGGTGGAAGATGCCGGGCTTGGAACGAGACGATATCCAAGGTCCCTTCCAACCCAACCACTCCGTGACACCCACCAAAGAGCAGCATCACACCCGAGCCTGCTCTCAGCCTTTGTTAAGCTGGGCCAGGAGCTCTGCAGCCCCACGAGGGGCCGAGCCACAACACGAGGCGGTTTCTCCGCTTTGGCCGCTCCCAAAGGCCAGGACACACCTGTTGGCAGCGAGAGGGGCAGGGATTGGCTGGGGCAGGAATGCACCTGCGCAGGGAGGGCCGAAGGGCTCCATGTAAGACGAGCCTGAGACGCTCTCCCGTCTCTTCTCAATTCCAGCTTAAACAAGCAACACGGCGGAGGGAGCCGCTCTCGGCCGAGCCCTGCCTTTGCTTTGGGGGTTCTTTTATTCATTTTTTTTTGATTTTATTTTATTTTTAAAACTTCAGTTTTCTTGCAGTCGGTTCACACAATGTGGCAGTGTGTTGTTTTTCCAGGTACAGTTCTATTTTTGCTCTCCGTTTGTTGGGTGTGAATCTCACGGCGAAAGCCTTTCGCTCCGAGCTCGTCTCTTCCAGGACGCGGAAGATGAAAAGTCTTGTGTGCCGCTCATTCCGTCCTTTTTCTTACCCACTTGAAGGCTGCTCTTGGTTTGGGAGAAGGTGGTTGTGCTTCCAGCACTGAAGTTGCTTGGTGTGTGTGTGTTCTTGGTCCTGGTAAGCCAGAGTGTCCAGGTACTGCGGGGAAAAGGGATGGAAGTGGCGCAAAGAACAACTTCTCTCTTGCCTTTCCTAACTGCCCGTCGAGACCCTCCTCTCAACTCCACTTTCTGCAGGGCTCTGTCCTCTTTTCTCTTCCTCCCTCTTTCCCCCAGGTAGATTAAAGAGGGTTTTGTTGGACAGATCAGGTTTTGTCTGCTGTTCTGGGGGAGGGGGAGCGCAGCACATGAATTCAAACGTTCATTTTCCAACTGGCCAAACCAGTCAGGGCAGGTAAAAGCAGAACCAAGAGGCTGAAGAGGAGGGAGTCGTGGGGGAGAGCTGGTTTCACCGAGATGTCCTGGAGAGCTTGGAAAAACCTCGCTTCAATTCAAAGGAAACGAATAGAAAGTGAGGCTAAAAATTTCAGAGGGCCCTCCCAAAAGGTGAATATTTGTATTTAAAAGCTGGTTTGCCAGCCTTGGTGCTGCCGGTGAGGCTCCGAAATGCAAGGTGGCTGTCGGCTCCTTTTCAGGCTCCAAGTAATGATTGCCGGGCTTCAATTAGTTTTTTAATTAACCAGCCTTTCGATGGGTTTTATTGCACTTGCAAAATGCCCAGTGCTCTGCTTGTGTTTTTCCCTGCTCCTCTGGAGCCCCAAACTGATGGCTCAGATAAGGGAAACCAAGAGGCAGAGTTGGAACTTTTTTGTTTAAGCCAAGGGGAGGTGAAGGAACGAGCCGGCCCTGCCGGAGCCATCGCTTTCCGCTCCTGGCAGGAGGAGCCATTTTGGCTGCTTTTGTTTATTCTTTTCTTACCTGAGGCTTTTTTTTCCCCTTTTTCTTTCTTTTTTTTTTTTCCTGTTTTGGGTGCAGAACAAAACCAGCCTAATTAAACCTTGTCTTCACCCTGGTGCTGGTTCCACTCCCGGTCTTGACCAGCCTTTACTTGCACGGGGCGAGTTGGCCACCAAAGGGAGGAGAGAAGACAAAACAAGGTGGTTTTGTTTCATTTTTGGAGGGCGAAGGCTGGTTGTGGGGTTGGAGGCTGAGCTGCCTCTCCCACTGGGGGATGAAGTCCCTAAAAAGCCCCTTGTGCCGTGTTCCCGGGGAGGGGATGCCGGTGGGATGAGCTGGGTGAGGAGCCAGAGGGGTTTTGTAAGGCAGGAGGCTCCTTGTGTAACGTCCCAGCCCGGATGCAGGAAGAGGAGTGGGGCTGTGCACACAGTGTTTGCTCACTCCTGCCCTCCACCCCTTTAGCAAAAACAACCTTCCAGAAAGTTCTGCGAGCCACAAAGATGGGAATTATTCCGCATTTCGGCCCAAAATGTGGCGGAGGATCCACCTTTCACGGAGGCAAAGCTTGTCCCAGTCCGGAGGCTCTTTGACTTCTTTAGTTTCGAGCTCTTTAATAGCTCCTTTGGGAAAGATTTCCCCAGGAATCCATGAAATAACCCCAGTTTATTCACCCCCTTGTTTTCAGCGAGCGCAATTCCTCATTTATTGTCTTTTTCTGATCATTTTCCTTGTAATTGGGAGCATTTAAATGCAGCTGATTTAACTTCCCTGTGAAAGAAACCTGTGATTTAAATGTTATTCCAGCCTGTAACAACAGATCAGCTTCAAGCTCGAGTCAAGCAGCATGAATAGGAGAAAATTCTGGGCTGCTCTTTCTGTCCACAAACCCCCAAATCCTCAACCCAGCTCAAAGGTTTTATCAGCATTTGAACATTTAATTTGAACTTTGCAAATCCAGGGGTGGGTTCAGCCTTTTTAGTTGGTTTTGGTGCCTGTTTTAACTTGAGTTATTTCAGCTTGCAAAGGGGGGGCTGAGGAGCCTCCCCAGAGCTGGAGGTGTTACATGAGGAGACTTTTGAAAGCACCTTGGCTTTGTGGGGGTCTAAATCACTCTCAGAATTCATCAATTGAACTCTATTAGTAACTGTCTAATTAGCTATTATTAACCCTTTAAGTATTACTGTTATTACAGATTATTACTGAATAAGAATTCGGGCTGTTAAGACAGTCTTGGGTATCTGGGCAACTAAATTCAGGCAACAAAATGTTCCAGAATTATAGAAAATTAGGGAATATATAGAAATAGAGAAAATGCCAAGATTTTGGAAATTATTAGTTAAACCTGGAGTTCTGTCTCCTCTTCCCTTTCCACACAGGTATTTCTCCCAGGAGTTAAGTTCCTCCCCGTGCTAATTGCGAGCACAACTTGTTTTAATGCATTTCAGGAAAGCCAAAATTCACCATGTCTAAATGTGGCCCCTTCCACGAGCTACTGGGAGCTGGAGGTGATTCTAAATTCAGGGTACAGTGCTGGAGCAGGGGCTGAATTTTGTAC
Organism: Dendrocincla tyrannina; assembly: GCA_035047865.1. Classification (NCBI taxonomy): domain Eukaryota; kingdom Metazoa; phylum Chordata; class Aves; order Passeriformes; family Dendrocolaptidae; genus Dendrocincla; species Dendrocincla tyrannina. The sequence goes on from JAWWMP010026233.1 coordinate 31,585, forward strand.
TGGTTATACTGGGCAGTGCTGGTCTGGTGTCCCTGCTGACCATGAATATTAAATAATGGCCCTTGCAGAGAATGGGGTCGAGGACTCTGAGCCTGAGCTGACCTGGTGACACAGTTTTACTGATAAATCAGTATTTAAAAGGTTGGAAAAGACCTCCAAAATCATCGAGACCGACCTTGGGATGAAACGATGAATAAAAATAAAATAAGTTTAAAAAATATCAGTTGCTGTAAAAAAATTGAGCCGTATTTCTTTAATTCAGAAAAATAAGAAAAACCCTCCCTGAAAAAATGCTTTTGATTTAATGGAAATCAATGCACATCAAAGTTTAAAGTAATACCAGCTAATGATAGTGTTTAAAAATCATTTCAATATGATATTCATGAAAGTTTTCAAATTCTCCTCTGGCTTCCCCTTTGTGATGGTTTATTTATGGAGGAAACAGGGTTTTCTTAGTGCCCTTAGTCTGAAAAAAAACCACAAGGAAAAGGCTGAAGGGAAAATTTGCTACATTTTTAATAAGAAGGTAAAAATTGAAAGGAGCTTTCGGACTGGCAGAAAGCAAACTGGCCATAAAATATACATGTGATCAGCTGTTCCTTTCGGAGAGATTTTCTTGGCAAACCAAGGAAAGCAGAATGTTTGCACCATTTTGGAGGGCAGGGAAAAGCGGGCCCAGGAAATTCCATTTTCCACTCGGGATGAACAGTTCGCTTTCATTACTTTTGGGAGGGGGGGGGCTGTTTTAACAACTCTGCCTGATTTTAAAGTCCAATAAGTGGGTTTTAGGGGCTTATCTGAGGTTGGGGCAGAATAATCACGGCTCAAGGAGGAGCTGGAGCTCTAAACCCCCCCTTGGTTTGCAGGGAAGCTTTTAAGCTTTTATTCCTGTCCTTTCAAACTCCAGGTAGGGCTTTTATCTGATGCAGCTCCCAGATAGAAAGGCTTAAGTTTCACCTGCTTTGTTCCTTTGCTGCCTGTGACTATTGATTAAGGCTCGGCCCTCCTGGTTAACTAACAAGTTATTTTTTATTTCATTTTTTGGAGCTGAATACTTTTCCAGACCTTGGGAAAATTGGGCATCTCAACAGTCCCACTTTGGGAGAATTGAAACCCAAGTGGAAGGGGGAGGCAGGTGAGGGAGGAGGGGAGGGGAGGGCAAAGGAAGGCAATACAGGTACAAAGTTAATTAGTGGGCTGTTCAATAAAGGGGGGTGGGGTTGAGTGGAGTTCCTTGTTTTCCAAGCCCTCTCCACTCCTCCTTTGCCTTCTCCCAAGGCTTGGGCACTGGGAATGGTGGGGATCATTAACCAGGTACAAACCTGCTTGGGGTTGTGTTTCCTGGGTGCCCAAGAGCCCCCAGAGAAGCCCCACGGGGGGCTCTGGGAACCACATGGGCATTTTGGGGCATTTTCGTGGGTTTTGCCTCATTTTTTCTCCCTTCTCCCTCGGTGCCTCGATGTCCCACCACGGTAAGGTCAGAACCACCCTCTCTGTGCTTCCCTTCTCCTCCTTTTTCATTCCTTCTCCTCCTGCCCTCCCACTTTTCAAATTCTTCACGGGACTAAAGTGTGTTTCCCCTTTTTTGCTGTAAAATTCCACCTTGGGGAGCAGAAAGGAGGGAAAAGGAAGCATTTATTTCTCAGATTGCCTGGGAAATTTGATTTAATTTTTTTTTCCTGATGTCTCTAAACTTGTCCTGCTTCAGCCATAGTAACTTGGGGTTATTTTCGCCACACAAAGCCTTTAATTGCTTTTAATGGTGTGCTCTTGCCACACTTGAGTGTACTAAAAGCAGGTGCAGTGTCCTACAGAGCCAGAAATCCGAATTTTCAGGCCTCTGGTGGGCAAGGATATTCCACTGGCCATGCTAATGTAATGTGGACTAATTTGCAGTTTTTAGTAAATGCTAATAATTCATGTGCTTGCTGGGGGTTGAATAAGTCTCACTCAAAAAAGGCTCTAAATGAGCTGAGATGGTTTATAGGCCAGTGGTGAATAAGATTATTTTTATTGTTATTACTGAACTAGGCAGAATCAATGGGGTGGGGCTGAGTATTAAAAAAATCCAAATATCTGCAATTCCTCTTGGGATCAAAATGAACATCTGAGTGAGAAATGGGGGGGTTAAAAGCCAGCAATTCCATTTGACTTGTCTCCAGGCAGGGCGAGCTCCTTGATAGGACCCATCATTCACTTGTAGGGTGTGCCATGAGGGTTTTTTGGGGGGCTGTGCCCCATAGTTTGTCATTTCAGGCATCCCCTTGGCTGGGATGTGGATTGGAGGGCATTGGGAGCGTCTCTGGGTGACCTTGGGGGGACAACAGGGAGCAAAACATTCCTCAGTTTGTGAAATCCCCGCAGCTCCTGCAGTGAAGAAACAGAGCTGTGGAAAGTTCCTCCTTGCTAAAGTGAAAATCAAAAGGCGTTTTAAATAAAATATCCCATGAAACGACCCTCAGACGTCGAAGCTGATTTTTATAGGGTTGTTTTCCTGCCTCGTGGTAGTTGCTGTTAAATTTTTAAAGTAGCAGCTGCTCCATGTGCTAAAGCCTTGATAAACCCCAGTAATTTCCTGGTCTCAGTTTGATGCTGCTCAAAGCTCCAGAAACTCTTTATTTGCTGTTGCACCTTTAGAACAGCTCAGCAGAGATGGGGGGGTCGTGGTGCCCTTTTGCCTGCCAACAGAAGCAGAAAATCACCACAGTTTTGGGTGCAGTGCAAGTTTTCCTTCAATTCATTACCTGTAATTCCCTTCTGAAACTCGGTTTATATCTAAAGGATCTCCTGTGGTGCTCACAGGGAAAAAAATGATGAGCCAGAGGCTCTTTCTCCTGTCTGTGACCTATTATTGACAGCATGCAGGCAAACCCAACAGATTATTATTGCTATTTTAATACTTTAACTCTTGTAGAGCCCTGGGAAGGACTTCATTCTCCTCGGAAACCATTTCCCAGCTCTTTTTCCATTACGATGTTAGATTTTAATAGTTTTATTTGGCTTTTTTTTTTTTAATTAAAAAAAAAGCCTCGTTTTCCTTGCCCGGTGATGATGGATGGGCTGTAAACGATGCAAAGTTTTGGGAAAGAAAATTCTGCAGGCATTGTGAGGCTCAGTAATGATTAACACAGCGCTGGGGCACCGGGATTGTTTAGCAGGAGTGCATTACACAGCTCCCAAATATGTGCCTGGGTAACCCTTGGGGCACCTTCCCCTTCCCAGCTCGGATATGACCCCGATGCAGACACGGGGGTTGCGGTTTTGGTGGGTCTTTTGCTGTTGTTGGGCTGGTTTTTTTGGGGGGGTTAACTCTAAGTACAGGTTGTGCCGTTGATTTAATCTTCATTTGGCTCTCGTGGAAGTCGGTGCAGGACTTGAGTGCCTGGTGTGGCTCTGGGATGCAGTTTGGGTGGCACCGGTGGAGGGGGTGGTTTGAACTGGTGTTTTCAACTGGTTTGGATGGTTTATGGTGGTCTAACCACACTGCTTTCACCCGCTGGACTGGTGTAAAGAGCCCGTGTTTTCACTGGAAACACGCTTGGAGGACATCGGGAAGAAGATGGTTAATGCAAAGCAGGAATGCAGAGGGGGTTTTTTGGGAACCCTTCCACCCGGGGCTGGAGGAAGGCCGGGCTGGCTGAGCAGCTCTGGTTGTGTAACATCACAGCATTGTCTTCTCAGGGCAATTTCTCCCCCGTGAGTCAAGCCCTGCTCTTGGCAGACACTCCTGACGTGGCCATGACTTGCATTTTCTATTGTCACCGTGGGCAGTGGAGGCAGAAAGGAACTGGCCAAACCTCCTCGCCCAGTTGTGCCACGCTCAGGGCAGGTCTGGGGGAAGGAACTGGGACAATGAGGGTGGTAGAAGGTTGGCACGGGTTGCCCAGAGAAGCTGCCCCATCCCACATCCACTTGGACCCTGGTCCAGTGGAAGGTGGAAATAGATGACCTTTAAGGTCCTTCCAACCCAACCCATCCCACCATACTCTTATGGAGAAGATCAAAGAATAGGCTGAAGGGAATTTCATCCAGGCTGGGACTTTTTTTGGTGTCTTTCTGGAGGGAAAGGATCGATCCAGTGCAATTCCTTCAGGAGCAGGTGTATTTTACAGCGTCCCTCCCCCCCTGGAGTACTCACCTTTTGTTTGCAGTTGCATAAGGCAAGATAAGAAGGGAAGGAGCTTTGTTTTAAAAAGGTTTTAAAAGTGTGATTCTCTGCAGGGTGTTGGAAAACTGCCCGGACACCCGAGCTGAGGGTGGGTGGCTGCTGTGCAGGACTGATGGAAAAGGGCAGGGCCACTGCCCCTTCCCGTGGCTTTTTGCAATGATCCCATTCCATGCCCTCACTTTTATGGGAGATACTTTGACCTTCCAAGCAGCTTTAGTGGAAGGAAGGGCATTGCTAGTGAGAGCTGGAGGTCAGAGCTAATGTGACCTCAAGGGATTTCCTCTGTCACAAACTGTGCCAAAGCCAGGAGGGTGAAAGTGGTTTTGAAGGAAAAGGCCCTAAAAAAGTCCTCATTTCCCCTCCCTTTTGACTTCCCCTTTTGCCTGCATTTAGTGCAGGAAGAACCTGCTGAAATGTGTCTTATTTTAGGTGTTCTCCTCCTCTGGTGAGCAGGAGGGCTGTGAGAGGTGGTGAAATATTGCCCTGGCACTGTTTTGTGCCTTCTGGACACAGAAGGGGGTGTCTTATTGAATCACTTGGCAACATTTGGCTTTTATACCTTCTCAGTGTTAGTTTGTGGCATTTATGTGCATGTTTTTTGGCTTGAACGTGTGCCTGGGTGAGTGCAACAGCTCTGAAACTGTTGAAAGGCTCCAATAATAATAATAATAATAATAATTATTGTTAAAAAAAAAACGTTTAGGGAAAGATCCAGTGAGACCCAGGAGGGGCAGGATTGCTGCTGGCTGCCTTAGGGCAGAGATCTGATAGTTCAGAGTGCATTTCTAGGCCAGTGGTTTTCTCAAGCTCAGAAAAGCAAGGAGATGTCCCCTTCCAGCTGGAAATCCTTTGGATCAGGCTGGAGTATCCCTGCACCCTTGGAAAAGAGCAGGATCGTGCCCACACCCGCTCCAGGTGTCGAAACAGCAGAAATTACACGGTGATTGCCTTGAATTGCCCTTATGGCATCTCGGAGATGGCACCAGCAACACTAAATCATCCAGATGCCTTTGGGTTGGGCTGAGAAAGGTCATCAGGTGGATCTGAAGGCAGAGCTCGGGGCCCTTTGCAGCTGCCTTTGGAAAAGCAGGTTGTGCAAGCTCTCCCCCAGCAGCCCTGAGAGCCTGGGCCACCCTGGGCATGGCAGGGGAAGGGGGGGCACCGACAGGGCACTGCCCAGTGCTAAGGTGGAGGATTTCTGGGGTTTCCCCTTGGCAATCACTGCTTTAAGGTGAGAAGTGGCTCCCTGGCACCTTCCCAGGGTTACTGCTGCATTAAATGTGCAAAGGAGGTAAAAGAGGACACCCTACAGAAGCCCCTCCGTAATTGGGGACATCTTGGATATTTTCTCCTTCAGGGGAGAGACATTCCCTTGTCCACCCCAGCTGTGGGAAGGACGGGCTGGTTTATCCACACCCTTTGCAGCAGAAAGGGAATTCCCCCCATCTGAGGGCAGAAGTACTTTGGTAAATTCAAATATCTGATCCCACCCTGAGGTGCTGGGATATCTCAGTTTATTCCCTAAATTGTGCCAGCCAGTTGGTTAATATTTCCTAAGTTATTAAGAAATGCAGACTTTTGCCTCTAATTAGAACTGAATATCCTGGGATTTTGCTAAACTGCAGTCATTTTAGCACGTTATTATTATTCTTATCCTTATTAATTAGATAACAGAGCTGGTTGCTATGATTAAAACTGAGTTTAACACAGCCTGGGGTTTTAGTGTTTAGAAAGTCTCTGCTCTACCTGCTTTTATTTCAGCTACAGTTGTCACCTCTAAGGGCACTTGAGACAAAGAACTATTGTCCCCTTCCCCTCCTTGTTGGCTTTTTTCCATGTTGTTGCTGTAGGAAAGACACTTTCTGGTGGAACTCGGGAGTTATGTCTGTGTGTTCACTGCTTAAGTGAGACTGATGGGGCTCAGTCTGGTTATAAAAAGACAAAAACAACCCCAGAAATTCCAAAAAGAACCCGCCTCCAGGTTTTTTAGGGTTTTTTTTTTTTTTGCAGTGGCCTTTTTAGCCACTTGCAGAATGTCAGCCTGAAATGGAGTGGGGTCTCCAAAGTGTATTCGCATTCCAAAGCCTCGGGAAGGGCAGGACATGCATTAAATGGCATTAAAACATAACACACAATAAAAGCCTCTTGGAAGAGCTCCTGTAACAGAACTTCTTGCCATGAGCATTTGCCTGGAATTGCTCTGAGCTGGATCCTGAGGAGCTGTGAAATGATTCAGAATCTCAGAATCCTCCAGGCTGGAAAAGACCTCGAGGATCAAAGTACATCACGACGTGCCCTTGAACTGGGCTGGGCTCTGGTTGCAGCCAGGACTGGCTTTGCCATTTCACCACAGTTTATTGTCTCCCTTGTCCCTTTATTGTCCCCATTTCTGTGCTCGGTGCTGTCCTGCTCTTCCAGTGGCCTCTGTGGTGCAGAGCAAAAAACCTACTGGGGGTTTGATGCCACCAGGGTAAGCAGGGAGGGGATTTTTACTCCTCTTCTTGTCCAAATTCAACCAGTAGCCCCCATTATTCAGGCATTCAGCCCTTCTGGCCCGGAGTTATCTAAAACCAAAGGGAAATTTCTCCTCCTCTGCTTTTAACTGCACCTTTTGCATCCTTTGGTGTTGTCAGAGATCAGTTTATTGGTGGATTTATCACCAATCAATTCTTGGTCAAGAAAGCAGGAAAAGGAGGGGGGGATGGCAAACCCCACCCTGAGGCCACTGGGCTGGGGAAGGTTTATCTGGCAGCAGGGCCTGGAAAACAGGGATTTCCAGGGGGTTTGGGAGGCACTGGAAGGGGTTTGGCAGGTTACGGGTCTTGTCTTTTCGAGGGTATTAAATGTCAACCCTGAGTTTCTTCGTGGTGAGAACATCGTGGTCATTTGTTCAGTTGCTCCAGAGTTGTTGAGAGGTTTAGGTGGGTTTTTTTTAATGTATCTGAGGCAACAATCAATCAGAGATTCACAGAATACCCGAAGCTGGGAGGGACCCAGAAGGATCATCGAGTCCAGCTCCTGGTTTGTGCGATCTTGGGAACGTTAAGAGATGATGTGAAGTGTGAGAGGCTCCAAACATTCTTAGCCTTCAAATATTCACGATTTCTTTGTGTCACTGTGCTCTGCAAGCCCTTGGGGGCTCCCCAGATATCAGTCTGGTTAAATAATGACGGAGGGAATCAGTAAATATGAACTGCCTTATTAAAACATAGGTAAAGCTCAAATGGTCAATAGAAATAGGAGCATTTCTTGGTAATTCTGAAGGTGTGTGGGGAGGTGGGGGGAAGAGGCAGGACTGTAAATGTACCAACATTTCTGGCATGACTTTGCAGGACATTGTTGCTTCTGCCTGTCCCAAATGAGCAGCATCTGAAAGCACAAAACTGCTGAAATCCCCCCTCAAAACCCACTGAAATCCCAAAGGAGGGGCAGCCACGGGTGGCGTTTCCCCTCTTTCCTTCTCCTCCAGCAGTCAGGGTTTCCAGCTGGTGGGAGACGTGCTGTGTGCAGCCCAGGACTCTGAGATTCCATCACCATCTTACTGGGCAGCATTGGATGTTTTCTGCTTTTCTAATACTGCCTGGTAATGATGATGATGGTGTTTCGTGCACAACGTGGAGCAGTTCAACAGCAATTTGGAAGGCGAGGGTAATGGCCAGGAACATCCCTGCTTGGCTGACGAATCTGCCCAAGCATAAGTCAATTCCAGCTGAAATGCTTTGGGTTGTAGGAAGGAAAGGTGAATCTCCCAGCCCAGCACCTTCTCCTTATTCTGGACTCCTAAAAGAAGGGCAGAGGGAGCCTGTAAAGAACACGGAGCAGAGCGTGTGTTTGGAATGCAACAACAGGAACATTAACAGGAATGAAACAAGATAATTGCAGGGATTCAGCTCCAAACATGCTCTTTTTATTTCCTTTGAAACACTGGGAGCTTTGCAGAGAGGCAAAGCAAACCTTCTGTGGAAATGTAACATTTGGGGTTTCCTGTCCGTCGTTTTCTCTCGAAATCAAACTGTTCTTTTCATCTCATTGAAGAACAGAGAAAATAATGTAAGAACAGAGAAAATAATTTAAGAAGAGCGAAAATCCTTTAAGAACAGAGCTGGCAAAGCTGCAAGTGGAGTTTCCTCTTCCAGCTGTGCTGCTCTAACTTACTCTTTCCTTTTCACAGCAAAATCCCCCCCGACTTCTCCTCTCCTGCCATTTATTTCCAAACTTGCACATTTCTGGAACCTGGAGCTTTTTATTTTGATGCTGATTTCATTTCACATGCATTTGTCACTTCTTGTGGGGGAGACAGAACGAGGCTGAACTCCCATTCCTGTTGATGGTTTCATTACTTTAGTGGACTAATAATCTGTATTTTAGGACATGATGGGCTTGGTTCTTATTCTAGGAGTTTTTTCCCCCCTAATTAGACGAGTTAAAGTGACCTTGAAAGAACTGCTCAGCCCAAAGGGACTCGGGGGAAGTGAGAACGTCGTTTCAAATTGTTCCGGGTGGCTTTTTTTGTTCTTTACTGAGAATTAAAACAATACAAGAGTTTATCCCTTTATCAGCCTTTAAAGGCACTGCAAAGAATGATTTCCAAAGGCCCTCCCTGGGAGTGGCAGTGACAAAAAGGGTGTTCGGGGGTGACACAGAGCCCAGGGCAGGTGTTCCCCTGCAGGTGTGCAGGAACAACAGGCAAAGGAGCAGATCCCGGAATTCCAGCCCCTGGCATCTCCTGCTGGAAAAAAGGGGCTGGGGGCAGGTTGGGCTGACCTGTGTAAAGCCATGGATAAACCCAAATGTCTTTATTAGAGGTGTATTTCTATTTCTATTTCTATTTATATTTATATTTATATTTATATACAAATACTGTATATATTTATATACAAAAATATATATTTACATATACATATATTAATATGCATATATTTATATACAAAAACCAATAAAATAGATTAAAATTATATATATACATACATATATATGTATATATGTGTTTACCTATATATATGTATAGATACATGTATATATGTAAATATAAATAAATACATTTGAGTTTACACATGGTTTTATACAGGTTGGCTTAACCTGTATAAAACCAAACGTGGTTTTAGTTTGTGTATGTATATATACAGAATATATAGGGAGAAGTATTAAAATAATAAAAGAATATATAGGGAGAAATATTAAAATAATAAATATAAGATAAAATAATAGTTATATACATGTAAATAAAAATCCATTTGGTTTTATACAGGTTGGCTTAACCTGTATAAAAGCACATATAACACCAAATGTATTTTTATTTATATATATAGAGAAATATGAAAATAATAAAGTATAATGTAAGATAAACCAATAATTATATATAAATGTATTTATACAATTATATACATTGTATACATACAATATATAATACAATGTACAATACATTGTATATATACAATGTATTTATACAATTATAAATGTATTATATATAATTATATATATAAATGGATTTTTAGTGATAGATATATATGGAGAAATATGAAAATAATAAACTATAATGTAAGATAAACCAATAATTATATACACAATGTATTTATGCAACTATAAATGTATTATATATAATTATATATATAAATGGATTTTTAGTGATAGATATATATGGAGAAATATGAAAATAATAAACTATAACGTAAGATAACCCAACAATAATATGAAAATAATAAACTATAATGTCAGATAACCCAATAATTATATCTATAACTAACAATACATTTAGTTTAATGCGGGTTGGTTTCACCGTGCTGGGAGTTCTGCCCTTCTCTGCTCTGGGCAACCCTCCCCTTCTTCTGCCCCCCCCCCCAGGGCAGATGTGCCTTTTCATCTCTCTCATTAGCACTCTCTGCTAATTATTGTCCCCCTGGCCCCCTCAGTCTCTGCCACTCCGTGTCCAGACTCCACTGCCTGCCTTTAACTCCGCGGGTACCTCAAAGCCAACCCGATGAAGGGTTTGGTGTCAAAACAACTCCCCCTGTGAAACGCCAGCCCATCTTTGTCACTTTTGGGGCCTTTTTCCATCCTCTTTTCTTTTTCAGCCGCTTTTCAGCGTGTCTTTTTCATTGGGAAGCCTCGAATTGGTATTTTTGTGAAGGAAAAGGGAGGAGGGAGTGGAAAACCCCCCCCATAACAAAGCACAGGGAACCTTCCTGCCTTTCGAGGGTGTCGAGCTAGAACTGAACCTCCTGTTCCTCTTTTAGATCTGCACGAAACCAGCTCTTTGTCCCCCGAAATCCACCACGGTTTTCAAACCATCCTTTAACGTCAAATCCCTTCCTTCTGCCGTCGCAGTAAATGATTGACGCTGCCATTCCTTAGTTTTTTGTGGAGCTCTGGCATCCTGAAGAACGTGGATTCATCGAGAGAGGCTTCACTTCTCCAGCCGCTGGACAGACCGTGGTCCTCTGTGGGCATCTTACTAGACAGTGCTGGATTTTTTGGATCGACTCTAACACTGTCTGGTAACGATGTTTAAAGGGTGAACCAACCACCACCACGCCTCAGGAGGACACACTGGGCCACCATTCAGGCCCAGGTGGAACGTTTGCAAAGAGGGTAAGGATGCTGAGTGTGTGGATGGGTATTTTTAGACATAATAAATGGCTATAAAGATAAATTCTTATGGAGAAGTTGCTGGAAATCCCCCTGCTGAAGCTTGAGGTGGCTGTGCCAGCTCTAACCTACAAAAATCCATGCTTTCAGAGGTCAGGCTTCCTTCCCCCCAAACCATCAGGTCAGAGGTGGGATTTGCATGGCACAGGACACCAGGATTTGCTTGTGGCATTGCCATGCCTGGCTGGCAGAGGTGGCTCAGGGCAGGCTCCTGGTTGTAAAGGTCACTCTTCCCAATTGCACTTCAATTACTCCTCCATGGTTGAACGGCCCCTGAACTTCCAGCCTTGCAACCTGCCCCTGTTCCAGGCACTGCTCCTGGCGGAGGGAACGGGTGGGTTAATCACTCTAATCACTCATTAAGAAGCGCAGGAATTTAACCCACGCAGGGAACGACTGCTGAGTGCTCACCCTGCTCTCCCCAGCCAGGTGGAGGGACATTCAGAGCTGCTGCCCCCAAAAATTCATTCCAGCAGAGCAGGAGCTCATGGCGTGTGGGAATGGGTAAAGTTGGGATTGGAAGCTGGAACTCCCGAAGGAAATAAGCTCCTCTCTCTGATGACATCCAGGTCCAGTTAAAGAAGTTGCCTGGGGTGACAGAGGACACTTCTTACTCTTCTCCCCTATTTCCCAGAATCACAGAATATTTGGAGCTGGATGGGACCCGCAAGGATCATCCAGCCCAGCTCAGAGCCCTGCACAGGGCCATGCCCAGCACTCCAAACACTCCTTGGACTCTGTCAGGCTTGAGTTCATCACAGTTGAGCCCCTTGGTCCAGCTGCAGCTGCTTTAATGAAAAAGCCCAGGTTTTGCAGCTCTTTCTGTAGGAAATGAGGCAACATCACACTCTCTGACCGCTCAGTGCCTGCCCTGGGTCTTCGTATGGATTCCATATGATTTGTGTTTAAATCACAGCACCACATTTTCCTCATCCTGCCGTGAACCTCCTCCCTGTCTCCAAAGCAGAACAAGTCCAGCAACACCTTGGTTTGGAACTGGATGATCTTTAAGGTCCCCTCCAAGCCAAACCAGTCTGTGTTTCTTTGTCTTTATCACCGGCAATCTTTAGGTGTTTTCTTCAGTTCTTTGCAGTAAACTGGGCATCTGATTCCTTGCCCAAACCAGTAGATAATACAGGAACAGCAGGAAAAATGAACTAATTGGTATCTAATTTAAATTTATTTTGATTTGCAAAGATGAACTTGGAAGGATCTGACTGTGCCTGCTCTAAATGCAGTGCCCGAGTCCCTGGGAGAAGCTCAGCCCTGTGTTTGCCCTTGCACGTTGTAAATTCTCAGGGAAACAGGCGAGAGGGAAGAAGCAGAGGAGAGTTCTTTGGTGATTAGTTCCCGTGTTAATGAGTAACCGGTTCGGGAGGGATTGAGGAAATGGTGTGAAATTGGAGCAGCTCCGCAAATTGGCTTTTAACAAGCATTTGAAGAAGAGGGATGGGAGCACACACCTCCCTGCCCTCCATCCCTTCTTTAAACAAAGCACGGCGCCTAACCCTGCATGCAGTGGAGTGAATGAATAGGAAATAATAAATTAAGGAAAAGAGTAAATAGTAATAAAAAAAGAAAGGGGGGGGAAAAAAGAAAAGATAACTCCAATCATGCGTGGCAGGCGTGGGAATGTGGCCCTACCAAAACTGGAGAGCAGGGAAATTCCCACCACCCCACACACCCTCCCAGTTGATGTGTCCTTGGGAAAACATCCATCCCACCTTGTCTCTGGCACTCACAGTTAGTCACCAGAGCCAGGGGCAGCCCAGAAAAACTCCCTTGTGCCTCAATAGCCTCCTCCTGCTGATCTTCCTCTTCCTCAGACCCATCTCCCAGCAGAGCCATCCCACAGGCAGCGCTGGCTCTTGGGGTGCTTTAAGACCTGGCTGAGCCCTGGGCTGGGACAGGCTTAATTCTGAAAAAGCTGCCTCCCTGAGGGGAGTTTTAATATCTATGGGGGACTCTGGAGTGCAGCTGAAATGTTCCCCCAGAGGTCGTGGGAGCTGCAGCAGCAGCACAGTGAGCAAAGTGCCCCTGAGAGGGATTCCCTGGATGCAGCTGGAGGTAAGTCCTTTCCAGTCTTCTAAAATTCATATCCCACTGGAGTGGAAACGGTTGCGTTTTCGTCGTTGTAATCAGCAAGGAGGTCAAGTTAAATATTTACTGGTTATTGCTGTGGCTGAGGGAGAGGCCCCCCAGCCTTTCCCTGCCCTGTCTCCTTATCCCTGGATCTGGAGAGAGTCCTTTGCTGGTGGTGCTGGTGGTGGTGCCTTCCCCTGGCCTGCTGATTGCTGTCTTACCAGGCAAAGTTAGATCTGGCTAGTTGTGTCTAATACTGTCTGGTAATGCCGTCAATCGCATGGGCACGACCTCCATCCATCCTGCCACAACTGGGCTCTGGCAGAAGAACCCGGCAAGTCCGAGCTGGGCTGAGCCTTCCTGCTGGAGCTTGGGGGGATGCTGAAAGCTTCAAGTGCACTGGGGCCACGTGGGTCTCGTTGGAACCCAAAGGTCCTCCAGAATGCCCAAGGAAACATGAGGAGAGAGGAGAAAAGTCAGGAGAGGATGAGCTGGAAGGTCCACCACGTGTAGGTAGGTCAAGGAATGCTTTCTGAATGTGCTTCCGTAAGAAATGAGGCTCCTGGAGTGCATCTCAGGAACTTCTGGCCCTCTTATTTCACGTGCCTGAGATTTGGTGGGTGCAAACATCACACCCCAGGAGCTTTGGGAGAAACATCCTAAATCTAAAGGAGCTGAGCAGAGACCATGGTTGGGGCCAGTGGTGGCAGAGCCAGCACAGCCGGAACCCCCACCCCGTGCCCTGGAATAGTGCCCTGATAGTCCTGAAAACAGTGCCCTGATTGCCCTGAAAACAGTGCCCTGATAGTCCTGAAAACAGTGCCCTGATTGCCCTGAAAACAGTGCCCTGATAGTCCTGAAAACAGAGCCCTGATAGTCCTGAAAACAGTGCCCTGAT
>JAWWMP010028996.1:0-43749 GCA_035047865.1 Dendrocincla tyrannina
GGCTCCTTACAACTGCAAAGCTGCTTTATGGCCCATAGAGGAAGAGATTACCACTTACATTGCAAACATGCCTCAAAGAAGCCTCACATGTTGTCCTTTCCACTGCACTTGTGTGTTTTAAAAGCTCTGCTTTAAATCAGAGCTAAACTTTCCCCCTGCATTTCAGCTACACTTTGGTATCATTAAAAATACAGAGTTTGGGATTGTTCTTTCTTCCACAGTGGCTTTGGTGAGTCAAAGGGTGGAAGGGTGACTGATGATGGCAGCACATCCGTGAGCATCCTCTGCCTTTTCGCACCTGCCTTTCTGTTTGTGCACCCACCCGGCAAGAGTGCAATTATGAATAATGAAAAGAATTAAGAGATTAATCAGAGCAGGGCAACGGCTGAATCCTGCGTGCCTTTGGTGAAGATTCTGGAGGTGCAGCCTCAGGTGTAGAATGGAGTCCTCCCCTAAATGCTCAGCGCTTGCACCTTGTTTCTGGGAAACTGAGGAGGAGGAAGCAAAAATCAAGCAGTGTTCAAGATTTGTGTGGCTTCTGACTTTTTATCCACATCGAAACATTACGACTGGAGCCACAAGGCATGGATGGGGACCCCAAACCCATCCCAGTTCCCAGAGCCATGGGAAATGGAGGGGGACATCAAACACATCCCAAGCCCTGGAGCCACAGGGCATGGATGGGGACCTCAAAATCCATCTCAGACCTGGAGGCTTGGGGCAGTATGGGAACCCCAAAGGCATCCCAATTCCTGGAACCATGGGGCAGAGATGGGACTCCAGATCCAAAAATCAAGGATGGGGACCCCAAACACATCTTGAGCCCCAGGACATGAATGAAGACCCAAAACACATCCCAGTCCCAGAGGTACAGAACATGGATGGGGACCCCAAATATATCCCAAGCCCTGAAGGCACGGGACACAGATAAGACCCCCAAGCACACCCCAGCCCTGGAGCCACGGGGACATGAAACACATCCCAAGACCCAGTGCCTCGATAAGGACCCTAAACACATCCCAAGATCCAGGACAAGGATGGGGACCCCTAAACACATTCCAGTTCTCAGAGCCATGGGGCATGGATAGGGACCCAGAGCCAAAGAGCAAGGATGGGGGAACCACATCCCAGTCCCCCCAAACCCCTGCCAAAGCCACAGGGTATAGCCAGGAGCAACATCAACCCTTTGGGGGGTCCCTTTTCTGACCCTCCTTTTCTCTGCACTACCCAGGACAGCCAGAGCTGTACTTTTGCTCCTCCTCCTCCCCACCACTGTTTCAACTGTCTGCTAATTCCCTTTTTAAGTGCCAGGAGCATCCTTCACAGCATACCTGGAGTGTTTTGGGATCTGCAGTGCACCTAGAACCCGCCTCAGTGCCCTGGGAGCCCACATGGGACCATCAAGATGTCAGAGCAAACCCAAGGGCAGCTCTGCTCCCCACAGCCAGGCCACCTTAGTGACCACACCATTCCTCTCCAGTTTCTTCTTCCTTTCATTAAATCAGAGTTTTCCAACAGGGAAAGAAAAGCAACCAAGTGTCTCACGATGAGAAGCTTTTCCCCACCCCACAAACATTGGGCAGATTATCCCTCCTCCAACCCCAGGACCTGTTTCAGCCCTTCAAAACAGTTCCTATTAAAACACAGAATCTTCTCCATCAGCCCTCTCCCACATCATCCATCCATCAAGCTGCACTTTGTCTTGAAATGAAAGGAAATTCAGTCTATTTGATCCTCAGACTCTCGAGGAGCAATTTCACAACAGCTGGCAACGAGGATTTATCCCTTGTCCAAAAAAAAAAAAAGGCAAAACCCCTCATAGCAGCACCAGGGGGTTTTTCTGAATGGGAAGGAAATAAAAACAAGCTGAAATTATTCCTGCAAAGGGGAGGGAGGTGGGAATAATACCTTGTTCTGCTCTTGGCACGTTGCTTTGATCTTTACTTTGTAGTTACCATAGTGACAAATAAAAAAGGCATAGGTGGAATAAATTGCTGGAAGTTGATGGTGTCCTATATATGTTTCTCCAGTGCACACAACTTATGCTTGGCTCTGCTCTGGGGCTCACAGGGAGTATTTACACTCTGCCTCACAGTAAGTGATACTTAAGGATGTCCCAGACACAGAAAGCTCCATCACTGGTGTGCCATGGTCGGGAGGAAGGAGCAGAGGGTTTGTCTGGTCAGCAAAATGAAGTGGTAATTTGAAACTTGGTGGTGAACCATCCTCATCCCCTCCTGGGATGGTGCTGAGGATGGAGCAGTATAAGTGATCTAAATCATCAGAGGAAGGGAGGGCGCAAACCTGCAGCTCATGGTTAAGGCAAGAACACCTCCAGCATCCAATGGACCATTTTCCCAGCTGCTCTGATGTCTGTGCTAAGCTTAAAAAAATATATACATATACATATGAAGTAATTTTTTACTGAGAAATTCTGCCCTCGATTGCATTGCTTTGCCCTGGATTTAAGTCTTGACAACCTTCATCCTGGCCACCTGAAGATCTTCATTTGGGTGACCTAACCTGGAGGTGTCTGGTTTTTTTCCCCAACCACCAATACCTTAATAACTGTTTTTATATTAAAAAAGGAGCAAAACCCTATTAGCATTGACTCCTCTCTTACATTCAGAGGTTCATTGCAGGTTGGGATGACTCAAAGCATTCCCAAAGATAAACTTGTGGTCCCATGTGGGAGCTGTTCCCTGTCTCATGGAGCAAGGGCTGGCTGCAAGAAACAATGAGATGCTGCCACAGGCTCTGATCATTCTGATTTTCCCATGTATGGACATTTGGAAAACACTAATTCTTATGTTCAGCCCAAATATTTGAAGGCTCTGAGCCTGAACAGCCGCGTAAAGGCACAGAGCAAACAGGGATGATGCAAATCCCCCATACACAGAATAAAATATGATCAAAATCAGAGGAGCAGGGCCGGTATCAGCCCAGCAGAGGAGCTTTTGGGGCTGAAAAAGAGCCAGGACAAAAGGAATTACTAGCTGGAAGGACAAGGTAAAAGCAGCATGAGGACAGCCTGGAGGAGACCGAGGGGAGACCTCACTGCAGTTACAACCTCCTCATGAGAGGCAGAGGAGGGGCAGGCACTGATCTCTGCTCTGGGGGGACCAGGGACCAGGGACATTCCCCCAGGGAATGGCTGGAGCTGTGTCAGGGGAGGGTCAGGTCGGGTATTAGAAAAAGGCTCTTCCCCCAGAGGGTGGTGGGCACTGCCCAGGCTCCCCAGGGCAGTGGGCACAGCCCCAAGGCTGCCAGAGCTCCAGGAGGGTTTGGATGATGCTCTCAGGCACATGGTGTGACTTTTGGGGATGGTCCTGTGCAGGGTCAAGAGCTGGACTCGATGATCCTTGTGGGTCCCTTCCAACTTGGCAGATCCTGTAATTCTGGGTCGTTGCACCCATCTGGCAGGCGGGGAGGCGAGGCAAAAATCCAGACCCTGCTTTCCAAATCCCCAAAGGCCGCAGGAGATCCCAACAGCTCCTGAGCACCCTTTTAAACCCCCGAGGCGCTCGAGAGAAACAACCAGCCCCAGGCTCTGCCAAGCCCTGCCTTGCTCCAGCGCTGTTGACGCGCAGCTCTGAAGTCAATCCGTGCACAACTAATACCCTGCATCTGCTGTGTGTTTTTTGCTCGGCGTTTGTTTGCTTGAGCTCCGTGGAGTCTCTTCCCCGGTAAGCTCTAATGATGTGCTGTTGTCGCCCCATTACGCCGGGATAATCTTTGGGCAATTATTTGCTGGATTCACCCCGTTGCTGGATGAAACGGTGCCGTCGCCAGCTGCCAGTTGGATATTTCTCAGAACCAAAGTCACAGCACAGGGAAGCAGCCTGGCAGTAAATTAAGAGTTGCCAACGGCAGGAGCATCCCAGGGAAGCATGTCTGGCTTCAGAGGATCATTCGTGATTAAAGGTGGATTTAGGTGAGGTGGGTCCTGGGGCGATAGGTGAGTCCTAGGGGTGATGGGAGTGGCTGAACCCACAGATGGGGCACTGGTCCTTGCACCCTGGGTTCCCAAAGGCATCATTTCTTCCTCGAATATCATTCCAATCTTTATTTTCCCTTACTCCCCAGGAAAAGCAACGCTATTCCAAGCCACACTCATAGAAGAAAAGGCAGCAGAAGGTCACAGGTTGATTGCTCACTATGATGTCTACTACAAAGGTCACCATTTTCCAGCCCCCCAATACTTGTGGGGCTTCCCCACAAGGAGGAGACAGCCCATAAATCCTAAATAAATTTTCACAGGAGAGGGACAAACCCATGCAGCTGGTGGGTTGGAGTGTCTAGCTCTGGCCCAAGTTCACTGTGGGGAAATCATCCAGCCAAGCCCCAAGAGGAGCCTTGCAGGAGAGGAACAGGGAGGGCTGGGGAGGTGTCTCAGGCCCCTGTGTTAAAAGCTTTTAGTCTCAAAGACACACACAAGAAAGGGGCTTTTCTCACACTTATTCTTTTGAAACAAACCCTCAGAAGCTAATTTGACTGGGGGGATCCTCCTCGAGCATCTCAGAGGTAACTTGGTTGCAGATCAAAACACCTGGTACTTTACGTGGAGCTTTCATCTTCCTGTGCAGCCTCTGCTGTTGCTGTAATTAGAGACAAGGGTTCTTTGTCTCCAGCCACCCCTTCCCTTTCCCTCTCCCTTCCCGAAGACACAGACTCCGTTTGATTTTTGATGACCAGCCCTTTTTTTGTTAGTTGACACTCTTGCTCCTGCCTGCCCTAAAACACCTGGTTTTGCACCATCACAGCATTTTTGGGGCATCCTCTTCCCTGCATCACTGATGCTGTTGCACATCAGGTGCTGAATGTGCTTCCCCAGCCCATCCCCGGGTGTGCTGAGGGTTCCACGGGTTCCTAATCAGCTGCTCCTGGTTTAGTGATGCCCACCCAGACTGGGAGTAAGCACAGGCAGCTTTAGGACCTGGGATTTCCCCCATTCCTCCTCTTTGAACAGGATTTTACCTTCCACACCTCATCTCCAGGTCAGCAAGGAGAGAGGAGACACTTCCCATGCAGGCATGGAGCTATTTTGCCCTGGAACACAAATTAATGGGTTACAGAGTTAACCAGCTGCTTACATCTGTTCTTCAATTTCATCTCCATCAACGATGCACGAACCCATCTCCAGGGGCTCAACCTGTCCTGGAAAATTCAAATTAAGGTGAGGATAAACAGGCCCACCTGCACAGACATGGAGCTGCTTGCTTTCATTACTGGTGATTAAAGGCATCATTCCCAAAACCAGCTTTGAGGGGACAGAGAGGGCCAAGATGCTCTTGACTAAGGGTTAAGATGCCCTAAAACCCCCAGCAGCAAGGACAGCTGGGAGAAAAGAAACCAGGCCAGGATGTCATGCAGAAATATCCAATGGGATAAAAAATGAGAGTCCTGAAGGAGAAACCCAAGCTTGCTTCCAACACTGGCTTGAGGTGGACCAGTAGTTTGGGGAACTTGACCAGGATCCCAGGACTCTGCAGTGATGGATGTGGGATGGACGTGGTACCCGAGCCCGCTACTTGGAGTTTTCCTTGAACACCCAGTTGTGGCACTAATAGGATTTCCAGGGAGATGCTACCAGCTCCATGGGGGGGCAGAGAGAATTCCTGCTGCTCATACTTCCCTTCCCATTATCTGGAGTAAGTAAATAAAATAAGACGAGGTCTGGACATCCTATGGCCAGGATCACAACCCTGGATGTTATGACCCTGGATAACGAGCCAGGTACCCACACACAGCATCTGCCCTTCAAATTAAGAAAGGATAAGGCAAGAATTAGCTGGGAGAAAAGCAACCAGAGCAGCAGAAAACTCAATTATGTTATTATAATTGAGAAAACTCAATTATTTTATATTATATTATAACCACCAAGAAGCCTCACTACTCTCAGAGCAGACTGCAACCCCAATCCTCTTTCAGATACCAAACCACCCCAAAATCTGCACTGAGAGACTCCCAATCTCATGAACAGGAAAAAGAGGAATCAAGAGGTAAATACATCCCCCCCCAGTCCTGTACAGTGTAAGGGCCATGCAGAAGTCAGCTGCTTTCTGGGTGGAAATCCCACTGTTTTGGTACTTTGGGAATTCGTTCGTGTCCTGTCTCCATCGGGATGAGCCAAAGATGGTAAAAATCAGGGAGAAAAATATCTTTCTTTTCTGTGGAAGGAGAAAATACAGCTCTGAGTTCTGGAGCGGCAGGAGTTAAACGTTCTCCTCACCTGTCAGCACCACTCAGTCTCCTATGAAGTTCAGGAGGAAAAAGAAAGGGAAAAGTAAAGCCCGACGACATCAAATTAAACCAGCAGCCATTCTTTCCCCCGTTCCTTTAACAGACGTGCTCCTGCAGCGTCATGGAGAATTGGAGGGATTTTATCCATCCCCCCCAAAACAGATGCTCGAGGGCCTGGCACACTGAGGGGGACATGGCCACGGTGGGCCCCTTTGACTGGGGCACCTTGGCACAACCCATCAGAGGAGCATTCCCATCCCCTGCCTCCCTCCGTGGTTAAATCAAGCCCAATTATGACAGGTGTGATTTTATATCAGCGTTTGGCTTTTATTGCCATCGTAAACGGTCCAGCTGGTGCCAGGCTGGCAGTGGCTCATAGCAAGAGATGAGATGAGATAAACAAATGAAGGAGAGGGGTATTTTTTCTGTGCTGTGCCTGAAATCCATCCCTGCATGGCCCTGAGCGACCCCAGGCCAAGGCTGGTGAAGGGAGAGGCCAGAGTTTGGCAGGGGAAGACGCTCCCCTGTATTTGTTGTTTGAGCTCCATCAGCAAGGCCTGGGAACTTCTGGCATCCCCCGTGGGTGGATCAGGAGAACGGGGATGAGATAACTCGCCTAACGAGGGGATGTGCCTGGTGGGTTTTACAGTTCACTCACCACACCGAAGAGGGTGGGGTGGAAAGTGGTCCAGAGCTTGGCAGCAGAAAGTGGCCGATGGCACTCAAGCTTGAGGAACAGGCATCCTCAAAAGAGACATTTTGGGTGAGCCTTTTACCTCAGAGCCCAAAGGATAAATCCTGCCTGGGGCTGATGCTATTTTAGTGTCTCCCACTCCTCATTACTTTATTCACAGCCTGCCAGGGCTCAAATCTGGGGATCTGATTCTGTCACTCTTTGCCTGGGACAGAGTCAAGGGCCACTGCCCGAGGGGCTCCCCGGTTCCCCACCTTCCTACAGAGCCTTTCAGGCCTATCAAATTCATTCCCATCCCACCCAAACATCCTGGAGAGAGATGGGGATTATTTAGGTTTGGAAAAACCTCATCAAGTCCAACTGTTCCTCCAGCACTGCCAAGGCCACCACTAACCCATGTCCCCAAGTGCCACATTCACACGGGATGGGGACTCCAGCCCTGCCTCAGCCAGCCTGTTCCGATGCCTGAACACCTTTTCAGGGAAGAAATTTTTCCTGATATCCAATCCAAACCTCTCCTGGCACAACCTGAGGCCTTTTCCTCCGGTCCTGTCACTTGTTACCTGGGAGAAGAGAGGGATGGATGTACTTGATGGGTAAAAAACTGGATGGATGAGTCAGCCCCAAGAGTGGCTCCCTGAAAACCCCCTTGTCACACCAGCCTTGAGGAGGAACCTTCTCCTGGAGGGGATTCACCAGGGGTGGGAACAGCAGAGTTTGAAGAGCACATAACAAGGGCAGCTCCATAACCCTCTGGGAAGGAGCTGGACCATCCTGATGGGAGATGGGTGGGAGTTCAGTTAGGTTTTATATCAATGTGAGGTTAGGTTGGCCAGAGAAGCTGTGGCTGCCCCATCCCTGGAAGTGTTCAAGGCCAGGTTGGAGCAACCTGGCTTTGTAGAAAGTGTCCCTGTCCATTTCCAGGGGGATTGGAATGAGAGGAACTTTAAGGCCCCTTCCACAGCAGAGCAGTCTATGATTCCATGAGAGCTTTTAAATTAACCCAGAGGGCTGGAAAAGGCCAGCTCAACCCCTCCCCACGTACTTAGAATCAGTTCAAGCTCAAAAATAGCAATAAAATAAAAATAAATAATAAATTAAAAAAAAATAAAAAGCAAAGGTAGCAGGAATTGCCCTGTTTACTGGAGTGATCACACAGCTCCAAGCAAACCCCTGGAGGAGGATGAAGTGTCTTGGCCATCACAGCAAAGCATCAGAGCAGCTGGTGTGTGGAAAGGAGGAAGAGATTTACTATCCCTGGTGCTTGTGTTTCTCCTCCCCCACCCCCTCTTCTTTGCAATAATCATTGTAAAAGGCAAAAAAAAACCCAAAAAAACCTCTCCTGCACCTCCCCAAAATGTTTCCTTATTAAAAAAGTGACAATTAGTCATTTGAAGAAGCAACAAAGAGAGGCAGGATCGGAGAGGCGCGGTTTGAATCTCAATGCGCGATGGGAGGGATGGGGAGCTGAGGCTCAGGGAGGAGAGCTGCCAATCTTCCCGGAAAACCCACGGACACCCCTCTCCATCCCAGCTCTCTCTGCTCAGGGACCCAAATATAGCTCACAGCAAGCACCCTGCTCCACCTCCCCACAGTTCACCCCGACTTGCTCCCCTGGCTCCGTTCTCTTCCATATTCTAGCACAGACACTTTGCATGGGACACGGAGCGAGGTGAGAATCGGCTCCCCTGGAAACTGCTTTGCTGGTAGACATCCTGTGCAGAAGGGCTGAGGGGACCCCCAAAATCCCACCCCAAGGCAGATGGACCCCCATAAGCCTGACATAGGCCTTGAGCAGCTTTCTGGGTCCGGGGATGTGCTCTGGGGTGGGAAGGACGGATGGAAAGCAAGGTGGGGTGGGAAGGATGAAGGGCTCAACCCAGAACTTGCATTCCCCACAACTCCCCATCCTTTCCTGTACAATCCCTTCAGAGAGTGTTAAGAAAACATTAGGTTGAAGGAGGCTGGAGATTTAACATAAAAGCTGCATCTCACCTTCTCTCTCACTCTGTTTCATGCATGAGCCCCTGGCTCTGACTGGCCAGGAAAAGCCCCCAAAAGCCCCCAAATCACCCTAAAGACTCAGGATCAAATCCATGAAAACAGAAGCCACAACAAGCACAGCAAAACAAGCCCATGGAGGGGGGGTTATAACCTCCCCCCAGCCCATAGCCCTGCCCAAGATAAGCCCCCAGACCCACCTACCCCAGAGTGGGGGGCAAGTCACAGTCTCTAGTCCTTCCCTTACAGCACCCTTCCAGTTCTCCCCAGGACACAGCTCTGAATTCCAAGGTGAAGATCTGCCAGCCAGAGAGAATATCAATGCAGCCCTGCAGCCCAACAAAGGAACAGTATCTTTATTAACATCTTCCTTTTATTATAGGTTACAAGGAAGTTTTTTTTCCCCTTCACTGCCTTTCTCCTTCTTCTTTCATTCCCCTGAACCATGACATTTATGGGACAAGACAGGCAGGATGCCTTTGCCCAGCATCCTCCAGGGGACATCGGCCCCCCCTGGGGACAGAGATGCCTCTTCAAGGAGGGCAGCAGCCAGGTATGAGGGAGGAGAAGGGGTTGGAGCATTTCCCCCACCATCAGCTAAGGGGGAAAAATAATCCTGTATGACTTTCAAAAGCTTTCTCTTCCCAAGGAAAACACCCTGAGGATCCAGATGGAGGGACAACAGGCAGAGCTGGACATGCTCCCTGGAGCCAAATATAGGAGCCTCATTCCATCTCCTTGCCTTGGAGCCACTGCAGATTTACAGTGCCAGTAAAAATGTCCTGATTATGAGATGGGAGCATCCTTTCACCCCTGTGTTCCTGGCACCACACCCCGCCAGGGACCTCCCGTGTCCTCCAGCACCTCCAGGCACTGCGGTTGAAGCTCCTCTCGGTTCCCCACACCTCAGGGATGCTCAGTGAGGTGCTTAAAAGCAGGCTGACCTCTTTAGCCATGCATGGATGCTGTGGAACAGCCAGTGGGACAGGGAGCAGCTGTGCTTCCCTTTCCCAGGGGAGATAAACAGCCTCTGGGTGAGGCTGGGGGGCTCGGTGGGATCCGGCCCAGCGTCGCTGTGAGAGCCTCAGGTAGATCAAAAGGGTCCTTATATCTACATATATATATTTTTATATATATTTATATATATCAGTGATGTGCCCATCCCAGCAGAGTCATGGCCTTCCCAAAACCATCCCAACCCATTGCTGAGATCCCCAAGACTTGGTTTGCCGAGGATCAATCCCAGAGTTCACTCTCAGCCCATTCCCATGGGATAAGAATGGATTTATCTTCTTTTTTTTAATTATCCTCCTTTTTTCCTCTATCCCACAGGTGAGACTTTGCATTTAGAGGAACGAGCAGATTGCAGCTTTTAATTAAAAACCTCCAAGCCTTTTCCTGCTCCGAGCTGCTCTAGGAGCAGTCCCTAAACAACGTTCAGCAGAGAGGAAACAGCCTTGACTGCTGCTCTGCTTTCAAAAAAAAAAAATAAAAAAATTAAAAAAATTAAACAGCACAAGCCACAGAACAGGGAGTTCTTCCAACAATCTGTTTTCCACACCCTGGAAAATAATAGCAACCCATATGGAAAGCCCACACAGCTATTTTCCAGGTGCTTTGTGTGGCGTGAAATCCACTGAATAAATTACCTGCGTAACGAGGGAGGTTACTGGGGAAGTGTCTCTTTGCTGCACCTCAGTCCCTTGGGGTGCAAACATGGGACATGGGGCAGGATTTTCCCCCTCTGTGGGAAACGTCACCCTAAATATCAGCAGCATGGGGCATGGCCGTGGCACAGCCCTGTTCCCAGCCCAGCTGGGAGCAACAGGGAAAGGGGAAAGGAAAAACGCTGAGGAACATATTCCAGGCATGGCTGGGAGGTGCCACTGAATGGGCTTTCCCCCCTGTTGCTTGTTCAAGGTATTTATGGGATGCCTGGATCCTCCACCTGGCCCTAAAAGGGAAACTGAGGCACTGCGAGGGGCTTTCCTTGAGGGTGATGCCAAAAGCAGATCCGTGAAGGAGCACAGAGGAATTAAACAAGCAGTGAAAATATTCCAGTCGTGGAGACGGCAGCAAGATTTTGTTTGCTCCGTGAATAAAGCCCCGAAACCACTCTCAGACACACAAGTTTGCTTCTCACGTCCATAAAAGGCCCCCCCAGCTCTTCTGTTTGATGAGGGGGATGAAGGGCACAAGGACATGCTTCCAAAGAGGATGCTCTTCTTGGCTGGACGTTTCCCAAACACCTCGGGAAGCTGTTTTCACTCCGAAAGCACCGAAAAGACACATGGTAATTCTGTTCTCCTTCTGTCTCAGCTCTTAAACCTGGAGGTTTATTTTATTTTTTTTTCCTGGCTGAAACAACATCAGTTTGGGTACATGCTCAGGCTGCCTGAATCTCCCCTTCCAGCAGGAGCTGCAGTGGGACCTGGCAGGGGATCAAGCAACACCTCTGTACCCTAAAAACCCTCTGCATATCCCTTTGAGCCCTGTAAACAGACTCTGAAAGGTTCAACCCCTTCTCCCTTCTGTTTTTAACCCAAACCAAGCAGATATCCAGGGCTGGTTTCATTTCCTGGATGTCACCCATGGGTGACGAGAACAGAGTTGGGCTCCTACATTCCAAAAATTTATTAGGAATGCCTTCACAGAGCCTGATGAAAGATATATTTAATTAAACTAGGAACTTTCAGTCTCATGGGAAGACGATCAAGCTTGGGGTGAAGATGAAGGAGACAGTTTGACTTCTTCCCTCTCTTTCAAAGCACCCAAAAGACAGTTGATCAGAGGATGGCACAAACTCATCGCAGGGGTTCGAGCTCCTGCTCCTCCTGCTCCTCCTGCTCCTCCCAAACTACACCGTGTCCTTCCCACCTTCCCAACCTTAAGCCGATTATTACAGAGCGATGTGGGCAAATCCAGATCGAAAATTAAAATGTTGTAAAAAAAGAGGCAAACTAATTAAAGCCACAATGATCCTGTGGCTCAAAACCATTTCGGCTTTTCCTCGCTGATAAATCGGAGGGGGCCGGAGCCTGCGATGTTCGTCCACCTGCTCAAGCTCTTACAGCCTTGCATGGCAAATAGATTATGTGATTAAGGGAGTAATTATGAAGCTGGACCATAAAGTTTGATAAGTAATAGGCTCTTCCCTCCCTCCATGTCTGCTCCTAACTCATAGGCAGTGCCTGGCGCTGCTGTTGATCCCATCTCCTCAAGCCCTGGATATTTTGGGGAGCTTTGTGAGACTGCAAGATCTGCAGGGAATTAAAGCCTTCAAAACCCAAGCAGCAAAGAAGGGTTTCTGCCTCAGGAAAGGGGTGACCAGTGGCACCCCAGTTCATTGCAACGCGACCTTGGAAGGGACCCACGTGGACTCAGATGATCCATGTGGGTCCCTTCCAACTCAATTGTGCCATTAATGGGGAACCTGCCAGGTTCTGCCCCAACACTTGCTCATTCTGGTCCCTCATCCCAGTGCTGTCCACAAGGGGGTCCTGCCATTGCCCACCTCAAGATCCCTCCTGCCACAGCACGGGCACCACAAGGAGCATCCCGGTGGAGCTGGCATGAGGCAGCATCACCCAGGAGCACACCCTGACCCCCTCAGCCCGCCAGGCACCTGCTTAGACAAAGACCCCCATCCCACAGATCCAAACATGGGGCCCAGTGCCCACATTCCAGCGAGGAAAGCTGTGTCCCAGTAGTAACAGCCTCCCAGCAGTCACATTTTGGAGGTGCTCCCCAGAGGGTTGCCAGCAGCTCTAACGGGCTCTGTAGGGTCTTCAGAGCCCCCCCAGACAGAGAAAAGCAAATAATGGGGTTAAACCACACCTGGGGAACAAACAGGGGGTCCCCTAGAGGGAGGGAAAAGGCAGAGATGGAAACATCCCCCTCCAGGGTCGGGCTCCTGTCAGAGGTACCCAGCACCCCACAACTCCACAGCCCAACCTGCCCCCTCACCTACACCCCACTCATCAGGTAATACCCCAATTTTAGGGGATTGATGGTGGCACACAGGGGGGTCCCTGCAAGAACACACACTCCAGGATCCCTGTAGCACAAGTTCCCTAAAAAAACCAGCTGCCACCAGTTCCTCCATCCTCTAATGCAACCACAGCAGCACCCTACAGGTGCCTGCCCCAAACCCACCCCAGCTGCCAAAGGAGCGGCAGCAATTAGGAAACCTCAATTAAAGAGCTCAATTTCAGGACAGTAAATGTGTTGACAGTGGGACAAGCCTGGGGCTGCATCCAGGGAGGGAAATCAAGGGATGCTGAAAGCCCTTACACGAGCCAGGAGCTGGGCCAACATCCCCAGCTCCCCCCGAGGTACCAACCTCTCTCCTAAATTTGATTAGTACTGGCAGTGGAATCATCTCATGAAAGGGAGGATGGGGCAGAGATGTGTTCAGAGCACTCTGCTTCCTCCAGAATTCCCAAAAAAGTCACCCAGTAGCTCCTGCTTCCACCATCTCACTGTCCCTGGTACATATCTCCAGAGTTAATAATATTCTCATTTTGGGGTACTGACTGCCAAAATTGCAAACTTTGAGCCAAGGGGGACCTTCCAAGCCCTCGGCCTGGGCAGGCCCTGGGGAAGATGCTCATGTTCAAGATGCCTGTCAACCTCAGCACGGAATTTATGGAATAAAACCAGCCCAGGGTGTGAAGAATTTAATAATACAAGCTGTTGCATGACAAAGCCTGGAGAGTAATATCCGTATCATGGTTATTATTAAATCAGAGCACCCTCCTCTGTTTTGTCCTGCCTGTAATTTAAATGGATCCTGAGCTATACTTGGGTGCTTTCACAGGGGAAAAGCCCCTGAGTTATATCTGAAAAACCATTAAAAGAGTCTGAGGAGCAACCTTTCTCTTAAGTATCAAAACGTAAATATGAAAAGTAGTTTAAAGATTCCAGAGGGGGGTTTTGCAACCTCTTAGCTCTGGCAAAGACTCTGCTGCGTGTCCCTGGCCTGGCAAAATGGGACAACTCCCATGGTGATGGCACAGTTTCACCTGAGAGTCTCCCGAGTCACTTCAAACCCCATCCGAGGGAATTTCTTTCCTTCCCTTCATGGTTTTTCATTCTCCCTGCTCGTTTGCTCAGCTCTTGCTCCTGAATCCCGTTGCCCTTTAGCACTGATGAACAGCACAGAGCCTCTTCCTCATCAAAAACTGAAGTCCTGAAGTTTAGTACCCAAGGAAAAATAAAAGAAAGTAAGAAAAGAAATTAAAAACTTCTCCGATTTCCCCGACTTCAAAGTGCGTTTGAAGATCACAGGTGGAGTTACAGCCTCTCCCATCAACCTTCAGAGACAGAGGGGGATAAAGGGGGCTCTGCAAGCCCTGCAGGATGGAGTTTGGGCTGGACAACATCATCAGACAGAGACTGGGGACTCCAGGCTTGGAATTTTAACGGGATTCATGGCCGAGTGTGTTTAAATGCACCAATTTCAACGATTTCAGCACCAAGGATGTTGCTCTGAGGAGCGGCTCCAGCACTTTGCTTTCCCTGCGTGGAAAAGCACTCTGAAACTCAGCATTTCCTGCAAACGCTGGGCAGGAGGACTGTAGGGAAAAGGGAAATTTTCTCTCTGGATCCCTGGCAATGTCAGGCCTGGGGAGGAGGTGATGGCCACCAGCAGGTTCCCATTCTGCTCCCGATGGAGGGAGCTGCTGGCACAGGAGCTCAGCCAAGCAGGGACCACGTCAGGGAAATGATTCCTGCCCCTACACCCCCAAAATAAACCCCAAAACCCAACAGAGGACTAAAACAAAATTAAATGGAGATGCCACATAACGAAACCAGGGAAAACACTTCACGAGGGTAGCCTGAGATCCAAAACCCTTCTGCTGGCTCCAAGGCTCTCTGAAGGGACTGGCGAAGAGCAAGTGAAGCCCCTGAGCCTCTAAACAGGACTTTGCAGGACGAAACTTCCCTCTGGAGCTGGGCCTGCCTCTCCACAGAACACTCAGGCTCTCTCAGCCCACCAAATATAAAAAACAAGGAAATCTGTTTCCCAGTAGGTGAAAATGAGTTTGCTTCTAGGAGGCAGGAATCACCTTTCCCTGGTAATTAGGAACAAAGAGCATCATTTGCTAAATGTGTGCAAGGCGGTTAATTAGCAAATAAGCAAGTGTCGAGCAATTAAGGGGCACTTTCGCAGCAATTCAGGGTGGCAGGGTCAGGAAACGAGCAGTGGAAGATCAGAGGACGAGCTTGGCTTTGGTTGTTCGGGGACACTGCCAGGTTCAGCCCCAGGGGCAGCCTTGGATCCACATTCCATAAAAAAATAAAAAGCAGAGCTATTCCATGATTTTGAGTTCGAGAAACCACCCCCCCCGCAGTCCTTATGCACATTTCAGCATCTGCAAATAAGTCCAGCACTTATTTTATATCGTTTTTCAGCTCAGTGACGAAGAGCAAAGAGCAGGAGAGCAGCACTGAGGATCTGCCCATGAGCCAGCTTTTAATCCATTTAACGGGGGCTGCACAGCCAGGATCCAGCACTGGATTTTATGGGACTGGGAGGCACAGTTAAGTCAAACACAATGCAGAAGTCAAAGTACATTAAGCGAAGTTGTCTTTATTAGCTGACCTTGTGAACTGGTAAGAAAAATCATCTGGAGGTTGCTTGGCAAGAACAGGATCCGATATCTCTGCAGGTTTGAGGTGGCAATAACCCCCCTGTCCTGCCTGATCCAGGGTGGAGAAGCACATGCCATCCCCTTCTCCTCATCCCATGATGTCTTCCTGCCATCCATCAGCAACACTTTAGCACATGGAGAAGGTTTAAATACCCCTTTGTGGAGAAAGGAGCCTTGGAAAAGGTTCTCCTGCAGCCCAATGGATTTATGAGCCAGGGAGAATGGGACCCGGGGAGAAGAAGCCCAGGAGGGCTCCAGACCTCCCATCCTCAAAGCCAGGCATGTTGGGGACAAAGGCAGGTGGCAGATGAGGACACCTTGGCACAAGTGGAGGGTGGCAGGAACAAACGCCAGGGGTTGGAGTGCATGTGGGATGTCCAGGGATGGGGAAGGGGGTACTGGTGAGCACACGAGGGGAGCTGTGGTTGCAGTAAGAGGTGGTTAAAGGGGCTCTACCTTCCCTCCAGCCTTCCTATCCTTCCTGGAGCAACTCAAGGTCATTTCCCATGGAGGATCCCATGGAACCTGTCCATGAACCGCTGGCTGCTGGTCCCAGTGAGGCACCAGACACCCAAAGCTGGAAGACCTTGAAGTATCCCAATAAAGTGACCTCCCATTCCCAGCCATGGCTCCCCAAAGGACCTCCTCAGCCACAATCCATCCTGGCTGCCAGGAGTCTCCTCCAGGCTTCCCAGGCATGGAAAACAGCAGAGGAGAGATGAGACAGGAGAAAGGCTCTAGAGGAGAAAGCAGATTTGTTCTCTTGGATAAAGCTGGGAATTACGAGTATCCAGACAGGAAATAGGGACACCTTCCCACCCCATAAGGGTCAGGTTTCTGCTCTGCCCACCGAAACATTTTGTTCTGGGGGGTTTGAAAGCATTAAAATGCTGAGTAAATCCAGGGAAAGAGGAACAGAAAAGCCCAGCACTTGGGCCTTTATCCATCACTGAACAGATTTTCCTGTTCCCAAGAGCTCACCCGGAACCAGAGAAGGTCCCACACTTCTCCAGCATCAGCAACTGCTGCCAGCTGATGGGATGTTCCTTCAATCCCAGCAACCCTGGCTGAGATCCAGGGTGGGTTTTCCCTTGTTTGGTCCTTGCAGGAGTATAGTGTGAGATTCTGCACAAACCTACCTCAGCAGACAAGCTGGAAAAAGTCTCTCTGGTGCCCCTATGGCTCTGGAGCAGATGATGGATGGATAATGAGGGCTTGAAGAGCAGGGTTTGAACGTGGTGGGGTGCAGAGGTTTACCCAAATCAGCCTTCTGTTGACGTTCTCCAGCTGGGCACGGAAGGAGAAAAGGCAGCATTAAAGGTCTGTGTCTACCTCTATGTGGGGCAGGTAACAGCACGGAGAGTTAATTCAGGGGACAAACCAGAAACCTGAGGGGAAAAAGTATTTGGGTTGAAAAAATCTTCAGCAAAACCAAAAAGGAAAAAAAAATGGGTTGAGGATAAGCAGAGATATTTTCTTTGCCTCAGGACAATGTGTGTTTCTTTGCCCTAATGCAACATGTGCTGTTTCAGGGGTTTGTATCTTCTACTCACATTCATTTTTAAATTAAGAAAAATAAAGAATAATCTAAAGGGCAAAAGTCCAAACAGTTGGGTTTTTTATTTTTAATTAGCAGTGTGTCAAGATGCCTGAAATATTTCCTTAAAAGAAAGCCAAAAAGGCAAGAGAAAAGGGCTCAGAAGTTCCTCCAAGGGGGAAATTTTGAACCAGTGCTCCTCACACCCCTAAAAAACCAGCACCCACAGATTGTACTCAGAGCTGCGTGGAGGCCTCATGGTTTTACCAAGCATCCACCCCTGGGATGGGACCTGGCTGGTACGGCCACCACCAGGATGGCCACTCAGTGACTCTCAGATCCTGCTGCTTGGCCCACATGGGTTTTCCAAAAGGTGCCACCTCCACCCAAGCTGAGGTTTGCAGTGACATGGTGAGTGACATCGAGGGCCTTTAAGGAGGGGCCCAGGACATCACCTTT
This sequence comes from Dendrocincla tyrannina, assembly GCA_035047865.1. Classification (NCBI taxonomy): domain Eukaryota; kingdom Metazoa; phylum Chordata; class Aves; order Passeriformes; family Dendrocolaptidae; genus Dendrocincla; species Dendrocincla tyrannina. The sequence continues at coordinate 17,591 of JAWWMP010028996.1, forward strand.
GCTTGGGTTTGGGATAAACCTGAAGGAAGTCCCCTATCCCAGAGCATGGAGTGGTTCCTCAGCACTCCAGATCTGGCAGCTGGGAGGGACCCCACTCCTCGCAGGGCTAACATCTTGTCTCCCTTGTTTACCAGGCAGTTTACTCCAGAAAATCTAATCACCATTTTAGAGTTAATCCTTCTATCAAACCCTTACAAATCCCTTCATCCAGAAGTTTATTAATATTAGCTCCTCTCAAGCAGAAGCAAATAAGCGCCTTTACCTCCAGTTTGGCTTTTTGTTCCTCTCCTCTCACCGCTGTTAACAGGAGCAATTCAATCCAGGAACAAACGGCTTCCCAATAAAAATCCTTCTTCTCCTTTCATTCAAGGACTAATAACGTTTAATTGGGGAAATGAGCTTGGCTGGAGGTGCTGGGCTTGGGGGGAGGACAAACCCTGGCAAGTGCAGCCCCTGCAGGTTCTGGGTAAGAGTGGCTCAAGTCATCCCAGGGAAGGGGGGATGCTTGGTTTCAAAATTCCCCAAACTCCCTGAACCCAAATCAGGACTGTGGATGGCAGGGAACGCTCTCCAGCTGCCCAGCGTCTTGCTGGTGATCCATAAATCCTTGAGATTTCCCTCATCTTGATGCAAACTGTATGCTCCAAGGGGGCACCAAGGGGGTCCAAACCCCTCTCCAAGGGGTCCAGAGGAGCCTCTGCTGACTCCAAGCATCTTCCTGCTGCAGGCACAGCCCTTTGCCAAGCGGCAGAGGGAGGGGAGGCTCAGCTCGTGCAGGGAGCTCCGCTCCATCGCAAAGGCCACGGCATTTCCTGGCTGTCACAAGGGATTTGTTCAGTGCTGTCCCCCCCCCTCCCTCTCCACCTCCTCCGGTGACAGAGCTCGTCTCTAAAATCTGGGCTTAGCCTGGGAAAGGAGGTTGGATCGCTCCGTTCATCCAAGGCTCCTTCCGTGCGCTTGGCTTGGGCCCATCTGCACCAGTGACAGGAGGACACGAGGGGCCACCTGCGAGGAGAAGACACGTGCGCAGGGACAGGGCACAAAAGGCATCAGCCTGGGAGGGGTTCCTGGTTATACCCATTGATTCCCCAACCTCCTGCTGAAGTTGTAGGGCAGCCAGAGGAGTGACTCCTCCCTCCCGCTCCCTCTCCAAGCTCTGCCTCTGCCATTTTCATTCCAGATGAGACCTGAGGGGTTCCACCACACCTTTTCCAGCTCTGAGACTCTAATGATGATGAAAAAAATTCATGGCATGGTCTGAGGTGACCTCCGGACAGGGTCCACCTGGGGGCCCAGCCAGGAGACCATCCCCATTCTTTCACACATTTTCCCATGGTTTTCCTTCCAAAACATCCCCTCTCCCAGCTGTCTGAGTCCTTCTCAGTGCTCTCCTGCCTTGCCCTGGGATGTGTTGGGCAGCATTCCCCTGCCCTGAGTGCCAGCACGGGAGGATGAGGGCCGAGCACCCGCTCCACTGGTGGCCACATTTCAGCAGCGGGAGAAGCGCTATGGGAATCCCTTCGGGAAGAAATGTCCTGGTGGAATGTCAGCGGGAGTTATCATAATGGGAGAGACGGGTTTGTCGGGCAGAGGACGGTTCAGATCAGGACAGGCGCCTGAGGGTGTTTGACAAGAGCTTTCAACCCAAGGAAAGCGCTGGCCCCAGTTTCAGGACCCTTCCTGAGTGGACTTCAGGCTGACAGAGGGGTGGGGATGCTCTGGCAAGGGCCATGTCACCCGGCCTGACCCATTTGGGGGCAGGAAGGAAGGCAGAACCACACAGTTCCACCTTAGTCTTGTTGACCTTGGGCCAGACTTCTTCTTGGAGCCGCTGGAAAGCCTCCAAGACGGGGCTGCAGTGAGGACAGAGCTGCTTGGAAAAGAGGATTTCCATGAAGCGAAGCAGATGAGCAGAAAAAGTGTTCTGTTTACTCTCTCTGCTTCTTTAGGTCCCCCGAGAGACGCGTTCCCAGCAGTCAGATCATCACCAGGACCTGCCCCTGAGCCTCCTCCAGATCCACGTTCCTTCCAGTTTGTGAAGTTTATGGGGTTACCCACACACAGAGTGGTCCCATCTTTAGGTTGTCACATGCAGCCCACGCTCCCTGAAAGTTGGGCCTCACCTTGGGATGGTCAAGGTGGTGATGCCCCAAGTGTGGTCCTCCAGGCACATCTGCATGGGGGTCATCCCCTGAGGAACCACAGAAGTTCCAGTGGTACCCATGGGGGGCTGGGAAAGGGGTTATCTCCCCTCCAGAGGCTGAAAAGAGGCAAAAATTTCCATCTGCATCAATATTTCCTTCTCCCATGCAAGGAGAAGCCACTAAGCTGTTCCACAGGGCATCTAATAAGACCAACAGCCCCCTTTGCCCCTCCTTAGGCTTCACTGAAGGGGTGACTGCTCATTAGTGAGCACCACTAATGAAGAGGAATTAACCTAATTGGCAAAAGCAAAGTCAGGAGCCTCGGCTCGCTCCCCTCTGCACCTGGGAGCAGATTTGAGGGGGATTATTCAGCCACTTTTATTATTTAGACCACGTTGAGGGCAGTAAATATTGGACACAGGTACATCCCACCTGGGGCAAAGCAGCTCCTCTGGGTCTCACAGGCAGTTTCAGACTCAGAACACAGAATTTCAGCAAAAAAACAACTTTCTTTCTCCGTGACACAGTCAGAGAAAAGCACGGCTCAAAGTCTTTCCAAACCTTGACGTGCCCGCCTTTGATTTCTTCAAAACAAAAATGAGGTTTCCACAAATAAATTAATTTCTTTTCAACAAGGAGTTGCTTGGCAAGTCCTCTGACACTTGCTGACCCAAAATGGAAACTTAAGAATTTATTTTTTTCTTTCCCCTAATAAAGATAGAGTTCACGCTGACCCAAATTTGGAGCTGCTTTGTTGTTAGTTTTGCCTCTGGACAGTGAATGGAAGAAGCAGCTGCTCTCCCAGTACCCAGGGACACCCAAATGATGCATTCTGAGGAATATTATGAGACATGCAGGTGGGATCAGCAATTCCCACCTCTGAAGGAAGCCAAGAGGAGATGTGGAAGCTTGCAAACAGCAAAATAAGAGCGAGAAGATGTTCTTCCTGGCTTTAAAAATTCATTGCTGGCTTTTAGCATGTCCTGGCACAAGGATGCTGGAGGCTGAATCCAGACCACGAGGCATAAAATCCCCTGGAAACCTCTTCTCCACGAGCTGGTGAAGCTCATTTTGTCCTCCAGAGCATCCTCCAGCAAGAAGTCCCATGAGTGAACATCCCACTGCAATGAAAAGAAAAGCAGGCAACTTGGATTATTTTGATTAAATTAAAACACACGAACCAAATTACACAGGACAAGCTTAGCCTTGGATCTGCCAGGGAGCTTGGCAAGACCTGGTTTGCCCGTGGAAATGGAGAAGGAGGAGAGAACGGAGCCACCAGCGGTTCCTTGAAGCTCTTGATTTCACCTTTAATGTATTTCAGTGCATGATTCAAGCACATTATCTGCATGAAATGCTGCATTAGCATCAAAATGAGGGGAGTTCTGTTCCATATATTAAAGTGGCTCTGATGGGTTTGAAGGGAGCTTAGCGCAGGAGAGGCATTAAGGAAGTAAATGCCACATTTGTATTCCAAAGAGCTTCCTTTTTTTCATTTAAAGCCATTGATCTAAGAAGTGGTGCTTAAGACAGGCTTATAAAAGCAAGAGTGCATCTTCCCTAGGAGACAAAACGCTGTGTTTATGGGTGGTGGGGACGGGAGGGAAGCAAAGAGCCCATTTAGGAAATATATGGCACTGGGGGGTTGGCACATCACCCTGAGGAGCCAAGGGTTGGGAGGGACAGGGTCTTCGGGTGGCATCACCATCCTCTTCCTAATACATCCCCAGGTGCCTTTTTTCATTTATTCAGGAATTAAAACTGCCTTTTCCAGGTTTCCTGGGGAAAAAAAATAAAAAAGAGGAAATTCATTGACCCAGCTCCTGGCAAACACCCCGTTTGCATTTTCCTGCTAAATTTCAAGGGGGAAAAATTACCCTATTTAACCATTTTAATTTTTATTTTAATTAGGGCTTTTAAAAAAAAATAGGGGGTATAAAATTGGGATTTTTTTTTAATTGGATTTTTTTTTTTAAATTGGAATTTTTTGAAGTTAAATCCTAACTTCCAAAAAAAAAAAAATCCTAAGCTAGGATTTTCTCTCTTTTTTAATTAGGAATTATTTATTTTTTTAACTAAATTTTTTGCGTGACGGAACAGCTTCAAACTTTCCATTAGCACATCAATAGTTGAAGATGTGTCGAAGCAAATGGTGCCACCGGGACAATTTCAATGGCCTTCTTCACCAAGAATTTTTAAAAATGGCAATTCTGCTTCAGAGCATTCTTTATATCTTTCTGCCACTCAACTAGAAACAGTCTCTTTTGTAGCTGGCTCTGAGAAAAGCAGTTTTTACCCCCACGCCGCGGTGCTGCTTGAACCAGGAAGAATTTTCCTTGCTCTATTAATGCCAGACAAGGAGCATTTCAGCTGAAAAAGCCAGGATTTCTGCTGAATTTGGGAGATCAGACTGGTTTAGTTTCATTATCTGAAGCAAACAGAGACTGCCCTGGAAGCTCTGGCCGAGCATTTCCTGGCTTCATCCATCTTTGCCACCTCCGATGGCAATTCATAATCCCTGGTCTTTCCAAATGGAGAAGGCAAGGGGTTAAATTAATTGCTTCTGACCACTTAATGAATCAGAGAGAGACCCTGGGAAGCTCCTCTTGCCTCTGCCTTCAAATCAGGCAGAGGAAAAATACACCTTCCTTGGCCAAGGTGCCTCGCTTATGGAAATATTTATGCCTTGGAGCTGCCATGGGTGCAACACGCTCCAGACCTGGAGCTGCTGGAGGTCGTCACCCTGTGAAATTCAACTGCATGTGGCCCTTGGGGTGAATTAAATAAATGAGAATATTCTTCCCACGGGAAGTGTGAGCAGCACAGGGAGATTTTTCGGGTTGTCCAGCCCAGAGCACGCCTGGGCGCACACCAGGACCTCCAGTGACACATTACTAACCTGTCACCAATGTCATTCCTCCCTGGAGGGCCATGCCAAGAGGAGAACACACCAAGGAAAAGCTGGACATCTTACAAGACTTAATAAATTGACAGCCCCTTCCTGCCAACTGCACTAAAGCCCAGCCTGGAGGATGTGGCTGTTGTCACTTGGCCTTCCTCCGTGCTCTTCTTCCATCACCCTACAAAGCAAACCTGGCTGTCTTGGGGACATCACAGCACTCCCCACCTTTCCACCCAGCTGTCCCAGGGGACACCCAGCCTCTGGAGCATCCCCCAAGCCCCCCTGGGCATCTTGGGACATCACAGGACTCCCCACCTTTCCACCCAGCTGTCCCAAAGGACACGCAGCCTCTGGAGCACCCCCCAAGCCCACCCATGAGGACAGAGCTCTTGGCAGGAAGAGCATCCCTGAATTTGGGGGGTTGGGGTGGGGGGGCAGAGGCTGCTCCCACCCAGGTATCTCCCACTCCCAATTTGCTTTCCCATCACAGCTCCTTTTCTCCCTCCTCCCCGGAGCAGGTTGTCATGTCACAGAAGAAGGGAAGGAAACAATGCGCAGGAAATTGATAAGCATGGCTTGAAAGCCAGAGAAAGGGAACATTTGCCTGGGAGAAGCTGTGATTAGATCCGTGTGTGTGTGTGTGTCCTCTGCCAGCATTCCTAAAAATAGAGCTTGGCTGCACAGACTGTCACACGCATGCAGACATGCTCTCGCTGGAGCTATATTTACCAGCCTTGGAGACAGCCAGATTCCCAGGAACGAGCTGTACGTCCCCTCGGGACCACCACGGAGGGTTCACGCGGCCAGGGAAGGACCAAAGGGGTGATGAGAGACCTCCCCGAGCATCCCTGGGAGCTGGAGGGACATGGGTGGGGAGCACAAAAAGGGGGAACTTCATTTCTGGAAGGTCCTTGAGAACATCTAGGAAAATAAATGTCTTGATTTGGGGAGACGCATGTGGGACAAACAGAGGCCACCCAGAGGGCCACACACTCGTGATCCTAACCCTCAGCATAAAAGCAGCCCCTAAAAGAGATACTTATCCCCCAACCCCTCTTCCCATATTGATCCAAACCCCAGTGTTCATGGCCAGGTCTTCCAAGCCCAACATCTGGACCGCACAAATATCATCTTGCATCCACCGGCTGAAGAAGGTTCACGGTGAGCTCCAGTCCTTCTCCATCTCCAGAGACCACCACTTGGCGCCATCAGCCATGGTGCTGCATTCAGGAACCTGGGCATGAAGACGTTTGGAAGGAGGAAGGTCCCACAGCTGCTTATTGGAGAAAGTAAAACTGGAGCATGACCTACATCGCCTGCTGGAACGCGGCTCCTCCGCCCCCCGCTGTGCTCGTTGGCCTCGTGATGGAGCAGGGAGTGTTTGAAGGGACGAAATTGAGGCATTTGAGTCATATTCATGAGGGTTCTGAAGAGGATGTTTGAAGACCGGGGTATTATTATCCACACATGTCTTCCCAGAGGTTGTGAGCAATTAGCATTATTCACAGCTATGCAATTAGCATTAGCCAGAGATACGTATTTCGGGTGGGAAAATAAGGGGGTTTCTTCCCAGAGAAGTTGTTTTGTGCACGGTTTGCTCAGCTCGGAGCTCTTTGGTCCAGCTGGAAATTGGAGAAGAGCCATTTGCCCCAGTTTGCCCCTGGAAATGGCAAGGCCAGCAGCAAAGGGTGGTTCTGCAACTGCAGGGCTGTTTTGTTTTTAATAAGTGCCTTTTGGAAGGGATGGAAGTGTCTGCAGAGCCAGTGGGCACCTACACAACCAGCTGGCCCAATGCCACCTGCAGCTTCCTTCCCTGGGGACCAACATTACATGCCCAGCAGCTCTGCCCTCCGTCTGCCCAGTGCAGAGCATTCACCCCAATCCTGTGCCATCCCCAGGGAAATGAATCTCATCTCCAGATCCAGGACCTGAGCCATAGCTTTGGTTGCAAACCTCCCTCTCTGATGCCTGGGAGTGATGCTTGGCTGCAGATGGGGTGGCAGTGGGTGATATCTCCAAGGGTGGGTCCATTTCCATGGCCTCCCAGCAAAGCCAAATGATTTTCCCCCAGGAGAGCAGCAGATGCTGCCGGGGCTCCCCTTCATTTTTCAATTCAAATATCTTCTGTTTAACCAGCTGGATGGAATATCACCTTGTGAAAAATCATTACTGGAGGGTGAGAGGTGAGTTCCATCCCACCACAGAAATGCAGGAGCGTGGAGTGGCTTGTTCTGTGAGCCCAGACACCCAAACCCACACTCAGAGCGCTTGGACTCACCAGCTCCAGAGGAGAACACGAAAGGCAGCGGCAAGAGAGACTCTCCAACAGTGAAAGACTGAATAGGTTCCCTGTGCCAACAGCCACGGGTTTTTACAGAAAGCTGCAGCATCCTAAATTCTGCCAATAAACACTAAAACAACCGGATTTGATTTAGCTTGGTGAAGAGCTGAGCTGTCTGTAAAGAGGTGCTTTGTAAATCAGGAATTTGAGGGTCACTGAGTGAGGACAGCTCCATAAATCCACTCCTTTCTCCTCTCTAACTTAAAGTTTGAAAGCCCAGAAAAGAGCAAGGTCTAGACCTAAACAGATACTCAACCACCTGCAGGTGTTGTCCTAGACGTGAGGACTCCAGACAATCCTTCACTCCCAACCATGCTGCAAATCCCACCCACCTCACTCCAGGTAGATCCTCCCTTCACTGGTCACCACATCTGTAGGATCCTTTGAGCTGAATGCCACTGGAGACATCAGTGTTCTCAGGAGCAGAATAAATCCAGCACGTGATGATTCACAGAGCTTGTCAGACAAGGTGAAGGGCATTGAGTGCTGGCCTTAAAGTACCTTGAAGGCACCAGGTGCTGGGACACAGCAGAGCACCTGGATCTAGGAGGGGACCTGTGTTGAGATGGGGCTGTAGAGCACAGCTCGGGAGGCCCCCCCATCCCCCAAATCATGCTGTGGGACCCCCCATTCCCAAATCCTCCCCCCATCCTCCCACGAGGCAGGATAAACTAAGGACACACCAGAAGGGTAGACAGGGACTAATGGTCCAACCAAGAGTAGACCCCAGTGCCCTGACCCCACCGTGGACTCATCCCCACACATCCAGCCCAGCTTTCCACCTGAAAGGGACCACAGGGATCACCACAAAGTCCTGCTTTTTTTAATTCAGAAAGAGCCAAACTGCAAAAACACATCGTTGGGCACCAGCAGCTCTTGCTCCAGGGCATCCCATGCCAGGTGGCTCCGTGCTGTGCCAGTCCCCAGTGTCACCCCCTGCTCTTCCTTGCTGCAGCCAAGGGCCTTTACAAATAAATAATGTTCCACTCCAATCTGTTGGAGCAAGCTGGCCTCCTCCATGCCCCCGGGGAGGTGGCAGATGAGGAAGGGATGAGGGTTTGCAAGGAAAACACCTGCCTGTCACGCAGAAATGCTTCTCAAAAGCAAAGAGGCTGCTTAAGTGCTCTAAGAAGACCTGAAATTAGGAAAGCAGACACTGTATCTATCAAGCAACCAGCACCAGCTCCCAAAACATCTTGGCAATGCCGAGGGAAGTGCCAGGGAGCCCAGAGCATCACATTAATGGCATGAAGATATCCAAGGGCTGGTGACCTGGGGTGAAGGGTGGTTTGCAGTGGGTGGAGACCAGAGGAAGCACCAGGATGAGTTCAGAGAGGACTTGTCCGCTTGCAGGCAGCTCCGAGCTGCAGGGAAATGGCTCTGCCTCCCTCCTCGGGGCTGTTAATCCCCCTCATTTCACCAGCAAGAGCTTTGCTACAGCACAAGCCTTGAGCAGAGCCACAAGTGGGCTCTGGAGCTAGTGCACAAATTATCACAGAAGCACAGAGCTGGAAGGGTCCCACAAGGATCAGCCAGTCCAACCCTTAGACCATCCCCAAGAGTCACTCCATGTGCCCCAGGGGATCACTCAAACACCCCTGCAGCTCTGGCAGCCTTGGGGCTGTGCCCACTGCCCTGGGGAGCCTGGTCAGTGCCCAGCTACCTTCTAGGGGAAGAACCTCTTTCTGATATCCAACCTAAACCTGCCCTGCCACAACTCCAGGCCATTCCCTGGGTGCTGTCCCTGGTCCCCCCAGAGCAGAGATCAGTGCCTGCCCCTCATGAGGAAGTTGTAACTGGAGTGAGGTCTCCCCTCTTCTCCAGGAACACACCAAGTGTCCTCGGCCACTCCTCACATGCTTCCCCTCAAGGCCTTCACCATCATCACTGCCCTCCTTTGGGTGACCTCTAATGGCTTAACACCTTTCTTATATTGCAGTGCCCAAAACTCCCACAATATTCCAAGTGCAAAAACATTTCTCCTCAGCCCTGCCTGTGGAACACGGGAAAACTGCTGCACTAAAAAGCCATCCTCTCCAGCTGTGGAAGGTGGAGAGAGGGGCAGGAGAGAGCAAGGACCTCGCCTCAAGGCCAGCATCCTTGTCTCCAAGCACAAAGAGAGGCTCCCCTGGGCACTTGGCCTGTGTGAGGCTTTCCCAGTACCAGTGCTAGGACAGGAAGGTGCAAAAAACACTCTGGATGGGAAGGAGCCCATCAGGAAAAGAGGACGTTGTCTCAAGCTGTTCAAGGGGAGGTTTAGGTTGGACACCAGGAAGAATTTCATCACAGAAAGCGTGATCAGGCATTGGAATGGGCTGCCCAGGGAGATGGTGGAGTCAGTGTCCCTGGTGGTGTTCAGGGAAAGACTGCATGTGGCACTCAGTGTCGTGGTCTAGTGGACATGGTGGTGTTGGGTCATAGGTTGGACTCAATCTCCAAGGCCTCTTACAACCTCATTGATTCTGTGAGCCAAAGCTGAGGATCCAATGCCAAAAAAACCCCAACAAACCACAGGATGTAGGTCCTCTTCCTCTACCAAAAGACTATGGGATGAGCTCCAGCTCAGCATCCCCAGGGCACAAGGACCACGTTTCCCTCTATAGCCTCTTTCTGCTGCAGCCTTTCTAAGTCTGAAGGTGACCATCTGATGCAGGTCATCCATAAGGATCTGCAACCAGTGCAAACCAAGCCCAGATTCACCAAGTCTAAAAGGAGACACCAACTGCCAGGGCCTTGGTCTTGAACCCCAGAGCTCCAAAGCAGGGTTGTCCCCATAAATCCTGTATATATGAGCAACAGAAACAGAATTCTTCATGCAAATTGTTAGAGGACCAATAACCAAGAGGAGAGAGAAAAGCTGGTAATATTCAGCACCCACTTTTCACAACAAGGTGCCAAACCTGCTTGAAACGAGACGTTCCAGGCAGGAGCCTGAGATAAGAAGGTACAGGGGGACACATGGATTACAAATTGTCAAGAAAAATCAGTAGCTGGGTAGAAAAGCAGGTCTGGAGCTGGCTGTCAGCTACTCACAGCCATCCACTCACCCAGAATTAGGGAAAACATACAGAAGCCCCAAAACCACCTTATATTTGCCTTTTTTGTGTGCCCATGCCCTATCCACATACAGGAGCCACAGCTGTGAGAAGCCTAAGGCGTCCTCACCCTTGACTCCAAAAAAAGCCTGGAAAACACTACATGGATGGACTCCCAAGATGCTGCTCAATGTTTTGGGAGAGTCTCCCAAGACTCCAAAGGTGGAGGGGGCCAACTCAGCCAGGGCTTGGCAGAGCGGAGCTCAGCAGCTGCAAGAAGAACCAAAGACCCCTCTGAGGGCAAATCCAACCTCTGCTCATCCCTGTGGGATGCAGGATCAGGTCAGCCCTTTGCCCCGGGTTTAAGTCAAGTGGGAGACCCCAGATAAATCCCACAGGGTTGACACATGGGGAAACCCTTGGTGAAGAAAGTCACCAGGAAACCCAGGCACAGATCCTGCAAAAAGGATCAGTGAACTGAACCATCTCTGGAAAAAAGCTCAGGGCACAAAAAACAGCCCAGGTTTTCATGGGAGAGGGAAAAATTGAAAGCTGCTTTAATCCCGTGGTGGATCCTCCACCCGGCTCCTGCTTCCAAACTCATTAGCTGCCATCCGATCCTTCCTTGACAGCAGGATGGTTAATTTTGCACTTCCCAAAATAATATTTGCCAGGCAGCACTCTTCACTATGATTAAAACAATATTGGGCACTAAAAATATCCAGCTCCTGGGGGAATCCTGCCTGCCTGAGACAACAAACTGCTGAAGACACATCGAGGAGGAGCTTCGTTCCCATTAAAGGCAAAGTGGGACTGTGCTCTGCAACGGGGAGGTTGGGAGGGATGGAAGGGGAAAACTGGGGGTAAGAAAGGGACAACCAGGGTGGAAGGGATTGTTTCAAGCATAAGAAACCTGTGACAGGAGAGCCAGAGCAGGGGAAGGGGTAGTGGGCATCTACAAGTGATGAAGTCCAGCGCCTGGAGATGACCCCATGCAAGTGTTGGCGCTGCACATGGGTTGGAGCAACCCCAGAGATCAATTCAGGACGGGGGAGGAATGAATTAAGTCCTGGGGAGAAGGACTTGGGGGTGCTGATGGTGAAGAGGCTGAACAGGTTCCAGCTCAGAAACCCTCCCTGTGCTGGGCTGGTCCAACAAGGGGATGCCACACAACGGGCAGCAGGGCAGGGGGGGATTCTGCCCCTCTGCCCTGCTCAGGTAAGACCCACCTGCAGAGCTGCCTCCAGCTCTGGGGCCAAACAGCAGAAGGACATGGAGCGAGTCCAGAAGAAGCCAAGATGATCAGACAGATGGAGCACCTCTGTTATGAGGAAAGGATGAGAGAATTGGGATTGTTCAGCCTGGAGAAGAGAAGGCTTTGGGGTGACCTAATTGTGGCCTTCCAGTACCTGAAGGGAGCCCACAAGATGGAGAGGGGCTGTTTACAAGGCATGGAGTGACAGGACAAGGGGGAATGGCTTCAAACTGGGATATTAGGAAGAAATTCTTCCCTGTGAGGGTGGGCAGGCCCTGGCCCAGGTTGCCCAGAGAAGCTGTGGCTGCCCCATCCTGGAAGTGTCCAAGGCCAGGTTGGTCAGGCCTTGGAGCAACCCTGTCCTATGGAAAGGGTGTGGAATAAGATGATCTTTAAGGTCCTTTCCATCTCAGGCCATTCCATGACTCTGTGATTAGCTCGGTATTTTCCCCTATGGCTCCAGGAGCTCCCATTGCTGGTCAAATCATCTTCCCCAATGGGTTACACCACTAATATCTCCGGCCAGCTAATGGATAAAATATCTGCATGCAAGCACTTCATTATTCAACCAGCCCCCGTGGCCACGTACTATCCATCCAGGCAAATATTTGCATTTTTATTCCATCAAGTAGCAAATGAATTATCAGGCACCACCCGCTCCCAGCGCTGAGGAATCATCCCTGAGAGCATCTCTCCGTTGTGGTGGCTTTGTGGTTGCTGATCCATCCATCCCTTGTACATGTTTTTACCCTATTTCCCACATAAATATATCTCCATTGGGTTTTCCACGTCTCTTCTTGTGCCAATATTGCCTTTTCACTTAACCCCTGCCTAATGCCTTGGTCCTCTCCCTCCCCAGGGCACTGCCCAGCGTTCATGGGCTGCACAGCCTCCTCCTCAGAGCAAATGTTGTCTTTCTGGGCCACGAGCTGCAAAGCCTCGTGCCATTCCCCAGCTAAATCATTAATCACCCCTCCTCTGATCCCATGCTTTGCGTGGCTGGCAGCCAAGGTCACTCCAGGGAGGGCTGCCTGGTGGAGATCAGCCTCTGGTGGATGCCCCACCACCTCTGACAGTCCAGGCAACAGCAAGGACCTTCTCACAGCTGCTGGGGCAGGTCCCTGCTGAGCAGCCCCCACGGTGAGCTCCAGTTCCAAGCTCTGCCTGCTCCCCGTTCCCTTTGATCTCCCCTTCATTAGTCCTTCTCCTTTGCTTTTGAAGGTAATTAATACTTCCCCGATCAAAAGCCCTGGCGCGAGGAGAGTTTTAATGACTCTTGTTTCACTGCATGTTCCCATTAAAGGAGGGCCCGGGCAGAGGGGAGGAATGAGACCTCATTTTGGAGCCTCAAGGATGCGGCAGTTTCCCATCCCTTTGCCCAATCCCCAGGATCTCACCATCAGCAGAGCCAGAGCACACCATGTCCCACTTCTTCCCAGCTCCCACGGTCTCCAGGGGACTCAGGACCTACATGATGGTTCTTTGGGGTCTGCCCAAACACCCACCCGAGCCACCAGCAGCACCCAGAGGACCAGGGAAACTGTAGGGGGATTTTCCCCAGCACTCAGGTGCTGTCCCCTGACTCCCAAACTGGCAGAGAACTGTGACCTAAATACTCTTCCCTGATTTCTCCATCCAGTCCTGACCTGTGCCAGTTCCCACCTCTCAGCATCAAACTCCAGCCCAAGCTTGGAGCAACCTTGGTCCCCTCCAAAACTCCTTACAACTTGGGAAAAAGCTTTGCTTTTGGGTCACTTGACAATGAGATAATCCAAGAACTACAGGATCAAAAACCCCTGGTTGAACCTCCTTGACTACCTCAACCTGCAGAAGAGATCCTGTAAGGTCTTATCTGGCTCGTGAGTCCATGGAAAGCAGCCCCAATTGGTGAGATGGGGGAACAGCACAGGGGAGGAGGTGGTTTCTGAGAGGATTTGGCCACCAAAGCACAGCTTGATCCCCCCATGGACCATCAGATGCTGCTTCAAAGGGCCACAAAGCACCACCTGAAGCCTCCTCTGACCACACACCCTCGCTGACCAAACCCCCCACCCTGACTGAGCCAGGGCCGAGCTGCAGCCCAAGTCTCCAGGAGGATGATGATGCTCCAACCTCCAGCCTTCAATGCACAGGAGGGTCTCCAGAGCCTCAGCTCTTCCCTGAACAGGGCAAAACCCCATTGCCCCAGGCAAACTGGGGAAGGAGATACTGAGGTTTCAGTTTTGCTGTGATGAAAAGAGCACAAACCCACCATTTAAAGCCCGTTGAACCCTCCCAGATACGCTGGAGACATCCCAGTTGGATAACAGGACACTGCCCACACACACCACCCCCCACCTCAGCATCCTTCCTCCTCCAGCTCAAACCCAAAAGGAAACCAAGGGTATTTGTCCATCCAGACTTGCATTTTGGGGCTGGTCAGAGCTTTTTTTGCCTGCTCACATCCCAGCCTTTGCCTCAGCCTGGCCAACAGCGTATCCCACACAAGGGACCTGCCGGCACCGGAGCCAAGGTCACTCCACCCAGGTGACATTACCCAGCAGCCACATCCAAGGGCTTGGCTTTGCTCCCTGGCACCATCAGCCTGGCCAGACCTTGCAAAGTCACATAAGGTGACATTTTCCAGAGAATTTAACTCTCCCTGATAAAAAGCCAGCTAAAAAATCCTCCTGTCTATCCATGTTCCTGCTGGGAAACACCGTGCTGGGGGGAACAGGCTGTTTTTTCCCGGCATTTACTCGGGAAACGAAAGGGAACAAGCTCCTTCCCGAGGTGGGAACCACACGAGGTGATTGTTGCCTTTGAAAAGGCGTTTGGTTGGGCTCTGTTTTTTTATTTGGTGCTGCAGCAGCAGGATGAGACAGAGCTGTTCAAAGGGAAAAGGAGAACACGACGCTCTGATCCGCTCGGACAACTCCAAACACCCCCCCTCCCAACCACAGCTCAGCTTTCCCCTTCCTGAAAACGTTGGTTTATATTCCACCTGCAAATGAGGAGGAAGCAGAGCAGCCAAACACTCCACAGTGCTGAGCCCTCGGGCATTTAGGGAATGAGCCTCAGCCCCCCAAAAAATGGGGGTTTATCCTCCTTTTATCCTTTCAGCAAGCAGGAGGAGGATACCTCTTCGGGCTAAAGAGCAGGGAAAAGCCTGAAGCTTTTTTGGGTGAGGAAAACGACCAAAAAAAGTAATTTCAAGATGTGTTCACCACCTCTGCTTCGCCTAAAGCTGCTGCCACAGACACAAGTCACAGCCCAGCAACTGGAAAACATGGCTTAGGAGCAAAGATTTCATTTGCTCTGCCTTAGCCTTGCATTGGTAACAGAAGAAGGTGGGAATGGGGTGATGTTGCACCTTGTGGTGTCTCCTGGGGACCTGATCCCAGCTCTGGAAGCTTTCATGGCTCAGCGGGGCCGGTCCTTAGATGTAGCCACAGGGAAGGAGCACATTAAATTAACTGAAGGAGGTGCAGTGCTCATTCTGAGGACCCGGGAGCTCACAAATGCAACAAAACTCCCAAATCACACTAAAAACAGAGCAGCAGAGAAGAGGGGACACCGGTGTTTGTCACAGCCCGGGGAAACCTGGTCGTGCTCCCACCACTGCTCCTCTGAGCTCCATCCTCCAGCAATGCCAAACTCCATGGCCAGGGATCACAAACCCAGCAAAGACATCAGAACCTGCACTCAGCACCCGAGCAAGCTCAGAATTAGGGCAGCAGGCTGGGGTTTTTTTGGTCTGGCTGTCCTTGCATCCCTTAAAGATGCCATACCATAGCTCAGATCCCAGTTCATGCCATGCTCGAGCCGCTCCCCTCCTGCCTAAGCTCCATCTGCCAGCAGGAAATGCCTTCTACCGCTTAAAATTCACTTTAGTATCGCTTAAAAATCACTGAAAGTTAGTCTAAAGTTTTTAGCAGTGAGGAAATGTGCCCTTTGAAATCCCAGGAGAGCAGGACAGCCGGTTCAGCATCTGTCCCAGGCTGGAAAAATCCATCCAGCTCTGAACACCATCAGAAAGCATTAAACAAAGAAAAGAGACGGATTTAGTGGCTCTGGACAGGGGGAAAACCTGCAAAAATTGATACTTTTATGCACCCAGTGGCAGAAGCTGGGAAATATTAGGGATATTAGGAGATATTTTATAGGCTCCTTTTATTTCAATTCCTCTCCTTCCCACCCAGCCCACTTAACTTCTTGCTGTCCCACTGTGTCTTTCCAAATCAGGGAAGTCTCATCCTGGAATGAATCTCAGGGAAGGGACAGAGACCCAGGGAATTTCCATGGGAGGAATCATGGCTTGAAGGCACCACGTTATGGAGGTCATGGAGTTGGAGCCTTCTTTTGCCCCTCTCTTCTCCGTTGTTTTCTAGTGGAATGGCATAACCCTCTCCAAGCTATTTTAAGCCCTCCTGACTCGTTTCATCTCAGGACAGATGCTGATCCCAGAAGCTGGAGGTAATTCCCACATGGCAGCATTATTCCAGGAGGAACGACACAGCCTGGGCTGGTCACCTTTCAGAGATGCTGAATAAGTCTCTAAAAATATCTGAATTTTTTTTTTTGGTAACAGAAACAAGGGAGCTGGAGAGGGGGGAAATATCCCAGTTTGCCTTTCCTGATGCATTTCCCCAGCCCTGAGCTCACCAGAGGACACTGCTGAGGACAAACAGCCCAATTTCTCCTCCCAGAGCCCATCCCAGACGCTCATTTTGGGATACACCACCAGGGCTGAAGGTTTTGATGACTTTTGGATGGGAGGGGAGATCCTTTCTTGGGGGATCTCTTCCTGGGACACTTCTCTGAGCAGGGAGGAGCATCCAGAGCTACCCCAGGGGTAAGAGATAGGCAAGGCCAAGGTCCAGGAGGCATTTCAAGCTTTGACCTCTGGGTTGGCACATGTCCCCAGGGGTCCTCCCCCACCTCTGAGCTCCCATCTCTCCCAAGCTCCTTCCCCCTTCATTGGGCAAAACAAGTTCGAGGAGTCTCAGCTTCCAATCCCACTCAGTGAGGGGTGGAGAGGGACTGTGGGACATCTCCAAGCTGTTGGATTTGCAAAGTGACTGTGCACTCATTTTTGGAGGCACCAGGGAGAACACAAAAGCTGCTGGATCAGCCCCAGCCCTGGAAAATCAGGGTCCTGCAAGAGACTGTGGTGTTCCTGCTCCGACAGGCACAACATCCCTGGGCAAAGGTGTTTCCAAAATAAACCCAACCCTTCTGCCTGCTCCCAGCACCTCCTCTCCCCTCCTACAGCCAGGCAGGAAGGGCTCAAGGTGGGATTATCAGAGGGAAGAACAAGGGAAGAAAGCCCTGGTGAAATGGGAATCTGCAGTCAGTGCTCAGCCCTCGCCTCCAGACAGCACCCAAATCCCACGGGAGGGTGGCTGTCCCCTTTCACACCCAGTTGTCCCACTCTGGGAGATGAAATGGGAGTTTAAGGGGTGCTGTTGTAAACAACCCACCCTATTTTCCCCATTAGTTTTGAGGGAATAAATATCTGTATTGCAGTTGCTTCTCTCCTTAAGCACTCAGCTCAGTAAGAAGAGAAGGAGCCAGGCAGGGAGGGATGGTTAATCCAAGCCTTGCAGCAAAGGAGTCAGGAAGGTTGAACTGTGTGACTAAAGCAATGCCATCTGAAGTTCCAGGCATGGCACACACAGACAAGAGGGCTGGAGGAAAATGTCTCTAATCCTTTCCAAGTTTCTGAAGATTTAAATCCTTGGCATTTTCACCGAGGGGTTTTCAGCTCACAGATCCCCCCTGAGCCCACCAAGAGCCAAGTCTGGCACGCAGGAGGTTCAGAGCACTTTTGCTCAGCATCCTTCCCACCTCCCATCCCTTCCAGGACTTTTCAGCAAAAATAAATCAGTCACAGAATTATTTATGTCTATTTTCCCCCCCAAAAGCTCTGAAGCAGCCGACTGGATTTTGTTCAGCCTGTCCCAAAAGGCTCCTAAACAAAGAGGAGCCCAAAGCTGGAACATGAACTGGATGACTTTGAAAACTCTGAATAAGTGCAGTGAGGAAGCAGCTGGGAAGTCCCCAGATGGACAGACACAGCTCTTTGGGATGTCCCATGCCCTGCAAGCTCCCCATTTCTTCTTGGATGGGGAAAGGAGAGGGAGAAGGGGCCATGGGTTCTGGATCTGCACATCCAGCTCAGCCTCTCCCCCCCCAGGCAGTGCTGGAGTAAGAAAGGCTTGGGAAATAACTCCTGCATTCTCAGCTGGCCCCAGGAACACCAACTTTTGCTTTTAAAGCAATGAAAAAAGAGGTGAAAATTCAGTGTAACCACTGAAGGGCTAAGACTCAACAGCAGATGGAAGAAAGGGTCTGTTGGTGGAGGAGCTGAAAACCCAAGGCAAGAATCAGAGCAAGAGACAATGGGTGGACATCTAAAGCTCATTTTTCCCCCAGGAAAGCTGGGGAATGGGGACAGCACCTCAGTCACCTCCATTTTCTAAGCTCTTGAAATGATTCTTTGGTAAATCCCAAACTTCTGTAGGCTGCAAATCCCTTTCCACCAGACTGGGGGATGATGGTTCCTGCCCAACCCAGTTCCTGCATCTCCTCATGTGCCTTCTAAAGGTCTGGGATGATGTTCTTTTCCACAAACATCCCACAAGGGCAGGGAGCACCAAAATGAACACTTTTGAACACAGAAAGAAGGAAAGAAACCATCAACCAGGGGAGGAATTGGGAAAAATCAGCAAGATAAAAAAAACAAACCAGAAGCACTTCAAAGTCAGCTCCTCGAGGTTTGAAGGAGCACAGCCTTAATTTCCTCAACTGTGAAAATTCATTAGCATCTCACAAAAGTCCATTAAAAATGATGCAGCTGGAGGGTATTTTATGCAAAACTGCTGGGAAGCCTTAATAAAACCCATTGAAATCCCCATCCCAGTGGGATCAGGGAAGGTGGCAGCAGGGACAAGAGTATGGGATGACCCAAGGGAAGGGACATCAGTGTAAGGAGCACCTTTGAAGGAATAAATCCCAAAGTTTGGCCTGATTTCCCATCCTGGGTGGTCACCAGGCCGTGGTGAAGGGTGATGTGCAGACCCTGCAGCAGCAAAAAGGGGCTTTCCTGGGGTCACAGCCTGAATCCAAGAGGGATGCACGAGTCCTTTCCTCCTCCCCACCAGCTCGTGGGAGATTTTAGGGGCAATTCTTGGCTTTTTCTCTGCCTTGGGTCTATTTATCAAGGCAAAAGCCCTCTCTGCCGTGGCCTCTGATTAACAAAATATATCATTAGCATCCCAAAGCGAGCTCTGCCGGTGCCTATAAATACAAGGCAGCAGTGACTCAGCAGAGCTGGAGCTCTTCCTCCCCAATCTCCCAGGTAGTCCCACCTTGGGGTGTGCACGTGTGTGGGCCTGGCTCCTGGGATGCTGGGCAGGTCGCCATGGAAACCCCACGCTGCCAAAATCCTCCCTGCTCCAAGAGATGCTGTGCTAAATTCCCCCCCCCCAGCCTGGCCTGAGATGGCCCAAGCTGACACGGACCAGGCTGGGGCATCAGTTGGCAGCAAAAGGAGGAGGGAAGGAGGACTTGGAGTCGTTTTGAAGCCATTCCTGGCCTTGAAAGCCGCCCATGCAGCAGGAAAGGTTCTCTGTTGTCTTGTATGAGGTTGTGCTGGGCAGGCTGTTCTTGTCCAGCAGCCAGCCTGGGCAGAACAGGCTTTATTTGAACTACAAGGTTACCTGGGCAAGAGTAATCAAGGGGAATTAGATGAAAAACCACACTATGACATGGATTTCCCACTGGTTTGGGCAATTCCATCTGCCACTGATTAATCCTGCTCTGAAACCCAGCAGATTTAACACATCTGCCCCCTAAAAACATCACCCCCAGCAACATTTGGGGGTTTTAACAGCCTCTCACACGTCACATTAATGGACTCATCCAGTCCCAAGGCACAAAACCCCGGGGCTGTTATTGAGCAGAAAGGATTTTCATTTGCAAATTCACCGTGCTAAGCAGGGCCCTGGAGCAGAGACGGCCCAAGTTTTCCAAGAAAAAGAAAAAGCAGCCCCAAAAAAACCCCACCCCGGAATGCTTGGCAACCCCCAAATTTCCATGCCTTTGTCCAAGTTTCAGAGAGTTGTTTGTGCCTGGAGGATGCCAGTGCTGTTTCACTGCAGCTTTTAAACACGTCGCTGCCACAGAAAAGGAGATTTGCATTTGGAAATTCCTTGTGATTTTGCTTAACAACAAAAAAAAAGTGGGGGGAAAAAGAAAAAGTGTGAGTTTGAAAGGAATTTTAATAGAAATTCCTGTTCTGGCTAAGCAGGGACTCACAACTGGAGCACCAGTTGGAAATGGAAACCTTCCCATGCAACACAAACAGGGTCACCTGTCCCTTGCCAGGGCTCAGCTCTCACATTTTTGGGAAAAGATGTTGTAATTGGATCCAGCCCTTGGGGTGGTCACAGACAGCATCTGGAAAGGCAGATTCCCCATCCCAGCACTTCAATGATCCAAACAAACACAAAGCCCAGTGGGATTTAGGGTGAAGTTATCAGGGAACACCAAGAAATCCTTAAACCCAAGGATCTCAGTGAGCATCACTCGCATCTCTTCCAGAAAAATCCTAAACCCTAAAATCAATCCTAAACCCTAAAATCAATCCTAAACCCCTAAAATCAATCCTAAACCCTAAAATCAATCCTAAACCCTAAAATCAATCCTAAACCCCTAAAATCAATCCTAACCCCTAAAATCAATCCTAAACCCCTAAAATCAATCCTAAACCCCTAAAATCAATCCTAACCCCTAAAATCAATCCTAAACCCCTAAAACATTTGGGGTCTTCAGCAAAGCAGCCCTTCCCTAAACCCCACTAATTTTATCCTTCCTATTTATATCCATCTCCCCAGTCTGTCCATGCTGGAGCATCTCTGAGCCCTTGCCAGCACAGCTTGGTGTCCACGGAACCACAGAAGACAGAGGAGAGCCAGAAATTTGGATAAGGTCACGGCCAAGGCTTTGAAAAATGTAAATGAAGCCCAAGGAATTGGCCTAATCCTGCAGGCAGGAACTCTGCGAGGCACAGGAATGAGATTAGCACAAGGTCCCCTTGGCGCAGGTCGGGTCCATCTGCTTGGCATTCTCCTTGCAGAGGGGTCTCCCTGAGGACAGGCTGGAGCCAAGAGCTCCCAAGGACATCTCCAGCCCCAGCACCCTCCTACTCAGGCAGAATTGGCCTGGCAGGTGGCAAATAAAGGGGGAAAAGCAAGATGAAATGTTGGGCCAAATCAGCATTTCACTCCTCCCAGAACATCAGTGCTGAGGCTGCATCCCTCGAAAGGAAAGGAAAGTGCAAGGGAAGCTGCAAATCCTTCTCCCAAAGCTTTGGGGGAAAGCTCGTTTTCCTTTCAGCATTTATTTGGGTAGGGTTTTTTTTTTTTTGGAAAAGCAGATGGAAATATCTGCTGTCCAGCCCCAGTCTGGCCCAGAGCAACTCCAAATCCAGCCTTGCTGCATCCCTGAGACCTCCCAGTACTCCCAGCAGAGCACAAACCATGTCAAGCCACACTTCAAATCAGTATCTTGGGGAAAGGTTTCCACTCAAATCTGTCACACCAACTCCAAATCTGACAGTCACATAACAAGCTGAGGATGGCAGAGAAGGTGTCGTGATGCTTGAGCCCAGCAGAGGCTTTCCAGAGGCTCCACTCTGATCCCAGAGTGAGGACCCAGAGTGAGGACCGGGATGAGTTTTCCTCAGCCCTACCCCTGACCCCACCCTCCTGCTGCCCACCCGCCTCCCAATACCTTCCACGCCCTCCTGGAGCACTTTCAGCCCAAACCCAGGAAGCAAAGGGAAACTGAGGCACGGAGCATTGATGCCACCTGCAGGAATCATCACCCAGGAGTTTTTAATCTCCACTGGAGCACCTTTCCCTCCAGCAGACACCTCAACTTCTCCAGCCAAGCCAAAAATGTGCATTTTTAAGGCTGCCCTTTTAGGGCACCCCCAGACCTCACAGTCACTCCCTGCTCCAGCACAAGCACAGACGGTCCCAAGTCTCCCCTCCTGACCTCCAGTGCTGTTTGCAGGGATCAGCCAGCCCTCAGGAGACTCTGCTCCCCTTCTGTGGTGATTAATAGTGGGTTTGCTGGTAAAACAAAAGGCCATTAAGAACGTTAATATTTGCTCTCCCTCCTCCCCTGCCCACTTCATTTCATACTTCAATGCCAGCCCAGCACTGGCCCCGACAAGGAATTAATGAGGCCACGAAGCCACATTGATTCCTTCCCCCACGAGGGATCAGATCCATCTGATCCCACAGACACCCAGACCCACTGACAGTGACAGGATGCTCCTGGCTCCAGCCATCCAAGCGAGGGATAAATCCCAGAGTGGGTGTCTCCATCTGAGACTGAGCTTTTCTGATATTAAGGAGAAGCATTTCCAGCTGGTTTTCACCTGGCCTGGCCATGGAGAGGATCCCAAATCCATCTCCATCCCAGCCCTGCAGCAACAGGGACTTCACTAACAATCAAAAAGCTTCATTAAAGCACCTCTAAACAGCCCAGACCTCACAGCTCTGAAGAAGCAGGAAATGAGGAGAGAATCCCAAGGGACCAAATCCTGGGGAGAAGAACCCCACCTTGGGCTTCTTCCCTACTCACTGGTACCAGCTCCTCCACAGGGACACCCTCCCCTTGCCAAAATTCTCAGCTCCAGAAGAAATCCCCCCACTCTGAGCCCTTTAGGTAGATGCTGAGGCCCCTTGAAGCTTTGGATGCTGGTGATCCCACCCTCCCCAGGGCTTTCAGCCCAAATACATCCCACCTAGGGACAGAGGTTGGGTGCCTTTGGAGTCATTTCGAA
The DNA here is from genome assembly GCA_035047865.1 of Dendrocincla tyrannina. Taxonomy (NCBI): domain Eukaryota; kingdom Metazoa; phylum Chordata; class Aves; order Passeriformes; family Dendrocolaptidae; genus Dendrocincla; species Dendrocincla tyrannina. The sequence continues at coordinate 40,108 of JAWWMP010028996.1, forward strand.
TGGGGTCATGATTTCCCCCAGCATTTTATACAAGTCAACGTAACACAGGCCACGAGCCCCACGTGGTGGGACCCACATTTCCCACCAAGACACAAATTAATTCAAATACAACCATTTTCTCAGGGTAGGAGCAGTTTCTCCTTTTCAAAGGCGCTTTGGAAAGCAGCTGTGAATTTTCCCAAGCCCCATTCCCGCTGAAGCCAATGGTTTTACAGGTCACGCCCGTGTTGTCACTCCCCTTTAATAGGCTTTTTTCCTTTCTACCCGCTTAAGAGCAACAAGTCGACCTGGAATCACCCGGCTGCAACACGTGGCCCGAGCACGTTGGCTCAGCGAAGCTGTCACTGCTCTACACCAGAGGCAGTTTTTAGTCCTCATCCTCACCGTGGGCAGGCTGTGAGCTGAAATCCAAGGATGCTGTGCTCGCTGGGATGAGAGGACACAGGGGATTTGGGATTGGGGCTCTCCCTCCTGTGGTGTGGCTTTGAGCGTGGTGATGAGGGTGAAGCCCACACCAGGCAGAGATGGAGCTGCCGGGATCTTCTGGTGAAGAACTGACTTCAGCCCCGCCCCCAAAAGCCCATCATGGACCATCTCACAAAAAAAATCCCTAATTCTCGCTGGGTGGGAGGATTTTGACTTCCCTTCAGCCCTGGGGGAGCTGAGATCCCAGTGGGAAAGGGAGGGCCCTTCCCCCCCCAGACCATGTGCTGGATATGAAGGTTTGGGAACATCTTAGAGATTAATTCCCTCATTCCACGTTTCATTGAACCTGAGGATAAAATCCATCCAGGAGAAGGCTGTTCCACCATGAGCATCCCATGGCATTCTCCCAGAAGGAACTGTCTGCTGCTATAAGAAGGCAGCAGGATGGGACTTTTGGGTCTGCAGGCCAGGGAAGGGCGATGGAGATGGGGAAAAAAGTAGATTTTGAAGGCTTTTTGGGGGACTGTTTTTTATCTCCTCCATGGTTTCTTGCCATCATTCTCCACAGGTTTCTCCTGGGTGGCTGAGACCTGAGGTGCTCCCAGGCTTGGCGTTGCTAACACGTATTTCTGTATCCTCACATCTCTCCTCACTAATCTTTAGGGGAAAGAGGAATTGACAAACTGGTGAAAAACTGACTGACACTCCAATCAAAATACAAAAGAAACAGAAATAAATGGCTCTGAAAAGAATCGCTATTTAATTAGAAATTAGATCTGTGCCAGTGAGTCACGGCAGGGAAGAGATCCATCAGCGGCTCAGCAGCGAAGGGCACCTGCTAGCAGCATGACAATGGGCCAGCCCAGGGCCACCACAGGGGCTCTGGGGGGCCAGAGGGGACCCCCCCCATGGGGAACCCTTGCTGAACCAAGAGCCACCCTCCAGGAACCAGCCTGGCACAGCTTTGCAGAGAAATCCCCTCCCTCCCAGCAGTTTTCCTGTTGGAACGGGAAAATCCCCAGTAAATCAGATCTAACAAAAAGCATAAATAAAGATTGGAGAATGAGGGAGGCAGAGAGATTAGGGAGGTGGGAATAAAAGCCCTCCTCTCTCTCCATCGCGCTCCAGCTGCGTCCTTCCTGTGGGGAAACCTCCACCAGTGGGATACCAAAGCTGGGCAGCATCTGGGGATCCTCCCCAAATCCTCAGGGAGACCCTGAGGAAGGTGGGATGGGATAGGCTTGGATCTGGCAGGCAGATGGAGGACATGATCAATCACGGGGGTGATGAGAGCTGAGAGCAGGGTGGGCCATGGCCATCCAAATCCAGGCCGTGAGGCACAGGTGGGAAAACGCATCCTTTGTCTTTCTCCAGGTTCTTCAGAGTGGGAATCCAGGCTTTGCAAAGCAGCAAATGCAAGCAGAAAACAAATCTGAAAAGGGAAAACCCACCTTCTTCCTATTCTTCCTCCACCAGTGATGAATCCACCAGCAACTGGAGACACGGTGGCATTCACGGCAGGATCAAGGCAGGATGGGGAACAGGGGAATGTCCATCCAGGGCTTTGCAGCAAAGGAAAGCAGGAGTGAAGAGTGAGAGGTGCTGTGGGCTTGGCTTCTCAGTTGTCTTGTGGAGGCTGAGCCTTTCCATCCCCTTTGCAGGAGGGACTTCCCTCACTGCATCCCTTTATTTCACAACCTCAAGGCACCATCCAGCCTGGGGCTTCAACCTCACACTGGAGGCTTTGGACATCCCCTGGCTGCCTTAGCTCCACCACCATGAACAGGACTTTCCAAGGCAGGTTTCTGGGCAGCACTCACACTTTCAGTGCTGACAGTGGGTATTTCTGAGCATCTTTTATCAACCTGGCTGGGACCAAAACTCCCTGGCCTGCTGGTACCCACCACAGCTGGGAGAGTGGAAAAGCAGGTCACGAATGGAGCTGTGTTTCTCCCCAGTCCACGCCTCAGCCACTCGTTTCAGCCCCCACCGTAGCTTATTCAGCTCCTCCTCTGCCCAAAATCACTCAGTATATTTTCCCACCTTCACCAGATCCACTGGGTGCGTTTGAGGGTGAGATCCCACCTGGATTTCCCATCTGAGTTTTGCCATCTCCACTCTTTCCCCAAATCACTGTCCCTGTGTCCTTGCCTATTTTGGGGATGGGGCAGAGCTCGAGCTGGTATTAACCTGCTCTTAGAAGAACCCAGGGGGGTACAACGGCTGTCGGGGACCCAGGTGACCACGTTGTCCCCAGCTGAGCTTCAGGCACAAATCACCGGAGAAAATTTCTGCTGAAAACGTCCTGCCAGCTGTAGGATTACCCTGGAAAATGTAACTCCCAATAAATGTGTGCAGCGTGGGATCGCTCGCCAGCATCCACCACACATCCTGGCACTCCTGCCATGCCGGAGCTCCCACCGGGATGTTCTGCAAGAGTCAGGAGAGCCCCCCAAAGCATCAGCTCACCACGAGCTGAAGGATGAGTCAGTTCGGGTCGACGCCAAAAAGTGTGTTCAGCACTTTTGAACATTCCCAGTAGGAGGCAATAAATAACATAAATGCGCACCCGCCGCCTCGCCGCTGGCAGACCTGGGATTGCCACCTATCGTCACCGCTCAGCTCCAGGACGGGAATCTCTCCTTGCTCCCACTGCTACTAAACTGGATGGATTTCCCCAGGCTGCATCTCTGCTTTGGAGCAAATCCCTCCCCTTCTTGGGGTTTCTCCGCGGATTAGTCCCCCCCTCCCCATGCACACACTCACATACGAGCCCGTGGTTGTTGTTTTCCTTTCATCCAGGGACCTTTGCTGGGATGATGCTCCTGCATCCCGGCTGGTATTTTACACGCCCTGCAGAAGTTGGCCCCAAATATGACCCCCAGGGCCGGGGAGGGGCATTTTGCGTTCAGGAGACACCAGCCTTAACGAGCCTGTTACTTGGAGCGGGGGAACAGCGTGGGGGAAACTGAGGCACGACCCCCTTCCTCCCCAGCCAGAGCCCCTCCGGGCTGCCTCAGTTTCCCCCGGCGCCGCCCCCCGTGCGACGGGGCTCCCGGTCCCTTTAAGCCCCCCCCGCCCGGCGGAGGCTCAGCCCCTTTCTCTGACACAGCAGCCGCCGGGGCGAGCGAACCGGGAGCCGCGGGGAGGCTGCGGCCGGGGCCGGGGGCCGGGCGCCCACCGCCGCTCCGCCCGCCCCATGGCTCTGCCCGGGGC
>JAWWMP010029024.1:0-30880 GCA_035047865.1 Dendrocincla tyrannina
CTCTCCTCCCCTCTCCTCTCCTCTCCTCTCCTCCCCTCTCTTTGTCTTCTTTATTCCACACCCTCAAACCCATGAGATGACCCTCCAAGCCAGTTCCTTGTCCTGCAGGATTTCACCACTCACTTTTCCAAGGCTTTTCCTGGTCCCAGCCCATCTCAGTGCCTGATCCCTGGCGATCTCAGTGGCTGGACCATACCAGAGGTGACCTCCCACCCTCAATCCCTGCTGCGTTGGGATCCGATGTGATTAATGACCACTGAGTTGGAAGATCTCACCCAAACCAAGGGCTTGGTGGAAGGAAAAAGTTTGCAAGACCCAAAATCTCAGGGGCAGGTATGGCCTCGTGCACACTCCTGCTCCCTGAATCACAGCGCTCGACTTTGGGGAGTGGACATTTACTCAGCATTTGCAACCCTGTGATTCACAAGGGCTGGTGGCTGCTCATACCCACGCTCAGCAAATCCAGCTCAAAACAGCCTCTCCGGGATGAGCTGGGCTCACCTTTCTGTTTGCAATGAGATTTGCTCTTGAAGGCTTCATCTGGTGAGCTAAAACCAAGGGAGAAGGATGAAGGAGAAGGAAAAGACTCAGTGAAAGCCAATGGTGGCTTTGGGGTCCAGATGGATGGGACTGATGAGCCACACTTAAGGGGAAGGAAGCACCTACTGGTCACACTGGGCACCAGCGTTGACTTCAGCATTCTCAACACCTTTTGTACACCAAGTGCCACCATCAAGGACATCCTTCATTCTTCCAAGAGGTCTTTGGACCTGAGTAAAATCCACCACCAGCAATGAAGTTGTCTCCTCCAGGGAGTCATGACTTCACCCTGGGATTTTGGGGCTTGGGTATCAAGGTGTTGCATGGTGTCCTTCCTCCAAGCCAAATGCTCACGGCTTGGCGTCATCGTGATGGATTAGGGTGACTAGAGCCATTTGAAGATGGAGGCAGGAGCTGCCTGGCCCAGCACCGTGAACCAGTTCTGCAGCACTTCAAACCAGCCGCGGCACCCGATGGCACCGGCCCAGCTGAGCTGAGGGTGTCTGGGATTTGGGGCACGCTTGGCTTCATGATTTCTGAAGACACACAAGAGATTTGGGCTATTGCATGTTCAGCTCAGCGTTAAGACTTGCTGGGGGCTGTGAGAATGGGTGTACAGAATCCCTCTGTAATGATCAGCTCCTCTTGGGTCTCGTCTGCACAGCAGCTCCACGAGGAGCCCCAGCTGCACCCGGGGGGCTCAACTCTCCTACAGTGTTTGCTGCCTCAATGCTTTATACACACTCAACAACTTCTTCTCTCCTGGGGCCTGAAGAGGAACAGAGAATGGGATTTCTGGAAACTCAACACCTTTGGGGAAGCAAAGCCAGTTCAATCTGCCCCTGTCATCACACTGGGATGAAACTCAGACCAGGGAGTTTTCTGTTTGTGTGAGATGACACCACCCTTTAACTCCATGACTAAGCTCTGGAGATGAGCCATCCCTGCTCGCACCTTATTTCTTCCTGCCAGAGCACCTTGCTCCAAACACCAGAGATGAGGCTCATTCCAAAGTGCACTGCCATATCTGTCATGTTCCACAAACCCAGAAACCAGGAATGACCCATCCACCTCCTGGTTTGCTCATGTCCCTCCTCAAGAACATTCACTTCTTCTCAAAGAACACTCGAGAGGCTGTTCACCTCTGCAAGACCTGCTCACTCAGCCCCTGGATCCACCTCTTCCCACATCTGGGACACACCAAGCTGCATTTGCCAGAGGGCAAAGTGAAAATAGTTGTTCATCCATGTTTTTCTTTTTTTTTTTCTCTCCTTGCTTTGCCCTACAAATTTCAAATCCAAGGAGTGGCAAAGGTGTGTGTCAACAGGAGAGGACCGTGCCTAGTGATCTGGACGTGTTCCCTAACCTTGCTCCATCTTTTCACCCAAATCCAGGTTGATTGTGTCCCTGCCCATGGCAGGGGGGTTGGGAAAAGATGATCTTGAAGGTCCCTTCCAACCCATCCCATTCTGTGATTCTGTAGTTCCCCCAGCATTATTTTAGCCCATTCTCACCTCACAACATCTTTTCTCAAGCGACCAGATTTGATGTGGTTATACCTGGTGAGGTGTTTGTTTTCTGGGCTCAAGGCAGCCACAGCTTCTGGAGAACTCTCAGTTCTCACCTCCACCTGCTCCATCCACCTTTGAGAACATCTGGGAGCCCTGAACCTTCTTGTTGCACCTTACCTGCTGCGTGCTCATTTTGGGCTCCACAATCAGCTTGTCGGTGACCTAGACCACGTCATTTCCCCCCCAGTTTCATATTCTGTGAAATGGACGTAATGGCTCTGATTTCCCTGGAAAAACACTTGGACAATCTCAGCTGAAATGCTTTTTAATGACTGGTGTGTGTGTTGAGGATGGTTTTATCACTATCTGACAGGTAGATTTGAGGTTGCTGGGAATTACATGGCTCTCAAGCATTTACTGAGCTGTTTTTAACCTCATAAAAGCAAATCAAACCCGTGAACCAGGAGAAGACTCCTCACCTCAAGGCTCACTTCCACGAGAGCCAAGTGGTTGTTATCCCAAAGTTACTGTCAATGAGGTGGGATGGGACCAAGTCACCCACTTGGTTTTCTTGGCCCGAGCAGAAAGAATTCCTGATGGAGAATTGTCTGAGCTGCTCTTCCAGCACTTGAGATTAAATGTTCCCTGTGAGCACCAGATTTTAACGCCTCCCATTTTGTAAGAGCCATGGCCATATTTCATCCCTCATCCCCAGAGATTCTGCATTAGAAAAATTTATAAGCTTGGAGGATTGTACTTAGAGATGAGATAATGGAGGCCAGGGGTGTCTCTTCTGGGAAATGCTTTGGTGGTCTGATAAAAGCTGGAAAATATACCTACTTTCTCCACTTATAACCATTTATCAAATAAAAGACACCAACCTTCCCCAGTGGACTTGGGCAGCCCCTGGGCAAACTCAGCCTGGGCAAACCAACAGGAAGAGCATTGTGGACACAAGAGGCAGCATCAGAAAGTGCATCTGAAATGGAAATAACTTTACTCTGCATCTGTAACTCTATCAGGAAAAAGGAAGAGGAGGTGGAGGGACTAATCCCTCAGCCTCGTGCTTTGGAATCTATGGGAACAGTACAGGCAGGTTAAATAAGGGACAAGTTGCAGGAATGGGTGCCCAGCTGGCCTCCACCCATGTCCCTGACTCCAGGAGGGATTGTCAGGTCAGGATCTGCACGGCATCAAGGTGGCTTTGCAGCTTTCCCAGGCTGGGCTGGTTAGACCAGGGTCAGCTTGACATGGAGCCAGGCTGAGCCTTGATGTGCACCAAGCTCTGAGGTACACATGGAGTGAGGGATGAGGGAAGCACAAAACATGGTGTCACCTTGTGAGAATGGTGTTGAGAAGCTTTGGCAGCAAAAAAAATTTGACATTTCTGTCCAAAAATCCTTGGTCCTGCTGAAGGTTTTGTGTTTTGGAGGGGCTGCTCCAGACAGTCCTCAAAGTGTCTTTACACAGATCCCCCTGAGAACATGATAGGACTGGACAGGCTCTGGCTGTTGTGCCTGGGTTTATCCCATGTACCCCATAATGCTTCTCACAGTGACTTTACAGGCCCAAGAAACCAGCCCTGATTCTTCCCAGAGAGGCCAAGCTCCTGGGTGCAGGAGGTGATTTAACCACTGGCATCCTTTGGTGGTGGCCAAGCCCAATCCCACATGAGACACATCAGGAACAGGTTGCAAGTTCTCCCATTGACTCCAACAAGCCCAAAACTCATCCTGCAAAACTACAGATGTCTTTGATCCTACCATGGGGTACCTGAGAGCTGAATGCTGGGCTGTGCCTTCTTTGTACTTTGGGAGATGCTTTGTCTCTTCCTCTCCAGCCAGCTCTGGCCAAGAGTCCCTTGGCTAATCAGTGTGTAAACTCTTATCTCCCATCTGGGGAGGATGTACCTATTGAGGACTCATCACCTGAGGTGTAAATCCTCATCCAGTCTCAGGGCTCGCCCCCTGCACAGCAGCTGCAGGAATGGTGCAGAAATGCTCATAATGCCACAAAAAGCAAGTTCAAAGGAGAAACCAACAATTATTGTTCAGCAAAATAACTCAATTCAGGGAAAGCCGGGAACCGGCGCATCCACTTTCCTCCTGTCACTCCATGGCTGAACTTATTTATTTTAAAATAAATTACCGTCCGTCCTGTAAAACACTTTACTGGCAGCTTTTAAAAATGGCCTCTCCCTCCAGCTCCTAATGCCACGTTATCCAGCCAAAAGCTGTGCTTCGCAGGTGGCAGCCGTCACCCTCATTGATTTGTGGGGACTCAAAGATGAACGATAACGCCGGGCCATGGGACGGACGGTGATTTATGAGCCAGGAGGGAGTTGGCAGCTCAATTCTCACAGTCCAGGCTCCGGCACTGTTGCGAGCATTGCATCACCATCCCACTACTGGTCCCACTGGGAGTAGGTTACTGGGAAGGAAAGATGAGAGCAGGTGTCCCATGCACGAATTCCCAGCTGTAGGATGCCCGGTAGGGTCATGACACACCATGTCTTCCCCAGCCACCCTTGGGGACAGGTGCCCTGAAGGTGAGCTGAGGCTGGGTGAACACTCTCCAGGACATGGTACCTGTGTTTTCCAGGTGCTCTTTGAGCCAGCGGCTGTTCACGAGTCCTGGGACGGAGGGAACACAGGTGCCAGTGGTTCACAGCTCACGCTGCTGAGCAAAGTCTCACTAACACCAATTGAAAAATGGGTTTTCCACTCACCAGAGGAGATTCTGGGCTCTGTGTGAAGTTTCTGCTGGGTTTTGGGCAGCAATAATGTCTCTCTCTGGCAGGGAGGCTCCAAAGGTTATGCTGGTGTGGAGCTCACCCAGACCTCCCCGAGATAGAAATACCGTCCCTCGCCGTCACCCGGTTACATCAATGCTGCAGGGTTTTAATTACCTTTGAGACCTTTAGCTCAGAACTGAATTAATTTGGCCAACAGGTCGAAAAGACACAGAGGGGGAATTTATGCACCGGCTGGCACAGACACACACAAAGCATGAGTGATAATTTCTTTAGGAAAGCAGCTGAGACTCATCAATGAATTGAGTAAAGATTTTTGAGGGCAGATTCAGGCAAAATGGGGATGCAGAGTTAGGGGAGAACCCCACATTTAGGAAGAGCTCAACACCACCTAAATTTAGGTTAACACTTAAATCCAGCTGGACTGAACCCTCTCCCAGGTGCCGGGTTCTTGCACAAGAGCCCAAGGAATAGAATGACGTGGCTGGATTTTCCTTACAAAAAATTTTGCCCTACTCTGCAGGATTGCAGTGGGCTGGAAAATTCTGCTGGGCATGTGCAACCCTGGGTCGTGCTGGATGCAAATTACCTTGATTATGGGTTGGGTAATTATAGTCGCAGCACTGGCGGTTGGAGGGCTGCGGGGGGAAGCCCCTTTTTTTTTCTTTTTATGGAGTCTGTCTGTGAATTAATCTTAAAACTTTCAACAGAGGAGGGGTGTGCGTGCGTGGGGGGGACTCTGCTGCTCCGCTCTGCTGAGCATAAATCACTTTTAGGGAACCATAAATCAATCTTTCCCCGAGCTCTCCAGCCCACGAGTGCAATGAGGCGATGGTGGAGCTCACGCTTCACAGCCTGTGTGAGACACTGGCAAGAAAAACACTCTCCAAAAATATAAAGAAGTCTTGAGAGTGTAAAAGCCCTTCATTCAGAGGGGGCAGACCCAGGAGGGAGGTCAAGGGGGCCCTGGTAACTGTAGGTGTTTGGACAGGGGAGGATTAAGGGGGTTTGTTGAGGGGATTAGTGCTGGAGCACCATTCCCACTTGTGTTTTGGGGAATCAAGGTCTCAGTGTGGCTTCATCCCTTTTTAGTCCCTTTGGGACTCCACTCACAACCTTTGCCCACCTTGAGCACCTCCACAAATCCTGGAATTGTCCCTGGGTGGACAATTCTTGGCTGGAATTGTCTGTGGGGAGCCCCTGGCATGCCAAGAACTGGCATTTTGGGCTTTATGGGGAGGTTTGGTGCCAGCAGTGGGGGCTCTGGGGGCTCGTGGCTGTGTCCCAGCCAGAGAGCAGTAACCACTCCACGCTTGAGCTGCACACGTTGGGGTTTGCCAGTGGGAGCCACTGATTTCCCTCTGATGAGCATTTTGAACAAGTGTATTAAGCGCTCAGCGTCCTGCTGAGCCCTCTGCGCTCCGCGTGGGGAATAGACGGATTAACATGCCAGCAAGACGCAGCATTATTCTTATTAAAAGTAATTTACGCAGCCCCATCTCCTGACATTTATGTTTTGAAGCCGGTATAAATCTGGCATGCCCAGGCAGGGGGGTTTCTGCATGGATGGGCCGTCCCGGATGGGATGCTCCTGCCACCAAAAGCTTTGGTTTGAGGCCAAGGAGATAAGAAGCAGCTCCAGGAGGCTTTTAAGGGGGAGACTGGGAATATTTAGGGAAAGACGACTAGGGAAGCATGCTGGCTCTCTCTCCTGTTTTGACTCAGCTGTTAATTTGACAGTGAATGACGACGGGGAGGTTGTAAATCTGCTGCCTGCGGATGCAGGAGGCTGAAGCCGTCGGCAGTGAGCCGGGGCTGGGAAGCGCCAGCCGGGTCCCCGGGGGCTCCAGGTGAGGCTCAGCCCCGCGGGGTCTGCCCTCAGGGTGCCCCCACACCGGAGCAAACACCTCGGTGTGAGGGGGGCACAGCAGGGCGGGCGGGCTGTGGCACATGCCTGTGGCACATCCCTGTGTCACATCCCTGTGGTCACATCCCTGCGCCAGCCACCCCATGAGCTCATAGCTCGGGGGATCTCTGACTCAGTAAATGACCCGTTGGAAGAAATGAGGGGGAAAAATACTGGTGGAAAGTGGGAAGAAGAAAAAAGGAAAAAAAAAAAGGGAGAGAGAGAGAAGAACAAAATATCTGGGAGCGTGACTGTTTAATTTGACATCATCAGGTGGTCTTTTCACCCAGGCTCTGCCCAGTGCTGTGCTGAACAATGTCCCAGTGATGTGAATTAGTTCCACTGCCACACTGTGCCTCAGTTGTTCCATCTCTAAGACAACAAACGTGTCTCAAGGAGTCCTGAAGTGAGACATGGTGGGGAAATGGGCTTTGGTGCAGTTTATTTGCAAACAAGAGTGGTAAAGACCCCAAAGCGTTCATAAATGGATCCCACCTCGAGCATGAGGCACAATCCTGTCCCTGCACCCCATCTCCCACCACCTGGGCTTTGTCAACACCCAACTGTGTAGCTCTCCGAGGATCCCTCAGCCACCTTCTCCAAGCTGCCTGTCTCAGCATGGGGTTGGAGGCACCTTTTTCTCCTGGGGGCCTCCAAAATGTACTTAGGCCAACTGGGTCAGTCCCAGGGCTGTAGGGTGTGACTGCCTGGCTCTGATGGACGAGGGCTGGAGTGTGTGTGTAGGAAAGGAACAGAGAGGGGTGACAGTGGGGACAGACACATTGTCCCTCTGCATCACTGGCAGCCAGTGAGGGACCAGATCCAGTGTCTGCAGCTGATGGGAAAAGGCCAAGATGCAGATGGGCACTGCCAAAACCTCTCCTGGAATGGAGGGAGCCAACAGGTCCTGGAGCAACAGCTGTCGGGAGAGGGATGGGGTGACCTACTTGCTGCAGAGTTTAACTTGGAGCTAAGAAGAAAATAAGTGCCTTTACCTAAATCTGCTCCGCTTTCGGTGGCCTATATTCCATCCTGCCTCTGCCAACAACACCGCAGCAGTGACCTGTTTCTCTGTGCTGCCAAGGCCTCCAGCCCATCACAGTGGCACGAGGAACTGGAGGAGCCTCTACGCCCCAAGATGATGCATAAAGGGTCTCCTCCGATGTCCCCCTTCCCCTTCCTTTAATGTGGGATTTAATTAGATTTTGTTTCTCTTTCCCAAGCACCATTTTCCACAGGTTTTCTTGTTTTTGCAAGTTTTTTTGGGAGTCACCTTGTGCTCATAAGCCAGTGGTGGTTTGACTCCATGGCGCATCCCTGGTGGATCCAACCTCCCTTCCTCAGGAAAGACACAGCAAAATGTCACAGGACAGTGGTGGAAAGGGGGATCACATCGCTTGGCTCTGCAGAAATGCCTTTAATTCCTTAACATCCCTTTTTTTAGGGTACAATTATAGATTGGCTGCACCTCGCTGCCGTAAATCAGCATCAAAGGCTCCCTCGCGTCAATAGGAGAACACATGTACTTACAAGACTATGGGTGTTTGATGCTAATAAAAGAAGATTAAACGAGAGGTTGTAATCACCCGCCGAGCCTGCGAGTGCCAACGCGGCGTGCGCAGCCTGGCCAGGCTGGGGAAGCCCCCGGGGTCACCCCCACCCCAGGGCCCTTCCCCTGCAGGGGCTGCTCCAGCTCCCGGCTCCCTCTGCTCCCCCCTGCCCACCTCCCACGCCCCACACTGGATTTTGGGAACATTAATCACTCTCCCCAAACTGACAGTCCAGCTCTCTGTACCCGTAGCGATTATCCAAGCGTTTTAATGACACCTTGGACCCAAGGTATCAATTAGGCATGTCAGGATAAGAACTGCCTTGAGCTGATTCAGCCCATCGCGACCACAAGGCAGGGACCTGTTCCAGGCTCTTCCCGGGATGTGTTCAAGCCTCTGGGGCTGGGACAGTTCTGAAATGCCTGGGGCAGGGGGAACCAGACAACTTGCACCTTTTATTTAGTGTCTCTCGTGCTGCTGTAACCCCTTTGCTTGTGCAACAGCTCCTGCAGAGAGAGGCAGGAGCTGAGATTTCTGCTGTGCTGTGGGATAGTGTTGTACAGTGTGCAGGAATTACAGGGAAATTCGTGTTGGATCATGGTGTAGTTCAGGATGGATGGGACCTCAGCGGGTCCTACTGGAAGTAAGGCCAGCTATAGGGCCAGTTAAGGTTGCTGAGGGCATCATCCACCCACCTTCCTATCCACTCATCCTTTTTCTTCAACTTTCTCCCTCATTTCCCATATTATTTTATCCCACCCTGGTGCCTCATTCACCTTCAATAGTTCTTAATGTCCCAAATCTTTTCCTGCTGCCTACACACAAATCTGCATTATTTTCATCCCTTATACATTTTGATTCCTGCAGACACCACAGCTCCTCCTGGCAACAATTTCATTTTCCTTTATGACCAGATGAGAGCAAAGCAGGTGGTTCTTGAGCCTCAGTTCAGACAGGGAGGGAAAGTGCTCCAGGCAGACCCCAAACCAGCAGGTCCCAGCAGTTGGGACCCATGTGTGTGGGATGGGACCCCTGTGAAGAACATCCTGCTTCCAGCTGCTCCCAGGAGCATTCCAGCATGGAGCAGATGTGCTTGTAGGTCTCAGGATGTCTCCCACAGAAAATACAAAGCTCCTCTCTCCAGGTGGGTATCACTCTTCTTTTGGGTCACCCAAGGTGCACGGACTCTTGGAGACCCTTTTCTCCTGACAAAGTCTGAACTTCTCCCTAACTGTCCCCTGACACCAGGCAGTCAGGTCAAGGATTCCCGTTGAAGGAGACCAAAACATGTCAGGAAACCACCAGTGCAAGAGGCTCAAGGCTTGGGCGCAGCTTGGCCCGTGGTTTTTGGCCGTGGCCAGTGACTCAACATGGTTGTGGGCTCAGGTTTCTCACATTCCTCCCTGCAGTATTTTTCACCCACAAACTGTGGTGCACCCATGGCTCAACACCCTTCCCCCTGGGAGAATCCTCCAAGAAAACAAGGGAGCCTCAAAGCCGTCGTCAACATGTGGGCAAGCTGAGGAGCACTTTGTGGTGACAGAGGACCTGTCTTTGTGAGCTGGCCTGCCAAAAATGTGTCTCTCAAAATGCTGGCAGTGACATATTTTTGGGAGCTGGCTGCCTTCTGCTTCTCTGGAACTAGAAAGGCTCTAAAGCCAACGATCTGTCAAAGCCTAAGGGCTATAAACTTGTGGTTTTGCCACCCAAGGTCTTTCTCCTTGGCTTTTGCCTCTGCCATTCTGGGATTAGGGTTTTTTCCTTTATTTTGAAGAGTCTGTTGGGCATGGCAAATTTAACACAGTCCATGTTCCCTGCACTGCTTGGGCCTGCAGGTCCCCCAGTTTTGGGCCAAAAACAATGCAAGAGTTGGGAGGCTTTGCCATAAAGCCACAGGTATGGGATGAAGGGCACCTTGGCTCCTCTCCACCACAACATTGGCCAAACTTTGCCTATAGTTCATCTGCTTCTAAGGCCCTGGGAGTAAAGGTCAGAGCTCTTCAGGTGGACCTTGCCTAGAATCCTAAATTAGGAAATTTCACAGCACCAAGTGCAGTGGAGAGGGATCATTCCCGAGAGGTGCTCCATGGAAAGTGACTGGAATAAGCAGCTTTTTTCAGAGAGGGGGAGGATCAAGCAGTTTTGGTCTTTAGACCTCCTGTGGTAGCCCAACTTTAAGACAACTCAGATGACAAAGAGGCTTGTGTTGGGCTCTGATTAAGATTTAACACAGGCAAGACTCTTAAGGCAGCACGATCAGTGGAAAACCCATCAAAGCCAGTTTTGGTTTCTTCCCAGCTGCTGACTGGGATTCTGAGGTTTCCCTTCCTCCATCGTTTTGGGCTCTTCAAGGCACAAAATCTTCTCTATGGTGTGACTGGACTCAACCCTCTATGTGCTGCTCAAGCTTTTGGCTCCTTCTCTCATCCCTGGCAGACAGAGGGATTAATTAACTCTTCTTTTTACATCAAATGTTGACACGAAGCAGCACTTGCTGCTTGTTTTGCTTCCTCTTCTCTAGAGTCCTTGCAAAGATTGCACAAGCCACGTTGTGTTTTATTAATCTTGTGATCATTCTCAGCATTTTTCCTGATTTATCCTCCAGATCAGTCTCGAGCGAGGTGTTCAAAAGCAGCCGCACAAGTAGGACCTGTCTGCGATAAAGGTAGAGATTTGAAAGGCTCCCGTTATAATCAAAGCTGAGGAAGAGACACCTGCAGAGGGTGAATCACCCGCGATCGGTACCCGAGATAACTCAGGTGAATTGTCCTCTGTGTGTCAGTTCTTCTCCTGTGTCAGGAACCAGGTGCAACCTGCTGAAATTCGGATGTCACCTGATCTCACTGGGACACGGGATGACATGGGTTGAGGTGGCATCTTGTGCTGATTGAAGAAGTGGAGGGTGGGGTGTCACTTTGCCCCTCTAAGCTGGTGTGAGCACGTGCAACAGGCTGGCATTGCCTGGATTGCCGGGGAGCAAAGAGCATCTGACTGCTCTTTTTAACACTTTTATTCCTGATTTTTCTTTTTCCTTTTTTTTTTTTTCCCCACAGCATTGGTTTAATTCCAGGGCATTTTTTAAATAGCTTTCAGGAATTAGCAGGAGGTGGGGCAGGGAAGAGATCTCTCTGGAGCTAATCTGGGATCTGCAGGCTTAATTCACCACTCCAAGGTGAGCCCTGTGATGCAAAGGGGTGGCAAAGGCTCAGAGCTGAGCGGCTGCAATCCCGTCTACTCTGGGGCACGCGGGAAAGTCGAGGTGACTCAGAGAGCTGCTCCTGGGAGAGGAGCTTGTCTGAGCCCGTCTCTGCACGTGAGAGTGGGCAAGGGAGGGCAGGCAGGGTGAGGAGCGACCGGGCAGAGGAGGGGAAGAAAGAAGTCCACGTCGGAAGCAGCAGCACTGCTCACTGCGGCACTGGTGGCATGAGAGGAGGGGAGGAGGAGGAGGAGTGTATGGAGTAGGTGCCCCAATCACCATCCCCTCAAGTCCCAGTGTCATCTCAGTCTCTGCATCTACTGGCCTGGGAGCAAACATGAAGTCCTTGCCTCTTCCTCATTGCCCCAAGTCTCAAACAGTCCCTCAAACCATAGCAACAGGTCAAGGAGGAGGAAGAACCCAACATAAGACCTCAGCTCTGGGTGTCTGGGAGCAGATTTGAGAGCAAAGTGAGGCTCAGGGTTGCACTGCTGGGAGCCACAGTGGGGTCCCAGCGGGTGGGTTTGGGTCTCACAGGGCTTGATCCACGTGTGGAGGTTTCCTACCTCAAGGGCTTAGGGGTGAGCTGGGCTGGGAGGGAGATCTGGAGCAACCAAGAGGCTCCTGTGAAACCTCTCCTTGTCCTGTTGGGGAATTCACACCAGGAGGCTTGGGTGAAACATCTCCTGGCCTCCTTATAGGTCCAACATGTTGCCCTGTCCCTTCAAGCCCCTCTAGGAAGGATGTAGGGTTAGAAGGTGCCCTGGAGAAGCGGAGGATGGGTTGGAGAAGGTCACCCTTGGCTCCAACAAGGCTCAGTCTCTCTCCCCTCAGCAGCTCTTGCCATGTGGAGACGTGCACCTGAAGAGGTCACGAGTTGAGAGGAGACGTCTTGGTGGTTCAGCTGGCAAAGGAAGCAGGGAGGAGGCAAAGGGGTGGATTTGTTCTAGGCAAGGAGACAACCAGGCAAAAGAGTCATGAGTTCTTGGCTATGGAGGGGCCCATTCCTTGGAGTCAAAATTACTGGCAAATGGCTGAAACATTGAGAGTTTCTCCCCAGCCCTTCCCTCGCTGAGAGCAATGTGAAGGCAATTATTAGAGCTACTTCTGAAAGGAAAAGGGGGAGGGAGGGAAAAAAAAAAGAGGGAACAACCTGGAGAGCTGAAAGCTGCTGCCTGGATGTGGGTTTTCAACAAGACTCCTTGGCACATCTGTTTGCCTAACCCAATGCATCACACAGCCTCCAAAAGCTATAATCAGGCAATTTCAGGGTGTGGAGCTGGGCACTAAATAAGTACTGAGATAAGTGCACGCATTGTTCACACGCCAAGAGTCGAAGAAGAGCAGACGGAGAGACCCGTGTTGGTCCAAGCCATGAAATCCCGAAAGCCCTGGGGGCTTGGGGATGGTGGGGACGGTCCTGGGACTGGGTGTCAGTTGTCTCACAGCGAAGGGCCCGCAGGGAAAAGGATGAGCATTTAAAAGAAAAAGGAGGAGAAATCAGCCTGGCTCCTCTTCTCCACACCTCCCCACGCCAAAATCCCTCGGTGTAAGTGTCAATGGCGTCATCGTGGAAAGGTGGTGCTTGTCACAAATAAATCAGCCCTTGCCTTTTAGCTGTGATGATAATTATATGGTGTCTTAAGTATCTGTACAAACTGTCAGGGGAAATATATGGTGAGTAAAGAAACTTGGAGCTTGCTAGCAGGGAAATGTTAAGGTGTCTCAGCTTAGCTGCTACAAAGGAACCTTGTCTGGATTTATTTGAGGGGGGGAATGATGAAAGGTTGGATTCATGTCCTTTCTTGTCCGTCAGGAGACACTTAATGTGGTTGTATAACTCTAAATGTTTTCTTAAAAGGAAAATTAGAGAAGCAGAGGTTTGGAATCATACACGGTCCAGGGGGAGGAAGGGCGGAGGCCACATCCTGGGCACCTTCTGTGGTGGCAGAGGAGGACCTGGTGGCCAGGACTGTGGGGTGGCAGCACCCCAAGTGTTGCTGCTTGGCAGTGCAAGACCAGAAAGGGCAGATGGGGCCAGGAGCGATGCTAATTTGGGACAAAACCCCCCAGGGCCAATGCACGAGTGAGTGGCCATGCAGGCCTTTCACCTGCAGGTGCAGATACCATCTGGGGTTTAGGAAATCCCCAGCCTGTGGGTGCTCGGAGGTGACTGTGCTGCCGTCCATCATCAGAGCCTGGACCCACGAGCAGGTACCAGCCTGACTCCAGAAATGCTCCCACCCACGACCGCCCCTGGCACTCGCTGCAGGGCCATGCTGGGTGGCCGTGGTGGGATATGACCCCCTTGGAGCAGCATTTGGGCTGGGCTTTTCCAAGGGTGTCCATCACCATGGTCTCTGAGCATCTGGAAGCCTCGCTAAGTGTGTTGCATCCATGACTGTCACAGCATGGAGAGAAGCTGCACTGACTCCAAAAGTGGGTTGTGCTTTGGATTTTCTCCACCCAAACACAATCAGTGACCATGTGCAAACCAAGTTTGCCCCCAAAAGGCTCCATTTTACCAAAAAACCCACAGAATTACAGAATATTCTGAGTTGGAAGGGACCCACAAGGACCACTGAGTCCAACTCCTGAGTGAATGGCCCTTATGTGGGGATCGATGTCCCCGGCAGGGAAACTGAGGCACAAGGTCATGACTTGCTCAAGGCCAGCCAGAGCCAGGAGCAGCCTCACCCCTCGCTGTGCTGCATTTCACATTCCTCCCTCTCCTCGAGCCCACAGGCAGGAGCTCCTCACACGATATCCTGCGTGAGGGCTCCTGGGCCCCTGGGGTGCTGCAAGCGTGGACACGCCAGAGCTGGGATAATCCCCTCCGGGCAGAGAGGTTCCCTACCACAGCCGGGTCCGAAAGGTGGGGGCTTGGGGGGTCCCAAAGGGAAGGGGAATCTGATGGGGGTTTTCTTGCATTGCCCCAGTGGAATGGGTTTGTGGGTCACAGCTGTCCTTGTGCCCTTCCGGGTGGCTCTCAAGGAGAGGTCATTCATCTGGGGTCACTCATTCAGGATCACTCATGGGGGGGTCACTCCTTCGCGGTCACTCATCCAGGCATTGGAGTGGTTTGCAAAAAGGATGGCGCAGTTGTCCTGGGGGGCTCCTCATCCCACTCCAGGGGCTGCACCCCGCTCCAGCCCACCACTCCCACAGGGCATCCCCATCCTGCATCCCCCCTGTATCTCCATCCCATATTCCCATCCATCCCATATTCCCATCCTACATCCCCATCCGTCCCATATTCCCATCCATTCCGTATTCCCACCCATCCCATTCCACATCCCCACCCATCCCATATTCCCATCCATCACATATTCCCATCCTACACCCCCATCCGTCCCATATTCCCATCCTACACCCCCATCCGTCCCATATTCCCATCCATCCCATTCCACATTCCCATCCATCCCACATTCCCACCCATCCCATATTCCCACCCATCCCATATTCCCATCTATTCCCATCCCATATTCCCATCCATCCCATTCCATCACCCAGGTCCCGCTGCCCCCACCCCCTCAGCCAATCCCCTTCTGCCACCTTTGCTCCTGACCAATCCCGTGCTGCCACTTCACTCTGCTTCCAGCCAATCCCGTGTTGCCACCTCTGCTCTGCTTCCAGCCAATCCCGTGCTCCCGCCCACATCCCCAGCCAATCCCGAGCTCCTGCCCAGCTCTGCCTCCAGCCAATGGCGTGCTCCCACCCACACTCCCAGCCAATCCCGTGTGGCCCCCCCTCCCCGGGGTATATAAACCCCCGGCAGTCGCTTCCCCTCAGGCTCTGTTCTCTTTTTGGGGTAAAAATGGGGGTTTTGGTCAGTGAAGCCACCCCAGAGCGCCCAAAGCTGCCCCTCACATGGGGAAAACAGGCTCCCTGTGCCCCACAAGTTCCCCTCCCCTTTTTTCCCCTCTTGCCTGCCCCAAACGACCTGAGCTCATTAGGGCCTGCTGCTAATTGCCTTCCAGAGGCAACATGGGCGCGGGGGCTCTCATTAACCCCCACTCGGTGTCACGGCTCTGCCAGCGAGCCTTATGGAGCTGCAATTAAAACAAAGCCCATTTGCATGCGAGCTCCAGGTAACGAGCGCTTCAGGAGCCAGCCAGCAGCCCATTCTTTTATTTTATATTTCTTCCCCCCTCCTATCGCTCCTCAACTCTCCCCAGTTCCTTTGCTTGTTTATTTATGGCTTTTTATTGCGACCGATATTTGCATGGAAACTGTTTCCTGCTGTTTCCTTCCCACTCCAAGCCATCATCCTCGGGTTGTGACATTACAGTTTCCATGGCAACGTGTTGAGATGCCACAGAGGACCTTACTGCCTTCAGGTGGGGAGCCAGGCAGATGGAGCTGGTGAGAAACAAAGAGGGGAGGGAAGAAAACAGCCGGTTTTGCGCATCCAGAGTGGTCCAGAGCCGTGAGGCAAAGCTGGGGTGCAACAGCAGGAGGTGTTGCATTTGGAGGCTGTCATTGCTGAGGATGAACAGGGGGGCTGAAGGTGCCTGAAAAGTGCTCAGCTCTCCTTCAAGACAGGGCTGGGGAAGGGGAAGGGGGTTTCTCAAGGACAAAAGGGATGAGGTTGTTCCCTGCCTGCACCCCAGAGCGCCTCGTTTCACCCAGGCTGGCCCAAGACCCAGATGGGTTTGTGCATCTTCAAGAACAACCCTTGGCATCTCCATCTGGGGGCACTGGGAGGTGCCACAAAACTGAGATCAGGTCAGCATGGCGCTAACAATGCCAAGGTCATGGGTTTGGTCCCCAAAGAGGCCATTCACTTGAGAGCTGAACTCGATCCTTGTGGGTCCCTTCCAATTCAGAATATCTGTGACTTCATCTTGAATTAATACCCCTTCCACCCGCAGCTCTCCTGGCCCATTCCCCCAACCCTCTACACCCCTGTTCTCCTACAGACCTGCCCAGTTTCCAGCCAAGAGCTGGTGCTGTGCCTTCCCCTCCTCAGTGGTGGGTGGGGATGTCTGGCAATGGTTGATCCTAAGAATGCCAGAGGGCTCCTGGTGCCATGGCAAGGGCACCAGGTCAGTCTGTAAAACCTGAGCAGCTTGAGAGGGGGCAGTTTGTGAGCTCTCCCCCCGCCACCTTCGTCTCTTTGGCAGAGCTAGGGCTCTCCTGAATCCACCCCGACGGCTGCTGCACCTCCAGATGTTTGGCATCATGGTGGGGCTCTTTGACCTGATGCACACCCAAGAATAGCCCCATCTTCCAGCAAAGATCTGGCTCCTGCTGGGGCCCCATCAGGACCAAATTCTGCCTGTAATGTGAGAGAGGAAGAGATGAGACATGTCTTCACAGAGGTCTCCCTGCTTGGCTTCCCTTGGCTCCTAAAAGTGACCCTCTCTTGGATCCAAGAGCTGTGCCATGTGCCCAGCCTCGCTTAGACATCAGTGAGTCCACACACCACATGAAGGTGGCTTCTCCAGGAGAACAGGCATCGTGGAACATCCCCCATCATGGACTGGTTTAGCAAAGGTGAAATCCAAATCACATTCAAGCAACACTTTCCTCTAGACCTTCCCAAAATGGATGCCGACGCCTTTGGAGAGCTGCCTGCCTCTCTCCTGCACCATGAAGACTTTGTTGGCTGGCTCTCGCCTCATTTTTGGATCACATTTTGAGCCAGGCTTCATCTCTCCCTTTCCCAGGACCAGCCCTTGGTACCTCTGTGCCGCCTTTCGTTGTATTTTTATTTTTATTTCTTTCCCAGTCTATAAAAGGGCTGTAATAGGTGCTGCAAATCAAGGGTGTCTGGATGCTAAACATGCTGCCACTTGCCGATGGGCTCTGTGTGACCCCAGCACAGCGATGCTGATCTTCTTTTTGTTACAAAAAAAAAAGAGCTTGGAAAAGATAATTTCTCTGCAAAACTAAACCATGACTTCCTGCAACAAAGGAGGGAGCTATTACTGCAAAAAAAAAAAACAACCAAAAACCTGCTGACTGCAACCAGGACACATCCTCGCAGTATATTACTGCTTATTGGAATATTCCCTGCATCTACTTTACCATATGTTTGCCCTCCCTCATTTTAGATTGTGCTGCTTTGCTAAATTACATGTTTAAAGCCAACCAAAGTCGGAAGAGGGAGAGGGGAGACTGGAAACACACCAACAGCCTTTCCTTTTGCAAAATCATCTTGAAAAACGAGGCACGGAGCTGCACCCGAGTCAAAAGCCAACCTGAATTTCCTCTTCTATTAGATTTGGAAGGGAAAAAACCCAAGTGCCATGGCTGCCTCTTCCATTTTTGCTTCCCCTCGCAAGCCACAGTGGAACAATCGGCCGTTCTGTTCGTGCTGCTCTCTATTCATACGGTAATTAGGAAGCTGGGAATGACAGGCCGTTTAATGACGGCTGTAATATGTACCTGCATCTCGCACAACAGCTGCTGCGCTGGAGAAAATGCAGCCATGTTTCTTTGAGATGGGCTAATAGGAAAATCTTGAGCTAACAAGGAAATAAATCTCCCCAAGGCTAAACTTCGCAGAAAATGGTTTCGTGTGCAGAGAAAGGAATTTTAAACAAGTCGGGCCAAATTCAGCCTGGCTGGAGCTGAACTGGCGCTGCTGTGAGTGCCTCCAGCCCACTGCTGGGGTACCAGGGCTCAGTACCTGCACCTCAGCGGGGCTTTTCTGCCCTTTATGCCAGTGTAAATCAGAGCTGACACGTCCTGAGCCGCTGGGTTTACACCAGGCTGTAAAAACCACGGCTGGGTAGATGCGAAAGGATGTGGCAGTCGGGGCTGGGGCTGCTCCCCAGGGCCAGCACGGGCCCTTCTCTGCCTGCTCTTAGCATGAGGCAGCAGTGCTGGTGAGGGCAAGGCTGAAACAGAGGACCCCGTGCCAGAGGGAGGCAATGAAATCCCCTCTGGGTGCTGTAGGGGACAGAGCATTAGGAGGGATTGGGCACCGTGGCTGGAGGTGCTGGTGCCACCCGTGATGCCCAAGCTCAGGCTCTGTTTTTCTAGGCTCCAGGAGGCAAAAGACACAAAGATGAGGCTGAAGACTGAAAAATACAAGAGATCTCTGCACGCTAGGTGAGGTAGTGAGCCTTCTGGATATGGATCTGCAGGGAAAGCAAGGCTTTATCTCAGTCGCTGTGCTCTCCCTCTGCGTGGCATGGATGGATCCAAGTCTGAGCATTGGGGTGCTCTCCATGAGAGGCCACATCTGGTTTTGAAAGGGGCTATGACTCCCTCAGGGTGTTTTCCCAAAGAGCAGTCACCTCCCCAGGGCTTCCTTTCCCCTCCAGATCCCTCCAGCATCTCCTACAGGTCCACTGCAAGTCTCCAGCAGTATCCACCAGCCCTGGCTGCCCTCATGCTTTTGTTGTGTCTCCTTGGGTGACGGCAAGGGAAGAAGCTGAGCTCTCCTGTCATCCAGAAATCTTCCCAAAGCCTCTCTCACCTGACTCAGCCACAAGACCAGGGCTGGTTTCAGCTGCACAAGGGCACAGCCTCCCATCCCAAGGGGCCACCCCAAACCACACCCATTAGCCAGACCTTTGGGTGCCCAAGGCGAGCAAGATGAGGTCACAGCTCCTCCATCCCGTGGTCCATGGCCAGGAAAGGGAGCAGGATGGGACCCTGACCCCTGCTCTGCCTTGAATTACAGCCGTGGGCCTGCTGAGTCCCAGCCCAGCGAGGACCTGCCGGTGCCTCTCAGCCCAGCGATGATTTGCAGCTCGGCCCAGCCCAGCTCACTGCGTGCCTTCTCCAAACAGATCCGTCTGAACCAGCTCAAGTTCTCCCCAGCACTAATTGATTTCTGCTTGCAGCCAGCTCCCTTTCAGCCCCCTGCCAGCCCCCAGCCCTCAGAAACCCGGAGATAAAGCCCCAGGGTCTCAGTTTCCTGTAGTCAACCTCCAAACATCTGATCAAGTGTCTTAAATTGTGTGGATTTCTCTTTTTTCCCCCCTTTTTTTTTTTCCTTCCCCTTTCTCAGGCATCCCCGGGGAAGTTCCCAGAACCATTCCTCATTTCTTCCAGCCATCTGCTCCGACCCACGGCGAGAAAAGTCTCCCTTCCTCCCAAACTCCCCTTAAAAACCGCGTTAATCCAACCCGGTTGGGTCGCACATGGGTTTTGCAAGGGACGTGGGAAAGAGCTCCTCTGCAGGAGAGGACCTCAAAGGAAACCCAGAGCAAGCAAAGGCTTTTTGGGGGAGAGGGTGAGCTCGGTAGCATCCACGGTGCCGTGAAACGGGGCGTCTCGGGGGGCCCGCCCCGACCATTGTCAGCCCATAAAAAGGAACCGTGCAAACAACTTCTCAGTGTCCTTCCAAGGGAGCTGCTGCTCCGCTGTGTCCCTCCTCGGGCTGTAATTTAAGGGCTCGGAGGGGGTGTGCGTCCCTTCCTGGAACCGCTGGCGCTCCGCATGCTGTGAATAATATTCCGCTTTTTCCATCTGTGACTAGATTTACGACCCGGCAGCTCCGTTCAGATCTAGGTCTGATTTCGACGGTCGATGCTGGAATGTGATATTTTCCTAAATGTCCCTGTAGTGCCATGAAATCCAGTTATAAAGAAAACAAGGACATGTTTTAACAATAAAACCAATGTGCATGATCTAATTAAATGGCATAATAAAATTAGGAAATAAATGCACAAAGCATGAAAACCTGTTCCTTGAAAAGTGAATCAAATTGGCTACTAAAATGAGCGTTTATTCCTTGTGATGGAAGCTGAAAGATCTTGTCCTCCTTCTCCGGGAAGGGATCTCCAAGACGTTTCCAGGTTTTGGGGAGGTTTAGCCATGGAGGGTTGTTTTTCTCAGAGAGCTGGATGGAGCCGGAGGCAGCCAGGAGGGGGAAAAGGAAAGAAATATTTGCCTAGTGGATGCATTTACCTGCTGGAAAACCCATCGTGTGCACAAGATTAATAAATACATCGCCAAGGAGTCCAAGAGCCAAAGGTGGGGGAGGAAGGGCTTTGCTGCTGGGGTTTGCTCTGGGGTGAGCTCAGCGAGACCCAGAAACATGGTTGGTGGACAGCAACCAATCTACTGAGCTGCTGTTGGCAAAAAAAAGGCGCAAATTTGGCTGCCCAATTATTAAGTTGCTCTGAAGTGTGAACAATATCAGTCTCTTCTTATCCATATGTGCTCGTGCCCTCCAACTGTGGGCTTGGGAGCTGGAGCAGAGGAAACTGAGGCAAGGGATTTCAACCAGGTGACGTTCCCAGCCCATGGTTATGGTTGTGAGCGATGACGGCTCCATGCGTGCAAAGCAGAGGCAGCAGAGGAGGAGGAGGAGGAGGAGGTGAGTTTGAGTCACCAGCTTAGAGCCTTGGATCCCTTGGATTCCCTTCCCGTTGGCAAGGGAAGAGGGAGTGAGGCCAAAGCTGGAGCTCTGGCTTTGCAGCCAGCACCAGGCAAAGAGATGGGCCTGACTCCAGCCAGGGGTCTGATGCTAAAACCTGGCAGCTCCGGGGCGTGTGAGCGGTGCTGGAGGCTCCCAGTGTGGAATCCACGGGGTTTTTTCATTTTTCAGTTTTGCAAAACTTTGGAAATTGAGTCTGGAGTTTGCAAACCTCAGCGTTTCAAAGGGGACATCTTCAGCATTTGCAGGGACTCTGGCTGTTGTGCGTGGTCCAAGCCCAGCTGGTGCCGACACCCAAGAGGTTTCGGGGGCCTGAGATCCATCTGGGGGTGTCCACCTCTTCCCTCCTGCTCTCCTGGCAATGCCTTGTGATGCCAGTAGAAAATTCCCTTTTCCTTTTCTGCTTGGTGCTGAGATCCACCCTCCATCGAGTCCATCCATCAATGGGCTTGGCACGCTCTCCCTCGCAACTGTGTCATCCTGTGTACCCCCATGGTGCTAAATAATTAAACCGTAGCACATTGTAAAAGAGAAAAAAAGGGTGATCTGTCTTACAGCTGCGGAATAAAATCATTTGGCACCAATGCTGAGATCAGATATCGTTCTGGCAGGCGCCGGTGCCAAAGCTGGGCGAGGGCTGGGGCCGCTGCACCGGCAAATCTGCAAGATTTCGAGTGACCCCAGCACTGGATTTGATCCCCACAGGGGAAGGAAAAGCTCCCTGGCTCTGCCCCATTGGAATGGGCTTTTTTCAGGGGATGGCAAAACCTCTTCAAAAATAATTATTGCCCAACATCAGGAGGAATTGTGAACTCGTAAGTCAGCGTGGGAACGCGGGTGGCTGGTTATTGCTTTAATCAGCGTTGCAGGGCGTCGATAAGGACAAGGGGTCTTATTTATTGCAGAGATGGGAGAGCATTCCAGCTTTGTGTCGGGTCCTGCAAACCTCCTAGTGGGGACCCCCATGTGCCTTCATCAGCAACTTCAACCCCATGAGACGTGCATGGCCACATCCAACCATCAGAGCTGGGGACATAAGGTGGGTCAAACCCTCAAGAGCTTGGGATATTTCTTTTTGTTTTGCAGTTTTACCTGCTGAAGAAACTTTCTGATTTATTCTTGGCCCCCATTTTTCAAGCTTAAGGGCATGACACACATTATCATTCACCACCTTCGTTTACATGTAGCAAACATAGGTCAATTTATTTCTAAATCCCCTTTTTTATGGCTCTATTGAACTATTTGCCACATTATTTATACGTTAATGCGATGAATCCCTCTGGATATCACACTGTCTAATAAATAACGCGACAAATCATTAAGCAGGGTGATAAAATCAAGCCATTTAAAAATACATCAACCTGTGTTGCTTTCGTGTAAAATAAGCTCCAGGGGCCCATCAGTGCGAGAGAGGAGGCGAGAGACACACACACACAGAAAAAGGCAAAACACCTGCTTTTGCTGACTTCCCTGGAAAATGAGGATCAGGGTGTTTGAGGGGCAGTGGTTTTTAGCAGAGGCAATGAGCCTGCGAGGCAACACAATTAAAGGGGATGAATGGGTGCAGAGATGAGGGCAGAAGGGGAAACTCATCCCCAAAACCACGCGAGACACAGATGCCGTGGTTGGCAGGACGGCACACGCGGGCACAGCCCGGCTCAGCCGTCGGCGTCCTCCCGGCACAGTCACGTAGGGAGAGCAGGCAACGCCGGCTTGCTGCAACACGCCGAGGTGTTCACAGCTCCTGGCTGCGGGTGAGGAAAGGTGCCAGCTGGGACAGTGGACTCACAGCCCTGGAACCGTGTCTGGCATTCCCCAGGGGAGCCAGGGCTGCAGGGTCCCAAATCCTGAGTGCCGAGCGAGCGGCGAGTGAATCGGTGAGCAGGACAAGAGGTGGCATCTCATCCACCACCTACTCAGGCAGGGCGGATTAGATAGTGGGTGCTTTTGCAATCACATCCTTGATAGCAACCAAAATCCTTCCAAGGAAGAGGGAGGTGACCAAGGTCAGGGGGAGATGGTGTTGGAGGAAGGATGGCTCCTTCATCTCGCCTTCCTCACCCACCCCTCAGTGTCCCTGCAAACAGCTGGGCACCCGCAGAGGCTCCGTCCTCGCCACTGAACATCTCTCCTGGCCCCACACGGGTCCCACACTGAGGGTGCCTTTGCTGGGCAGCATCTCATCCAAGGAGAAAACCCACACAACTCGCCTGCTCTCTGCTCCAGAGCCATCGCTTGCCTCTGGCACTCACAAATGATGTAATCCACTTTATTTGTGTGACAACAAAACGGTTATTACAGTAATCAGTATAATTAGCACCAGCCAATTACCATAATAATACAGTTCCCTTGTTCCAGGGGTACTTTTAAAAAACAGGTTTATTTAAGATTTTGAAGAAACAAATAAAAATGGCTCAGCAAGAAGCAGCAATAACGTGTTTGGTTGTGCTGATGCATGGGGAACAAAAAGCGACTTCTCCCAGAGACAAGTGTGGACTTGGAGGTCATTGGGTTGCCTGGAGCTCAGGAAAACCTTATTCCAAAGTTCTTCTCCAGGCAGCTGAGAAGTGGGAAATGTGTGGGATAACCTGGCAAGAGCACTCCAGCATCACCTCCTGATGGATGCAGGATGCCAGGCTGGGGGCTTGTCCTTGGATGTGCCATGTCCAGGTGCTGGACCTCCAACAAACCCTGGTCTGGTGGCCACCATGGGAAAACATTCCCTGAAAACACTGCAAGGGGTCAATGCTGGTGTTTTTGAAGGTTCTGCAGGGAAGTGGAGCTTGAGGAAGTACCAGCAGCAGCCAGGACTTAGGGCAGGATAATGACACCAGTTAAAAATCTGCTTTGTTTAATTTTAAAACCACACCCTTCAAGTCCGGCTGCAGCACAGGGAAATTTTACAGGGAGCTTGGTTGGGTCTGGAGGTTCTTCAGAGCTGGGAACAGAGCACTGTGTGAAGAGCTTAGCTCCTCCATCAAGGTCTTTAGGCTGGATTTAAGCCCAAAGTGCTTAAAATAGCCTAGGAGATGTGTTGCTGCTGTGACACCCTTGTCCCCAACAGTGATGGGACACATCTGGTCCAGTTTGGGTGACAATTCACTGTCACTGGACCTTGTGCATCTCCACTGAATTGAAGAGGAGATGCAGAAACTGCGAGAGTGGCCTGGTCCCCTCACCCCCACCCCAAAATCCTCCTCTTCTCCGTCCCTGCATCCCAAAGTCTCACCCCAGAGTGGATTCTCTGACGGCTTTGTAACACTGTGCGGTTCTTCCTTTGGTCACATCCAGGGAGATGGGTCAGAAAGGGGCCATTTTGCCACTCAGAATGAATTTTGGCAAAGCATCCTCCTGGACATGTGGGCATAGCCAAGGATCATGGGCAACAAACCTCTTGGTGTTGCCACTTCTTGTCACCATGTGATCCCATTGGCAGCGCCTCCCCAGCCACTGTGCTCAAAACTAGTTCAAAAACAGTCCCAAGCTCAGCCTCCCTCCCTTTTCCCTTCTGCTTTTTCTGCTGGATCAACCAACATTGCATTGGCCTCTTCCAGAGCATTGCCCTGTGTTTTGGGGCAGGATGTGGGGATTTTGGTTGGAGGCAGCTGCATTGGAACCCCTGTCCCAAGGGGTGAATCATTTTCTTCATGGTCTCTTGGCCAAAAGGGGTGACTTTTCCACTCAGCCCTGCAGAAGAAGCTGTTGCCACTTAGGGATGGTGTTTGCCTACCAGTCTGTAAAACCATCCTGAATTTCCTGAGCCACTGTCATTTTGGCATTTAACCCCTTCCAGCCTGTCCAGGTCAGGTTGGGTGGGGCTTGGAACAACTTAGTCTATGGAAAATGTCCCTACCCATGGCAGGGGGTGGAACAAGATGAGCTTTAAGGTCCCTTCCAACCCAAACTATCCTGTGATTGTCAAGCTCTGACCTGGAGACATTTTCTCTTCCTGCCTTTGAAGCAGACGGTGTCTCCTGACCGCCCCGAAAGCCTTGAGTGTAAACACGAGCCCTGGCCTTGGTATTTTTAAAAGATGCTTTGAAAAATTCACTTTAGGACTATTATCCCCTCAGCCTTATTATTTTCAGATGCAAAGATTGGGCTGCTTGGCAGCCGCCAGCCAGAGTTAATACGATGCAAATGCGGCGAATCCACCACAGCTGAACTCCTCACATCCCCGAGTAAGACTGCGCCCTTGATTTCTTGACAATGGCTCTTTGGAAAGACACCAGAACATCTTCTGCAAAGGATTTTCTCTTCTCAAGTCTGGTTCAACCAAAAGTTTATTGGTGGGAAGGGGATAATGAAAATAACGTGAGCTGGCATCGTAAACACACACACTCAGATGGAGGAGCCGAGCACAGTTTGGAACAAGCCACGTAAGCACCACGGTGTCGTATTCCTGCCATCCTCCCAGCCAGACAAATGCCAATAATTAGCCATAAATAATACCTAGCTCCTCACAGCAGGTTAATCCACTATAAACATGAACCAAGCTGGAGAAATAACCCGAGGATGGAAAACGGCCTGGTAGCCAAGTGAAAAGTTTTGCGCAGACGGAGCAGTTGCCAAATTTTGGGTTGCTGGATAATAAACAGTTCCTTGGCTCGTCCCGTGGCTGCTTGGCCACCGAGCATCCCTCCCTTCACACGGGGTTCACGCTGCAGCAGGGACACCTGATGGCTGCGGTCCTCCTTGCACTGCTCCCAAAATCCCCATGGGATGCAGTGGGGTTTGTTGTGCCCATGAGGGTGGGGGGCACAGGGGCCACTGGGGACCCTGTTGTGAATGAACAGCCCAAGATCCACCCAGATGCACCAAAACATGGAGCGGCCAAGGGGGATTTCACAGCCACCAGCCTGGGATGGTCCTCAGGAGATGGTCGTTTGATCCCCAGCCCCTCAAATTATGGACAGATGGTGAAGGGAGATGAGAGCTGGCCCCAAATCTACCTTTTCTGATGGCTTTGTAGGGAGCTCCTGATGCTGAAGAAAATGAAGCACAGCCCTGTGTGGCCAGGAGGTGCCAGAGGTGTCACCAAGCTGCTGAGATGAAAATCCAACCTGACCACCTGCCCCGAACCACCCACCACCCAGACAGGCTGGGATTGAGTCACCCTGGACACCGGCTCACTCTCCATTCCCCTTTGCAGGACCTGCCAAAACTGCAGTCTAAAGAGAGGCCTGGTAAGTCAGGCAAATTCCCACCCAGGACCTCTCAGCTGCTATTTATAAAAGCCTCTGCTTTCGTCAGGGCCGAGCAGGGGAGCGCCGGGGGCTCCCCAGTCCCGGGAGAGCCAGGGCAGAGCGGCTGGAGCAGTGTCTGGTTTGAAGGCAGCACCCGTAACACTGTGCAGATGTTTAACCGAGGCAATTTACCCATCAGTTGTTTTCGTTTGCTTAATGGGTATTTTTCTTTTTTAATTTTTTTCCCCCTCTCTTCCCTTCCCAGATGCTTTTTTCTCCCCATTCCTTTTCTTTCCGAGCTACAAACTGTCTTCCTCCCTCACAGGGGTAACCCCAGTGATCCACCAGGGATAACCTCCCTCCCACTCTGCCCCAGGTGGTTCCTGTGGACAAAAATCTGTCTTTAAATGTCATGTAGGGGGAGAAACAAGTCAGAAGTCCAAACCCACAGGACCAAAACATCCCCCAAAGGTCCCTCTCCGCTGTTTCTCTCCACCCCAGCCTGCCCAGTGTGGGTGGGGGGCCCTGGGCTGCTCAGGGTTGGGGAGGCATTAGGAGCCATCCCCTGCCAGCAACCAGCTTTGATTTTTTAAGGGAAAAAGAGCCTGGATTTCTCCTGCTGAGGGGCTGTTTTTCTGCCCAGATGGATTAATCTAAAGCAAAGAAAGAAATGTGCAACAAAAAAAAAACACAAGAAGGGAATAAAGGGTGGCAAAGCTCCATCAATGGTCCCATCTACTGAAGCAAGTGATTCTCCAGGGCCAGGGATATGGGGCTGGAGGGGGGGTCTTGGGGCTGCTGGGTGAGGACAACATGGGGCAGCACATCTGCGAGGGACAGTGTTGCCCCCAGGCAAACCCACAGGACCACAACATCCCCCAGAGGTCCCTTTCAGCCTTTTCTCTCCTAAAATAAATAATATTGGGTGTCAGCCCTGATGGGAGCTGGGAAGGGGGGCGAAGAAAGGCCATTTTCTGTCCCAGCATAATTCCTCCTTGTCACTCACCGCGAGGAGCCGCATTCCAGCACCACCAACCAAGGCAAACTTTCCAAAAATATCTCTTTCACGAGGAGTTATGGTTTTCGGCTTCCTCTCTTGGGGCAAAATCATTCCCTACCCCCATCCCTCCATCACAGCAACCCTTCCAGCCAGCAGAGAAATGAAACACATGATATTTTGCCCCACAACTCTCCAGCTGCAGCCAAGAAAAGACACCGCTCCGTTGGAGCCAAACGTGGCCCCTTTCCAGCTCCCATGAATGGGATGCTTGGAAACCAGTCACAATTTTTTTTTTGAGGGATTCTCAAAGAGCAGAAGGAGGGGCAGGAGGGGTCAGGATTTTTTTGAGAGGCATCTCCGATGTCATTTATTTTAGAAGCAGAAAAAGGGAAAAGGTGAAGGGGGTGAAAAAGAGCTATTTACACAATTGTTCTCTGCATGTGAGTGTGGGTGTCACCCAGCAACTTTGAACCTGGAGGCCAAAACCAACTGGATTAGGCAGCAATGCCCAGGTCTCTGAAATTTCATTGGCGCAACAGGGAAGAAAGAGGAGGACCCTCAAAGCTTTGTCCACATCAGGGAACCCACACCACAGCACCTCCTCCACAGTCACTTCTCCCAGACCCAACACTGCCCCATCTGCCATTCAGGAGCCTCCTCTTTCCACCCAGGATGGCTGAATTTCAGAGAGAATCCCCTTGCCCAATCCCCTCTGGATTAGCCCCAAATCGTCACTGTCTTGCATAAGCCACATACCTCGGAGATGACACCACTGCCAATTAGGGATCATGTGTTCACAATTAAACGCATTGGTATCGTTGCGAAATAAAATAAAACTCAAATATCAAGTGGAGCCCATTATCTGGGCTAATTGGCTGGCGGCGTGGAGAGGGTGTTAAAATGGGGCTTTTAACTGTGCGTTAATCTCCCCGAAGACAAACTCTTTGTTTTCACGTTTTTATGACTCACACTCCCACACACATTGTATATTTTGACCCAGATGATGGACAGAGTTATGGGAGAGAACTGTAAAAAAGTAATTACAAATTATGAAAAACATATATAGCCTTTTGAGCCGGGTGGCTGAGGCAGTGTGGCCGGTGTCTCGCAAAGATTTAATGCTCCTGGGCTTTATTATCTGATCTAACCATCCATCCTTATAAAGCGATTGTGGTGCTGCGGGACTGTCATAGCCCAAGTGCTCCTGCCTGCCGTGGTGATAACGCAGCCCGAGCCCAGCCCATGCTCCAGCATCATTTTATCCCTTAAGCCCATGTGAAATGGCCGATTCTCCAAGGTCAAGGCATTTGGGGCGATACCAAAGCCCCATCAATCCCCCTGATGTTAACGAGCTGGGAGAGGTGGGCGCTTGGCCAGGCTGCTGTTTGGCTGCTGCTGAGGAGCTGGGGAGATGAGCTGGGTCCCCATCCCCGTGGGGTTCCACACACCTCACCAAATCCTTGTTGTTGGCTTGCGGCCACCAAGCCAACACCATTGAGTTGACACTGCCATTGTGTTTGGTGCTGGAAGAGCAGTTGGGGGGAGGGATGCAACACGTGTGCCTCAACTACAGCCCCCAATACACCTTGGTCCCACCACACCTGCCACCTGCTGAGAGCTTTGCATGCCCTCAGTGGTGGCAAAGCTGCTCCGGGTCCATCGAGAACCACGACTCAATCTCCAGAGCCTCTCTGGGGGGTATTTCTGCAAAAAAATGATTAAAAAAGGACACATGGAGGGACCCAATCAGTGGGATAGCCCAGGCTGGGGGGTGCTCAGTGCAGTCAGGATGGTACCACCACCCACTCTGGCAGGTCCCTCCCGCCCCACGGACTCTCCCCCCACGGCAGCCACTGCCGGGGGAGCCAGCGAGGCTGGATGCTGGCGAGCAGCTGACAACAAAATGAAAAACATCAGGTTGGAGACGCTCCAACTCCTTGACAAGGCGACTACTCACACACACGGCGGTGCCAGATGAGCCCCAGCCAAGAGGGGAGGGCCAGCTCCCTGTGGGGACGCTGCTCCGGGCCGGCCCCGGGTGGGAAAGGGGGGGCTGGAAAAACACCTCCGTGCCTGGGATTTTACAGCTTGCTTCCAAAGAGATTTAGGTCCTCCAGGAGGAGGGCTGGGGATGGGCAGCGGGATGTTGGCACCCTGAACACCATGACATGCAGCTGAGTTGAAAAACCTCCCAAAACTGGTCAGTTCAAGAGCAGTGGTGAGGTTTGCTCCAGGCTGGAGAGAAGAGGAAATTATCCAAGCCCAAGATACCTTGCCTGAGTCTCATCTTCCTGATCTTCAGCAGTGATTTCTAATCAAGGATGTCCTCCAGCTTG
Source organism: Dendrocincla tyrannina (assembly GCA_035047865.1). Taxonomy (NCBI): domain Eukaryota; kingdom Metazoa; phylum Chordata; class Aves; order Passeriformes; family Dendrocolaptidae; genus Dendrocincla; species Dendrocincla tyrannina. Next base: position 29,321 of record JAWWMP010029024.1, read on the forward strand.
TCCCTTTTTGAGGGGTGACATTGAAGCCAGAGCAAAGTAACCACCTTGAGCCTCCTCATACTCCCCATTGACTGTAACCCAGCTCGTGATGGGTATATGGAGGGTTGAAGCCCTGGGGCGAGAGGACTATCTCCATCCTTGGTATCACCATTCTTGAGGTCTTCCAAGTCTTTCTCATCTCCAATGGTCCAATGTAGGCCAAGAGGCCTTCAGGGCCCCTTCCAGCCAACACTGCTGGTCCTTGTAAACTCAGCTGAGCCCTGTCCCACTGTGACACACCAAAGAGCCTCAACAAGAGCCCAGATCTGTTTCCCAGTGGGTGTGGAGGAACCAGAGGTCCCTTTCCACCTCCTGCTCCCCTGCATTGGCCTTCAAACCCTGTGGATGCTCTTTGGGCAACACCAGAGTGATGCATCCACAGCAATGTGAGACTTTCCATGCCCCTCAGCCAGTCCCTTGGCCGCACTTGGAAACACACTGGGAAATCTCAGCTCCCCATCTCCCCTCAGATTGCCCCCGTTTAATTCCATGCCTGATTTCAATATTGATTTATGGCACCAGGCCCTGGATCTGGGGATTTTCAAATTGATTCCAACCTGCTTTCTATTGATTTCACTGAAGTCTGCAGACGATGGGGTTACGTTAAAGCAGCCGAAAGGAGCTCTTAAATCACTGCCCCTGGCGAAGGCAGCCCTGGCACAGCTTTCCCACGGAGGTATTCCTGTAAACTGCTGGTCATCTGGAAGCCAGGGCTGCACCACTGCTGGGCTGGAAGCAAATGGAATGGGATTTTATTTCAAATTCAGGACAAAAGTGTGGCCTGGAGGTGGAGTTGTGCAGGGGGGGAAGGAGCTGTGGAAGATTTTGTGTTTAAGGGGAGGGATCTGGGGGTTCAGCCCAAGTTCCATAAGGGTGACTACAGTGACCACACCACCATGGTCATCGCTGGGCTGAGAGGTGTCCCCACCACATCACCCTGCATAGGGAGGGATGTCCTTGTTGGTAAAGCTGCAACAGCCAAGTGCATGGGGCCAGGAGGGAAACCGAGGCACAAGGACCCACATTCCTCATGGCCTGCCACAGCCTTCTGCAGGATGTCACCAAACATATCCAGGAGGCAATTTGGGTGGGTTATGCCTCCACCTATGATCCCTTGGTTCCTCACACAGGTGGCCACAGTGTCCCAGTTCCACAACTCTCCTCCTGCAACATCCCCTTCTTCCCCTGTAGCTGGAAAACCTCACGAAATCCTCTTCATTGTGCAGGCTTTATTGCTCTATAAAAAGGTGTGGATCTTCAGTCCAGCCTGGCCAAGGAGGGAGAAAAAGATAAATAACACATTCCCGTAAATCACACTGAGATTAATGGAGAGAGATGGAGAGAAAGCAAATACGGGCACGTGCAGGAGAAGCAGAGCCACTGTGTCCTTCAGGGAAGGGCGGGTGAGGCCGCTGGTGTTGGGAAGCTGGTGGTGGTGGTGGGATGCTGCTGGGTCTGGGGTGCTGCTGGGTCTGGGATGCTGCTGGGTCTGGGGTGCTGCTGGGTCTGGGGTGCTGCTGG
>JAWWMP010029024.1:30980-43720 GCA_035047865.1 Dendrocincla tyrannina
TGCTGCTGGGTCTGGGGTGCTGCTGGGTCTGGGATGCTGCTGGGTCTGGGGTGCTGCTGGGTCTGGGGTGCTGCTGGCAATGGGATACACTGATGATGGGATGCCATTGATGATGGGATGCTGTTCATGATGGGATGCTGCTTGTGATGGGATGCCTTTGGCATTGGAATGCCATCCTGCACTGCCTGAGCACTAATTGCTCCATACCTCAGTTTCCCTTCCCTCCCTCCATCTCCGTGGGATGCTCCTGAGGCTCTTCCTGCTTCCTCACCTCCCCATGCATCTCCAGCTGAACAGCCAGAGCCCAGATACCCTTTGGCTCCTTGAAAGCACCAATTCCATCTCCAGGGACAAGCCCCAGGTAACCTGGATGCTCCGGCCACCGAACCACACTCCCACACACGCTGCAAGATTTATCCCTGGGTAGTTGGCTGAGTTTCTAATGAGAGCCAAGACGGATGCTCCACTCACCAGTTAATAGGCCGGGTCTTGGATCAGTCGCACTAACTGGCATCACTGCACTGATTCCCTTTTTATTGCACATTATAACTCACGCCTGGGGAGGCGGGAGGGAGAGGAGGCTCCTGGTACCGGGATCGCCCCTTTTTCAGCGCTCTCCTTGGGCCACAAGCCCCCAGCGCACCGGCCAGGCTGGGATGGAGCTCGATGGGGGCCCGGGGCACCACTGCGGGGATGCCAAGGGTGCATCCCTCGCCCCTCCGCCTCCAGCTCCTGGCTGGAAATCCCGGGCTGGAGGATCGGCGGAGCCCGGCAGGCTCCGTGCGAAGCTGTTATCTCCCCATCTAGTGACCGCGGCGCGCATAGCAAGATGCACCGCGCCGCACAAGGTTTTGGGATGCTCCCAAATTATTTAGGAGGCGAATAAACACCGCACGCAACGAGGGCTCCGAGGGAAAAAACCCGCCCCGCTCCCAAATCGAAAACTTTCGCGTGGGCGCTCGGCTGTGCCACCCACGCGGTGCCCCCCGAGGGGGCGGCCTCATCCTTTGTGCGTGCCCAAAGTGGGGGCACCCCGAGGCATCTCCGCCCCGGGAGGACTGGAGGGAGCGGCGGCTCCGACCGCAGCGCCGCGGGGATTTTCCTCTGCTTTCCCCACTCAGCAGCCGGCCGTGATTTACGGCTCTCGCCTAAACGCTGCCACGTGGCCGGACTCCCGTGGGCGACCTCCTCGAGCCCCCGAAATCCCGGCAGAGCCCGATGGGATGCACAAGGGGGATTTTTTTGTGTGTGTGTTTTTTTTTTTTTTTTTAGGTTTGCGTTATTTTTTGGTTGTTTATTTGGGATTTTTTAGGGGTTGTTTTTTGTTTGGTTTCGGGTTTTTTTGTGTTGTTTTGTTTCTTTTTGCACCACACACAGTGCTTTTTTTGGCTTTGAAAAGCAAGAAAGGGAAAAAGAAAAAAAAAGAGAACAAATTTGCTTTGCTTGTGAGGATTGTTTTGGATTGCTACGGATTGTTTTGGATTGCTACAGATTCTTCTGTATCTGGAGAGGACAGCAGGGGCTGGGGATGCCCCCTTTGGCACTGGGTGGCCCGGGCACCAGGTGAACGCTGATTTTAGGTTCTTTCACGCCAATTTTCTCCCTTCAGTATGATTTGGGATTAATTGAGCATTTTTGCTCTGGGTTGATCAATCCCAACCCATTAATGCAATTAACCCATTAAGGCAATGCTTGGGCCTGGCTTCCCCACACCAGAGCCCACCACCTGGGCATCAGAACTTCTATTTTCCCTCCAAAACCAATCCTTGACTCTTTCCCCAATCAAACCCCATCCTCTCCCTTCCCTTTCTAATCTCACAGGACATTTCAAGCTTTACACCCCAAGGCACAAAGGTTCTGGCTCTCACCAGGCAAAACGCTGCTGCCGATGCTGGTGATTCATGAATCCCTTTTTTTCCAGACATTTCCATAACTTTCCCAACCTTTCCAGAGGCAAAACGTGGCCAGTAATTGTTTTCATGCAAATTAGAGGCAATTAAATCGAGATAGAGTTTAATGGAAGGCGAGATGGACTTTCCACAGGGTGAAACCTGTTTGAATTTCATCACGGCACTAATTGCAGGCTGACTGGGATGGTTGCACAGCACACATTCACCTTCACCAGGTTGATTTTCATTGCATTTTATGGGGTTTTATCCATTTTACTGCAAAAAAAGCAAGGTACAGGTCTTCTACTTGCCTGATGCAAAGGGGTTCCACCTCAGCTGCCATCAGGGCATAGGATGGAGGGAGGATCCAGTTTGGGGCAGGAAGGGAAATTTGGGCCTTTTTTGGCAGGAATGCCAAAAAAAATCATGGGGGCAATGGGGGGAGGGTAATGCTGTGCAGCCTCTGGAGCCTTGTGGAGCCCCAAAGGGAGGCAGAACCTCACCAACACATCCACAAGCTCCTCATGCAGTGAACAAGCCACAACAGGCTGAGCCTCCCAGGCTGCAGCACCCGGCTCCGCACGGGATGGAGCACGAGGGGAACCTGCTCTCCCCACGACTTTTCAACATTTATTTTCTTTTCCCTTTGGCATCCCCATGTAATTCTTGCAAAGAATCACCCAGTCGAGCTCATGGAGAGGCTGGTGCAAACTGGGGGCAGAACTAGGGTAAGGTCTCAGCTCAGCTTTGCTTGGGTGGGTTGGTTGGTGCTCCAGGGGTGCAAGAACAAATCCACGGTGGGGACGTCCAGGGAGGTAAGAGCAAAAGCAATGTAGAGATGCTCTCCTGGTGCAAGAGCAAAGCCATGGTGGGGGTGCTTCAGTGGCACAAGAGCAAAGCCAAGGCTGGGATGCTCCCCACCACAAAAATCAAATCGAACTGGGGATGTTCCTGCAGTGCAAGAGCAAAACCAAGTTGGGGAAGTTCCTGTGGTGCAAAACCAAGATGGGGAAGTTCCTGTGGTGCAAAACCAAGAGAGATGCTCTCCCCATGACAAAACAAAACCACAGCAGGGATGTTCCCCCAGACAAGGACAAACCCAGAGAGGTTCCTCACCAGCCCTGTGATGTCTCTGCACCCCTAGCCCTGCACAAACCCACCCAGCACCCGCCAACTCCTACCCCAGCATTTCCACGCAGGGACTTTTCCCCGTGTGCCCTTTCTCTGTTCCCTCATCCTGCCGGCTCTGGAAGGTGCACAAAGGAGCCCAACCCACCGCAGAGCCCGGCGAGGCAACAAGCTGGGACTAGCAGAGCCCAGACAGGAGACGGCTGCCCAGAAAATGCACCCTGGAGAGGTAAAACCCTCGCGGGTTGTGCAAACCCTCCTGCGCCGCCCGTTCCACCGAGCGCCCTCCCAAACCCGCTCCCTCCTCGCCTGCAGCCGCTCCTTTTCCTCTGGATCAGCAAATAAAATGTAATTAGTTGGGGGTTTTGCCTCTCTCTTTTTCTTTTTTTTTTTCCACACTGTCAGCACAGAGACCGACAGAGTGATTTCAATCTTTCTGATTTTTATTTCCCCCCACCCCCTTTCTTGTCTTTTCTCCACCCAAAATGGCCGGGTCCGGCAGCGTCTGCAAAGAGCATTTTGGCAGGATTTGGCTCTTTGCAAAGCGCCTGCCGCAGGATTTGGCCAGGCTGCGACATCCCACCCCCTGGGATTGCCTCTCTGGGGCTCACTGCCTCCCGCTTGGCTTCTCTAGTGTCTAATATAAGGTTGCGCTCCTCCCTCTGCAGAGGACGTCGCTGCCGTGTCTACTCTTTTCCCACCTGCCTCATTCAGGGTAATTTAGAGGTTTTTTCCTCCCGCTATTACCATGGCTGAGAACTGGCCGAATTCCGTCGGATTTTGGCAAGGGATGAGCAAGAACCCCCCCGTGGAAAGTGTTAGGAAAGGCTCTGCGGCAGGAGGTGGGAGGGGGCCGGGGGGCCAGGGGCACCCCAGGGTGGCGGTGGCCGCGGGATGCCCTCGGTGTCCCCTCGGTGTCCCCGCGGTGTCCCCGCGGTGTGGCGGATGTGTGGACACAACGCTCCCCCTGGTGAGGAGCGGGATCCGCCGGCGCTGCCGCGGGGATGGGGAAGGGGCTTCAGCCCCTGAACCGCATCGTGTCCAGCGTGACGAGCTGGGTTTGTGTCCCCAACACCCCCCGCGCCTCCCCCGACACCCTCCCCAAACCTTTCGCAAAAAGCTGAAATGTAAAAATGCTGCGGGAACCCCGAGGGGTTCGGCACCGCCTCTGACACTCCCAGATTCCCAAATTTTCGGGGGGTTGACTCTGACCCATTTCATCGATATTTCCCCTCTCAAGAATGAAGCTCTGGGGAGAGGCTTCGCCCAGGGAAGGGGCTTCTGACCGGGAAGGAGCAACTGAGGGGGGTGTCAGGCTGGAAAAGGGGCATTAATTCTGCTGGCAGCCCCTTTTGGGGTGCTTGGAGGGGCACATGGGGCTGTTTCCCCTCCAGTGTGGGGTCCCCGCGTCCATATTCACGCTGCTTCACACACTGCATTTAATTATTAATTGCTAATTTTCCTCCAATGCAACCATTTAATTGCTTTTTTTGCCCTAGGCAAGCCACCCTGGAGCAGACCTGGGGAAAACAGGGACCTTCCTCTGCCGCTGCCACCACCCGTGGCCACGGTCCCCTTCCCCAGCCTCCACCGGCGCCCCCAGTGGAATGATGACCTTTTCTACCACATTATCCTAAAGAAGACACCTCTTTTCCTGCTGAATCTGTATTTGCCGCCGTGCCATTGTCCCACCGGAGAGGAGCATCTCGTTTCCTACTTGAATTTATTTATCTGCAGCTCCCCGGCCTGATTGAAGAGCCCTGGGCTAGCGGCCCGTTCTCCCTGCACAGCTATTTATAGACAGGGATATTTATAAACAAGCCAGAAATGCTCCAAATGGATCGAATGACCCATAAAAATACGGAGATTTGCCAGGTGGACTTGGCAAAAGGGAGGGGGAAAGCCCCCAAGACCTGCAGCAACGTGGAGTATCCCCTGGCAGTGGGGCATTGGGAAATGGGGATTTGCTCCTTTATTCTTCAAGGGATTTGGTTCTTCAGGCTGGAAAATGGTGGTTTTCCACCCAAAACCACTCCCGAGGATCTCAGTGGCTCTTGAATATAGGAGTCCCCTCTACAGGGCTACTGAAAGCAGAGCAGTGGCCACCAAAATGCCCTTTCCTGCCACCCCCCACCCCAAAAGGGGCAAGTTTCCCCCCAGATGACAGCCCAGCACGTGGTGGATGAGCCACGGGTGGGAATCACCCCGAAAGAAGCACAGAATGCAAAACTGGGCAATTCCCTGGGGTTTTGGGGTCAGTCATGACCAGGGTGATGGGAAAGGGATGGGTTGTCCATCTTTCCAAGTGTCCAGGGTTGGCACTGGATGGATGGGGATAGGTTTGTGCTTTAATTACTCCCCCCTCAATTAAATCAGGTGCATAAAATCCCATGTGGTGTCACAAAATGGGGCAAAACGTGGCTATAGGGGAAAAAATATATGGAGCATTGCAGGGAGCCCAGAGCCAACCAGCCCTCGGCAGCAACGAGCAGCAAGAGCCCCAGGGGGATTTCAGAGCAGAAAAAAAGAACAACCTCTGATTTTTTCACTTCTTTTTAATTTTATTAACATGATTTCCCCCAAAACAGCAGATTTCCAAGTGGACTCAGCCAACACTGGTTCCTCCCGGGGCGAATAAATAAAGCAAAATGAAACCTGCGGGAAGAAGCGTCGCCTGACCTTTTCAAAGACAATTAAAATCCCGATGGAAACGGGGATTTAAGGAGAACAATCCAAGCTTTACATGGAAAAAAAATAATAAAATCAATTTTTTTCCCCAAGGGTTTTTTTTTCCTTTGCCAGCTGAGATGCTGCTGCAGTGGAGTCGTTTTATGGGGAAATAAGTGGGGTTTTGGGTGTGTTTGCACCTGATGGTAATTGGGCACAGTGAGGGGAGCAAAAAATTTCCCCCAGCATTTTTGGAGGCAATAAAAGGTTTTGAAGGGGAGGAAATTCTGCCTGGTGGCTTTTTATCCCCCTCCTCGCCCATCCCTGCAGCCTTGCTGAGGTTTATGGAGCCTCTCTGCGGTGCTCATTACCACCACGGCTCTGCTTTTGGACTATTTTAACTTTTTTTTTTATTTTATTATTTGATTTTACAACTCTTTTTTTTTTTTCCTAGGTAATACCAAAAAAAAGAAGAAAGCACATCCCACAGCCCCTTTGCCTGGAGGGATCCGATATAAAATACGGAACAATTTGTCAGTTACAACAGGAAATAAAAATGATATATTAGAGGGACAGAGCCAACCTCCAACCGCTCCCATCGGCAAAGGCTTCACCTCCTCTTGTCGTGAGGAGCAGAAATGCCGGTAAAATGGGAAAAGGCTGGAGATAACACAATTTTGGGTGAATGTTTGGGGGTTTCAGTGATTTTTCCAGGCTGAGGAATGTAAAGACATTTGCAATGGGGATTTTTGAAGATGGATAGAAAGGAGAGAGGAAGGATGGAAGGACGGAAGGACGGAGGGAGGGAGGGAAGGAAGGAGGGAAGGAAGAGGAAGGAAGAGGAAGGAAGGGAAGGAAGGATTGGTCTCTCCTTGGGCTTTTCCTTCCTCCCCAGCCTCACTCTTCTTCACCTTGGCCTCCACCTCTGCCACAACAGCCTGGCCACAGCATCTCAACCCATCACACCTCTCCACTTTCCCCATCCTCATCCTGTCCCCATCCTTGTGCCATCCCCATTTTGTCCCTATCTCTGTCCCCATCCCCATCCTGTCCACAATCTGTGTCCCCACCCCATTCCCCATCCAGATCCTGCCCCCACCTTGTTCCAATCCAATCCCCTTTCTAATCCTCATTTCTGTCCCCACCTCGTTCCCCATTCCCCTCCTGGCCCCATTCCCTGTCCCAATCCCGTCCCCATCCCTCTCCTGTCCCCATCCTTGTCCCCACCCTTGTCCTCCCCACGGGGACAGCACTAAATAACCACGGCCACTCTCCCACCTCCCGCACAATCCCGACGCTCCTTCGCCGTTTTGATTTTCTGCTCGACTTTCCGAGCTCTTGCTCCTGCATACAAATGGAGCCGTTACCCCAAATGGAGGAACCGAGACGGGTTTTTTTGGCCGTTGCCATGGAAACCTTCCCTCGGCTGCTCTTCAACTTTCCAAGCATCCCTGGCCAACGTGGCGGGGCCGTTCAGCTGGAAAGTGGTCCCCGTGGTCCTCACAGGGGGATGGTGGAGACGGGCAGGACACCCTGGGGGGGACAAACAGGGACCCAAGGGCAGCCCCAAACACCATGGTGGGTACTCAGCACAACCGTGACCTTGGGTGTCCCCCAGCACAGGGATGAGAAGAGGGGTTTGGCGGCGCGGGGATCCCCACAGCATCCCAGGAGGAGAAACCCCTGCAGGCAGCATTCCCGCCGGGAAGGGTGGGGCAGCAGCGTGGTCATCGCTGGTTTCAGTGGTTTTACCCAAAATGGGTCTCCCCGGCCATTTTGCAGCTCCTTTATGACCTGCATTGCCCAAAGTCCTGATGTTCAGCCCCATAAAGCAGCGACAGAGCTCAGGGGGCTCTGCTGGCATCAGCTTCGGGTTCAGAGGCACCTCGGCCTCTTGGCCTCTGTGTCACTGGGGTTTGGGGAAGACATTTCCACCCCAAAATCGCAGCTCCTGACCTTGAGGCAGCTTCAGCCCCACCACCCCACACCTGATTTTCCCCTCCGGGTGGGAACACAGGGAGAGGTGGAGAAAGCTGGGTATGCATGTGGAGAAACTGAGGCACGAGAGGGGCTGCGGTGCCACAGGTCTGCCCAGGGCAGAGCTGGGGGCTCAATTTGTGTCCCCCCACCCAGTGCAGACCTGCCCCCTCCTCCCCTCCCGCAGCCACTCTGCCTGCCCCGGCGTTGATTTAATGGGCTGTAATGGGAATAAAAATGAAGCCCGTTTAATGGGTTTCCTTCTCTTTTAAATATTCATTTTCCAGAGGCTTTGGCGGCTCTTTTTCCCTCCTTTTGTCGCCGGGGCTGGTGGAACGAATCCCATTTCCCAGCTCACTTTGAGCACTGGCGGCTTTCAGAGGCAGCGCTGGGGTGGCCGTGGGACCCCAAAATCCTGCCATGGGGGCAAAGCTTCTGCCCTGGCTTTGGGGTACCCCGATAGGGACTTGGGGGTGACAGCAGTAGGGGGGTCAGTGTGTAACCCAGGCAGCCCCCTGTACCCCTCGACCCAAACCTAAGCTATTTTCTCCCGTCGAGACCTTTTGCAGGGAGGGCTGAGCTGTGCCGGGGGTCTCTGGGGTTTTTGGGGGGCTGGTGGGATGTGGAGAGCCTCGCCGAGCTCTCGACCCCGTGGGCAGCCCCTGCTGGGTGGCAGGTCCCGGGGGACTTTGAGGGGGCTGGTCCCAGGGTTCCTGCGCTCCTGGGCCAGCCCTGAGGGTGGAGCAATTGTCCCGAAAATGGGAATTACTGGATCCGCCTCCCCCGTCCCCATTTCGGCAACCGACCCCAGCCCGGGCAGCGGCCGAAACGTGGGCTCTGCCCTGCGTGGGGTCCGTGGGTGCCGCCTGAGCCCCCCCGCGTGCTCTGGTCCCAAACTGTGTCCCCTCCCTGTGGGGCACCCACTGGTGCCCGTGTCCCATCAAGTGACACCGCCGCATCCCACGGCCCCTGCACTGCCCTGCGGATCCCCTTCCCATCCTGGACCGCCGCTTCCCACCCCACCCCTGGTTCTCCATGTGTGCCATCCCTTTCCCCACTTTCCCAGCCCGTGACCCACCACCCATCCCACTGCTCTCTGCCCCAACCCGCCACCCCCCACCCTATCCCATGTCCCCCCGGTCCATCCCTGGATTCATCCACCCCCATCTTCTCTCCGCTGCCGGCGATGGGGATGCAGAGGGTGACAACGGGGACAAAAAACCATCCCGGTTTAGCTGAAAATCCTTCAGGAATGGGAAACACTAAAACGGTGGGAGCAGAGCGAGCCCCGGCCGCGGGCGCTGCCGTCCCTGCGGCAGGAGAACAAAGGAACAGCGGAAAATATTGGGAGAAAAGAGGTCGGATTGGTTCTCCCCCCCCCCCCACGGGGTCTTTTGTTGCAGGTTCGTGGTTGGGGGGACGGGTTGTGCCCATAAATCACAGCTCCGTGATTGCGGTAATTGGGGGCCCTGATGGAGCCGAGGGCACCCGCCAGCCCCCAATCCCTGGGATTGTAAAGGGTGGGATTTTTTTTTTGGGGGGGGGGGGGGGCTGCAGGATGGGGGCAGTGGAAAAAGGGGGTGACAACGAGGACCCCACTTGTCCCCAAATGGCTTTGCCCGGAGCGGGTGACCTTTCCCGCTCTCCCCCCGCCTCGTTCTGAGCTTTTATTCCCTTTTTTTTATGTTCCCCCGCTCACCACTGCAGGGATTTGATTTTCCGTAGCATCGTGGTGCAGTGCAGGGGAGGGGAAGAGAGCCGAGTCCCCACTCCCCTGTGCCCCCCCGTGCTCCCCGTGTCCCCGTGTCCCCCAGCTCCGAGGGCAGCACCAGCCAGGGGACCCCCAGATTTCTGCTCCCCCCCAAAAATAAGGGGAGCAGGGACACAATTTGGGGGTAAAATGCCGGGTTTTGTCTTGAGCAGGAGAAAGGATCATAAATGGTAAAGGGAGATGTGAGTGCAGCACCGTGTGCATGCACATGTGGGCACAGGTGTGAACACACCTGTAATCTGGGTGTGCACACCTGTGTGCAGGTGTGAACACACCTGTAACCTGCTCACCCCACACGTTGTGCACACACGTGTGTCAGTGCAAGCAAACACATGCTGGTATGTGCATGAACACGTGTTGGTGGATGCACATGCACACTCACATGTTTGTACAGGCACACACATGTGTTCATACATGCACACACATGTTTCATGTGCACACAGATGTTGTGCATTCACACACTTGCTGTGAGGTCTCATCCTTGTGTGTCCCCAAAGGGTGCTGGGCCCAGTGTGTCCCCAGGGGTGAGAGATTGTCCCTGTTCCAAGGAAAGGTCCTTCCCTGCTGCGTGTCCCTGGTCTGGGACATCGTCCTGAGTTTGAGACACTGTCCCCAAGCCAAGCCAACATCCCCATGTCCAAGTCACTGTCCCTTCACCTCAGATGCGTCTCCAGCTCCAGGTCACCATCCCACGACACCAATCCAGGTGTGACTTGGTCCCCAGCCTGAGAGGCCACCCCAAAGTCCAAGACATGGTCCTCAAGTCGTGTCCCAAGCGCAAGAGACCATCCCCTACCCTGGACAAGCCCTCATGTCCCAGACACTGTCCCCAAGCCCAGGCATGGCCCCGGGCAGGAGGCACAGAAGTTGAGCAGGGAAGCAGGACAGCAGGCACCTGGGTCTCGGGTCTGCAGGGTGACACAAAAACCCCAAACCTCTTGCTTTCAACACCAAAAACCCTCCAGAGAGCAGCACAAGCAGCTCAGCCTCACACCTGCCCCCAAAGAATCCCCACCAGCTCTGCCAAGCTGTCATCCCCTTCCTGTCAACTCCTCTCAGGGGGACTAAAGCAGGCTCTGAGCCCCCTATAAATCGCTGTCCCCTGCCCGTGGCACAGCCCAGCCCTGGCGTCCCGGCCGGACAGACGAGATCCATAATCCTGCCGCGCTGTCGGAGTAAATCTCACAGCTCCTCCAGCATCGCCGAGACCCCAATAAATATCTCCATTTCCCCTGTCCTGGAGGGAAGATCTGATCAGCTTTTAAATGTCAAACGTAAAGTAAAGTTTGTCATAAAAGAGCGTGTAAAAAAAGAAAAAAAAAAAAAAGAAGAAGAAAAGAAAATCCCCCACGGAGGCGGCCGAGGGGAGCGTGGCCATGGCCAAGGGAGCTGGGGGGCTTCAGGTACACCCATTCCCATCGTCGTGGGATGTGTGGGGACCCGTCTCACCCTGAAAAGTCTCTGCAAAGCCCCCATTCCTGGGATGAGATGGCACGGTGACAGTGGGGGGGTTAAAGGTGTTTTTGCAGCGTTATTTGGTTGACATCCCAAATCCCCACGGATAAATCTGGCACATCCCAACCCTTCGCTGGCATCACAAGGGCAAACCACCCCTCCCCCGAATTTCCCCCAAAAGACAGGTTTTTCTCCTTGCCTGGCTCAGCAGCCGCTAATTCCCTCCATTTTCCTGCCTCCCATGACGCCATCCCCTCGGCTGAATCATGTCGCTCCCTGTTCTAATTAAGCCGTGAGACACAACAGGGCAGGGATTTATGGGCTGTATTTCACGCGTGGGTGCGCGGTGGCACCGCGGCCGCCGGCACTGCACCCTCCTCGGGGGGCTGCGGCACCCACGGGGGCCCGACGGCCACCCTGGGGGTCCCGGTGGCCACCCCCGGGGTCCCGTCGGCCAGCCCGGAGCTGGCAGTGCCCCGTGGTGCCAGCGTGGGTGGGGGAAGACCCCCGAGGAGGCGGGAGGTGGGGAGCACCCAGCGGGTGGGTGTGCTCTGCATCCACAGTGTCCTGCTGTCCAGGGGCCACCCTGGGGACACCGGCTGGTCCCCGTGCAGGGTCCATCCTCCCCCTGCTTGTCCCCGGTCCGGCGGGTGCAGGGGGATCCTCCCGGGACCTCCAAAACACCCTCCCCGGTCCTTCGGGGCGCTCCGGCGGGGCGCGGGGGCGGCGGGAGGCACCCGGCCCTATCCCCATCCCCATCCCTCCCCACCCCCGTCCCCGTCCCCGTCCCGGGGGTCTCCGCGGGGTCGGTCTCCTCCCGCCGCCGCCTCATTGAGATGCAGCGCGGGCGGCGACTGCGCCAGCACCGGCACCGGCACCGGGAGGGGAGCGGGGATGGGGCCGGTGGGGCAACAGCACCCCCCAACCCCGCGGGACCCCCACCCCGGACCCCTCAGCCCCGCAGCCTCGCAGGGCAGGGGCCACCCCCAGCATCCTCCCGGGACCCCCGGCCACGCACCCAGTCCAGGCACACGCGTGTGTGTCTCCCCCGTCTCGCAGCCCCCCAAATCCCCCGCACCGCCACTCCCACACCCCAAATTCACATCCGTCCTCAGCGTTCCCCCACTCGTGCCTCAGTTTCCCCAACCCCACCCCACTCCAGCCCCCCCTAAAAAGTGAAGGACCCCCGCGCCCCCCCCGCGCCGCCGTCACGCCGCGGCAGCTTCGCCGATCCCACCATTAATCGCAAGGTCAAAGCCATTACGGGGACATTAAACCCATCAGCGCCCTCGGGGGGGTCCGGAGGGGTCGGGAGGGGCTCCTCCGACCCCTCGCTCGGCACACAGAAAGTTGGGGTTTAATTTGAGCCATTCGGGTCAGCGGCAGCAAATGGAGCCGCGGCTGGAATCGGGAATAAAACAATGAAATGGGGAAACGAGGGGGAAAACGGTAAAGGAGGAGGGGGAAAGATGGGACGAGAGAGCGGGGGAAAGAGGTGCGAGAGGATGAGGGGGTTGGGGGGCTGAGGGGTTTTGGGGGGGCCTGGAGGGGGGCTCGTGGGGATCAAGGGGGTAATTGGGGGCTGTGGGGATGGGGGGCACCCACCTGCCCCGCCACACCTGAGCGGGCAGCGGCACACGCCTCGCACGTGTGTTCCTGCACATGTGGGCACACACGTGTGTCCCTGGGCACACCCCCTGTGAACACCCCCCCCACACCCGGTGTGCACAGCTCTGAGTGTACCCCCCGTGCACACATCACACATGTGAGCACACACATGTGAACACACCCCCCCCGAACACACGCACAGACCCCCCGCACATGCGTGACGAGGCCACACATGAGATCAACCC
>JAWWMP010029778.1:0-40941 GCA_035047865.1 Dendrocincla tyrannina
GGGGCAGACCGCGCTGCTGGCGCTGGGGGGCCGGGCCCGGGGCTGGGCGCGGGTCGGGCTGTGCCGCGCCCCGCCGGCGCTGTAGGCAGCGCCCGGCCGGCCATGGGCTCCGCGCCTTTGTCTGCACGGTGAGCCGGCCCGCGGCCGCGCCGCCCCGCACGGCGACATGGACGTGACGGTGTCGGAGCTGCTGGGGCAGTTCCTGCAGAGCCCCTTGGTGACCTGGGTGAGCAGCGCTCGGGCGGGGGCGGGCGGGCCGCGCCGGCTGCCGGCCTGCCCCAACCCCGCCGTGCTTCCCCCGGCAGGTGAGGACCTTCGGGCACCTGGGCGGCCCCGACGGCGACGGCCTCGGCGTCTACATGGACCTGGTGGACGGCGTCGTGCTCAACAAGATCATGCTGCAGATGTGAGTGCGCTGGGCACGGCAGAGCCCCCCGCGGGGTCTGCGCGCCTCGGGCTGCTCCTCGAATTAACAAAAGTAGAGTGGGGGGGAGGAAAAACACCCGGACTAATCCAATTCTATCAAACATTCTTTAACTTTCCCCCTGGTTTTTCTCTGGGTGGTCAGTGTCGTTTTCCCCTCTTTGTTTTTCCTCTCTTTCCTCATCCCCCCACCCAAACAGTTAGGTTTTCTCGATTGTTCACACACCCTGCAGTGGAAGGTGTGGGCAGTACAGAGAAGGAAATGAAAGCACTGTATCATGTGGAGGTTTACCGGGAAGGTTTTGTCTGAACTTTGTCTGCTCTTGCGTAAACTTAGATACTAAATACATAATTTAGAATAAACCTCTCAGCTCAGTGATGCTTCTTTCAGGAAGCACTGTAAGGCCATGTGATGAGGGAGCTTAGAAATTGGTTAAGAGATGAAGCGCTGAAAAATACTGTAATGTCGAAGGAGTTGTTGGTAGGGCTTGTACTGTGTTTTTAACCACATCCTTTCCTGTTGCTGATCATGCTCCATGTAGATCCTGACGGTGTTCTCTTCTCTGGATTTGCTTTTAAATATTCTGAAATATATCAGAGAATTTGCATGGAGGAGTATTTGGCTTTCAGATGAGACTTTGGAAGTCACTCAGTTTTGTCACTCCACTCTTTTACATGATTGAAATCAATTGGAGCTCGGTCAGTGGTTTGCAGTGTTAGGCCAAGCATTTAAAAGGAAGGATTTATATTAGAATCTTTTAAATTAATAAAAAGTAAATAAGTTTGACAATGCCTCACCTACTCAGTTTGCCAAGTTTTGTTATCTTCTGGCTGCTCCATGTGAGAAGCTAATGAAGTTTTCTTTTGGTTTGATGTTACCAACAGTGAAAATATTGAACTAGAACAGAATCCAGAGCAGCCAGCCCACGTGGAGATAACAAAATAGTGGTGTAAAATATTAGCTGGGATTGAAACCTGTTGTAAAGAGAAGGCATAATTCCCACCGTTTCTCAAGGGAAAATTATGTTTTTAAAAGATAACTTTCTGCAAAATAGAGCCTCGAGTATGAATATTTAGATCCAGGCTCCTAGCTTTCCAAAGTGTGGGAAATGGAATTTTGATTTATGACCATCGTGTTTGGCACAGAGATGACCAACCAAACTGTCAAGGAACAGCAGCCGAATCTGCTGCAGGTTTAACTAAATTCATGCTGTTATCCAATGCATTTATCTGATTATATGTGTAATAGTGTTTTTATTTCAAAACAAGAGAAATTAGTTGCATTTGAATTTATGAAGTTAGGTGGCTTTTGAATGGCTGTGGTATTTTTAGGGGAGGTGCATTTTAGAAGTGCTCTATCAGGTGGTGTGGGCAAACTTAAATATTGTGTAACTGGCCATTGAAATATGTCTAAGGAGATACAGAGTTGTTAAAGTCTAAGGAGCAACTGAACAGTGCTCTGGGGACGAGGAGTGAATTATAAGATCTCATGGGAACTAGGAAGGTAAGCTACAGGCTGTGGCTGAGTGCAGTGATATGCTAGTTGGCATTTTGTGTGATCTCATGCGTATCATGAGAAATGGCCTGGCTTATTTGTTTTATGCTGTCAGGTGAATAAGTTGGTGGAGTTTTGGTTTATTTTTGTTTGTTAGGTTGGTAGGGTTTTTTTCCCCTAAAAAAGTCTCTGCTACTGTTGTCTCAGAAAGTGAAGTGTGGGAAGCACAAGTAGTGTGGAGTAAGAGACTGTCCCATTATATGCAAATGGACCTTTCCCCCTCTTTTTAGGCAGCTTTGGCAGTGCTTGTAGTGGTGTCTATGGAGTTTGAAACCAGAAGCTTTGTAGTGAGAGCCCAAGACTGTTTAATTTAGGAAGAATTGCAAATTTATTTATGTATCCTGACTCAGAAAGGTGCTCAGGAGAGGTGCTGACTGACCTTTACTTTTCCCTGACTTCACCTTTAGAAATTGCAGTGTAATTACTGCTTGCCTGTAAGTTAGGAAAGCCTTGCCAAGGTGTGTTTTTGCCCCACAGAGCTTTCAGAAAAAAATAAATGTGTCTTTAGAAATGCTTGCTCATGAGGTGCTTTTTTTGTGTGTTTTATTTTGTTTGTTTGTTGTTCTTTAAGTTCTGGTCCCTGAAGATGTCTTTCAGTGCTTAGCTGGAGATTTTTTCCTGCTGAAATTGTATTCATGAGGACCTTTGATAAATATGCTAAATTTGATATGCCATGCCATGATAGTATTGATTACTTGAAAGCACAGATGCAAGCCTGCACACACATGTAGAGAGTAGGAGATAACAGGGTGAAAGAGTTGGGCTCCTGATGTGTCATCACATCCAGCTGTCTCATCACTCGTGTGTTCTTTGGCTTTTAATTTTTTTATCTAGCTTGCCTGACTATTGGAACAGAAATAACAGGGGTACATGAGCTTGCCTCTAAACACCAGGTGTGAGGCAGTACTTTGCTGCAAGTCAGCATGTTTCCTGAAAGCCAGATTCTTAGGAAATTCATTACTAAAAAGACAACGTTTTTCTCCTTCAGCTGAGCAGATTTTAATTTTAATTCAGGGCAAAAAGACACAGGTGTATCTGTGAAGAAATCCAGATATACCTGTTGAGTGGAGATTTTGTTGAGTGAAAGTAAGGCTTTAGCTGTTTGAGGTGTGGGTGGGCTGTAGGAGTTCAGTCAGCTCCTAATTTCTGTTGTAATAGTTTGGATTTTTCGCAAATGCTGTCTGGCAACTTTGGGTGGAGAAGATCCCAGCTGCTTAAAGTTACAGTCAGCATTTTTTAGGTGGTGGGTTCATACCAGCTGTGTCACCAGAGAGAGGGCTGACACCTATCCCTCTTCCTGCCTGCCAGGTCCCTGCTGGCTCTGTGTCAGGAGGTGAAACTAAGGCTGTATGTTCACTTCATCCCCTTCAGAAATGAACTGCCCTCAGGAATGCCAGCCTTGAATAAAATGTGGTTTGCTCAGGAATGCCAAATGTAGCCATGGTGCGAGACAGAGGAAGGGAACCTGGCCTGGGCTTAGGCAGGTTGTGGTTGGTAGGTAACCATCTCTTGGACTTTGCTGGTGATCTCTAAAAGAATCAAGACTGTTTTTAGGAGAATTGGGGATTGCTTGGTTCCCAGTAGGGGTGCCTAGCTGTTTAACAAGTTAAGGTTCCCAGTAGGGGTGCCTAGCTGTTTAACAAGTTAACTTTAACAGCAAAAGACAGCAGCATTTGGTTTCCTCACTTAGATTTTTAAAACAAGGCATACAGCTTTTCAAATCTTTTTGTTGTAAATGAGCGGTTTCCTTTTCCTGTGTCCTGTTGAAGTGTATACCCCAATCTGATCATGCATGAAGGACACGTTGATTTTCGCAGACTTGCAGTACTGGCTGGATACTCTGTATACAAAAATATGTTAATCTTCAAAGTGGAACTGCTGTGTTCCAAGCTTCTGGGTTGCTGGTGGATTTTTGTGCACTAGGTTAATGAGCTTCTCTGCAGACATACTTTAAAGAACTTTCTTCAGATGGCTGTGTGTCACTTCCTGGTATGAAATTAGCACGTGGTGACACTGCATAGACTGCCTTCAGTGCTCCAGTTGCCGCTGTGGCATAATACCTACAAACACAGGCAAATATTTGCCCCATTTAACTTCCCAAATAAAACTTTCTATAAGAAATCCTGTGGGGGTTATACATGCAGGCATGGAAGTGTTTTCACATTGGCTTGTTCTAATTCTTCTAACTGATCTTAGATTCTGCTTTTCTGTCAAAACATTTAGCGAACAGGAATGTGTGTAAGAATACAGCTGATAAAGCTTTTTGTGTTAAAGCCCCATTATAAAAATGCACCATAATAGGTTTTTCTATTTTGGTTGCAGCTGTCATGGTTTGTGGTGCTGTTGATCTGTCTTCTTTAATTTAGACCATGTGACAGGAAGATGTGAGTGCCCACTTCTTGTGGTTTGTAGCAAGTGGCATAAATACCAGAAGGCTAGATATGTGCATCTGTTTAAATTCAAATCTTATTTAAAGGTACATTCTTTTTCTACCATTTTCCAGGCAGTTTAGAAACTCTGAGCCTTAATGGCATTGTCTCACTTGATGATAGAGCAAGAAGGTGGATGATAGGAGAGTTAGACTGATCCAAGAGTGATGTATTTTTGGTTAGCACTGAGGAGACTGGGCATACCAGGCACAGTCAGTTCCTTCTGGTGTCTCAGAACCCTTGGGTCTGACCTGTGGACTTGCCCTGCCTTGCTCATCAGAATGACTTGTCAGAAATTGTAGGAATGGGATGGTCACTTTGAATTTGAAAAGTAAATGATTCTTTTTTTGTTGTTACTTTTATTAATTGGTGACATAAGGGGTTGGATCTTCACATACTTGTGCTGCTGGCCCTGCACATGCTGAACTTGTCACGAGCTCTGTCTCCTGACTGTTCCTTTTGTCTCTGCTTCTTTAAGAGTCATGAAGGTGTACAAACCAGAGGACTTTAAAATGGTTGGGTCTGTAGTGAGGTTTGAAACTCTCATTCTGTATATTTGGCTTGGGTGGTTTTTGACTGGTTTGTGGAGTACCTCCCATAGTCACACCTCAGCCGTGCTGTCTCAATCTTATTTAGACGACTGTTTTGATCTTGAGGAGTAGGTGGTTTTCAAAAAACGAGAAACGTAGTTTTTAATGTATTTGTGTGTAAGGGAAAGATTAAACATCAAAGGACTGAAAATATATCTGAAGTTTTATTCAGGGATTTTTCAGATGCATCCAGACAGAAATTTGTTTGGTCTCCCTAGTTAGTGTTGCAAAAAAATCTTTTTCATTTTCTTTGTGATCCTTGGAAAGAGTTTCTTTCTATAAAATTCTTCATAAACAAGTTTCATCAACCAGGCAGATGGTATAATGTGCGTTGTGGTACCAACAATTCTGTTTTCTTTAAGACAGTCATGTCTTTAGCCACAGAATTTGCTTCTTACCTTGTAATTTTCCTTGGATGCTTTTTTTTCCTTGAGGACTGTGCCTCCTCTTCCTGCTTTTCCCTGCTGCAGATCATGCTGTTCCAGTTGTAGTGTTTGGAGTACCTTGATCGAGCTAGCTTTTTAGCCTTTTGCTTTCACTTCTCCTGATGTGGCTAAGCACGTGTGGCTGTGAGTTTTCCAGGAGCTTGCTCTTCCCCTGAGTGCAGCTCACCGCGGGGTGTTGCCCTGTCCCGCTGTGGAAGGGCCTGCTTTGCCCTGAGCTGCTCTCTGCTCCTTCTGCAGGACGGCAGCAGGTGGGTCTGGGGTGCTCCTGCACCAGGAGGGGGGTTTGGTTTGCTGGCTCCCCTGGCCCTTCCATCTCAGGCTGAGTGTCCTGGAGGAGGCAACAGCAGAGAGAGGGGGATCCAGCTGGCCTGCTGTAATGCAACACAGTTATTCAAGGCACGAGGTCTGATGCAGAAAATCTTTGAAAAACAAAACAAATATATTCTTTCTGAGTAAACACGTGTCAAACCTTTGAAAAGAATATTTTTGGAGGGTGGGGGGGGAAATCTTCTCAGTCCCTTCAAGAACAGCTTTCTGTGATTTCTCCAAGTTCTTGGCTGTGGAACAAGAACAGCTGTAGTCTGTATTTGAGCTTATCTGATTGAGGATTAAGAAAAGAATATGGTAGCAAATGAAGATACTGGGTAATGCTGGTTGAGAAAGAATTGTTTAGTTTTCCCTGTGAAGACAGTTAGCCCTGTGGTATTTTGAAGTGTAGTCTGTGCTGGCCTTTGGTACCTTGTGTGGAGGGTCATCTCTGAAGTGAGCCGAGTTGGTGTGTGAAGCTGTTAGTGTGTCAGAAAACATAACCATTGCGTTTTTGAGCGACGTTCTATTTTCAGAAAAGCTTTTAACTTCTTTGTGGTGAAGAAGAGGTGGCAGGAGTGCCAAAGTGACACTGCTTGCTGCGGCTTGGCTGCAGGTTAAGAGGACCCTGAGGTCAGTGGCATTAAGGGCTCTTGGGGCAATCAATTACCCTTAATGAAGATGATAGGATAGAAGCTCTGGAATTGCTTCTGAGGGCCTGATTCTGCCAGTGCGTATGTTCTTGTAACACTTATCTTCACTGTGCAAAGATGAGCAGGTCTTGTCTGGAAAGGAGGAATTGTTCTGTGTCTTAAGTGCTTTTGAAATCCATTCCCTGCAGTTCCACTGCCTACAGCTGTTAAAGAAATAACCTCTTCTTTGCTATGGCTGGTGGGTGTGTTTTGTGGATTGTTGCTCCATTTTGTGCAGGTATAGAAGGGGCTGTGGAGTAAGCTCTGCTTTACAGTCAAAGCTTTCACTTCCTGGCTGTAGACCCGGGGCACTGCCAGACTGTGGCATGGCAGCATGCTGCCTACATGAGCTTTCACATGGAAACGAGAACTGCAGGCTGACACTTCTCTTTGGCCAGCTTCTCTTTACTGAACATTTCTTCTCTTTTAGCTTCCCAGTTTGTTGTCGTGACCTTGCCCAAAAAGGGTAAGTGTCCAGCTTCCTTCAGGGTCCAGCATCTGCTCAGAGTACTGAAGGCAAGGTACTGTCTGAGCTCAAGCCCAGGTGGCATTTATGCTTCTCTCAGCTTGCAGTGTTGCTGAGGACTGCCAAACTCTTATGGATATGGCTGCTGCACTCTTGTATCTGAGCATCAGTAAAATTGAGTACTTATTACAGATTTTACTTTAAAAGCTTGTGGCAAGTTGTCTCTTTTTGTTCTTTTTTTCATAATTTGTTACAGTGCCAATCAGTATACAAAATCCTTTGCTTCTGTGAAGGCTGTGTAGTGTTAGTTTGTGGCAGTGTTGGTCATCTGTACTTCAGGTTGCTGGAATCTTGGTAGGTGAATACTGTGTCTGACTTTATCTGCTGCCAAGGCAGATTTCTCTCATCTCCACAATATCTGTGTATTTTTTCATTCTTACATAGCACTGCTTTCCCTCAAAAGGTGCTCTGGAATGGTTGTGCATTTAATAAAAAGGAAAGAAAAAGCTCTTTGACATACTTATGTAAACGTTGGCAGATATATTTTAAAAATAAATATTGGCTCAGTTCTTCTTTTATTTCCTTGTCAACACCCGAGTTCAGTATTTGGCCCTGGAAGAGCTGTGAATGGATTAATTAACAGCCAGAGCAGAGCTCTGGGAGGCAGGTGTTTGGATTGTGTAGGAGTCTGCTGATAAGAGTCATTATTAGAGGGGAAAACACAAAGCTTTGATCTGTGCTATTGGCAGATAAAGATTTTCAGGTTCCTTTTATTTGCAACACACTAGGAGGGTGCACTCAGAGGATCTGAAGGTTCATGTTAAATTATTTGCAGCTTTCCCCCCATGTCTTATTTTTTTATTTTAAAAATAAAATTGCTTTAGGTACAATTTTGATTTGTTTCCTTTAAAATCAAAGAAAAACACAGCATGTATGTGAGAGACCTATTTAGATGATATAGGTATAATAACTGCACTATTTTTTTCCCTTCTGTTTATAATGCATCTGGTTTTTGTAGTTTTCACAGTGATCATTGGTCAAGTGTTACCTGTCTCTTGTCATGAAACTCCAAAGCCAAGGAAGGCGTGGTAGTATTTCCTAGATTTCCCTGTATTTGAATAAGTGAACCTCCTTATTATCAGAGACTGTGCATGCTAGATCAAAGCAAACTAGATATACTCTCTTTTTGGGGAAACATGGGTAAGGAGGGAAGTTACCTTGAAGTGCTGTGTGGGTTAAATTAGGGTGCTTTGTGATATGCAGGAATATTTCCAATTATACATAGGTGCAAAGGTAGTGAACTTATTTCATTGTGAATTAATGCTTATTCACCCTGTATATTTATTTGAGCCTATTTCATGTGCAAACTTTAAGGTTCTTCTGTTGGTGTGTTATTGCGATGTTGAGTCTTAACACCAGGTAAACTAATCAGATTTTATTTTCTCTTTCCTCTTTTAATAGAGATCCTCGACCAACCAACCAACGTGTCAACAAGCACGTAAATAACGACACCTATCTTCGGGTTCAAAATCTGACTATCTTAGTCAGAAACATTAAGACTTATTATCAGGTGAGTTTTCTGCTCTCTCTGCTTTTTGATCTGTGGCAATTGCTGTACTGTTTTAGCTAGTGCAGTGGCTGGGGGCTCGGGGCTTGCTGCAGGAAATGGAGAGGAAATTGTGTTTGTGTAAAAGTACTTTCAGCCATACTTTCTCTTATGGCAATGACAATATGGTTATCTTCTCTATCTATTCCTTATGGCCAGAGGCTGCTTCCCCTGCCTTCATTTTTTTTAAAGAACTTGTGTTCAAAGACGCTAATAGCATTTGGAGGAGCATGTAGTAAAAAGGCTCTTTTGTGGTAGGGTTATGGGTTGTGTATGTGAAAGAGTTTGCCGAAATTGAAATAGGGTTTCTGGGTACAGAACTTGTTTAAAACTAGTAACCTTCTCTTCAAGGGGCTGCTAGAAAATAAAATGTTGATAAAGAAATGTTTTTAACATTAGAATATAAACCGTAAATTGATAGGAAAAATAAATCTTTCCTTAGCTTGAAGGTAGACTTCTTAGACTCTGTAGCTGTTCTTGGATGTTAAAGCAGTTGTTTGTTCCGAACTCCTCTTCTAAGTGAGTGCGGGAATGACTGCAGACTCTCAGAAATGGTGCACTTGTTAGGTGTCATCCTTGAACTGACTGTCAGTGTTCCTCTACTGTAACAGTGCTCCTCTGAAATCAGGGTGGTGACAGCTGAGCACTTTTTCAGACTTACATGCGTGTTGTTGGCTGCTACTGGAAAGCTGTAGCAATGAATTCAGTTACTCTAAATAGAATTTCTGTATACACACTCACTGTTGGATATATTTAGACTTCTCAGTGAGGAGGTAACTGTTCTACTGTTTCCTTTTACACATCTTTTGCTGGATTTGAATGCTGTGCCATGTAAACCAGCCTGAAACCACTGAGGAGTGTTAAAACACCTCTTTGCATATGTGTCTCAATCATCTAATGAACAAGCCAACTAAACTGTAGGAGTGGATGTCAGTGTGCTCATCCTGGACACTGTGTCTTTTCTGTATATATAGAAGAGACTGTGTATTTGTTTTGCCTTCAGAATACAGAAGAGATGTAGTGCAGTGCCTTTTGATGCAGTTCTTTTCTGGAGCTTGCCTACTGCTATTCCATGTTATTGCCACAGCTCTGCTCCTGGACTTGCTTAGGGAAGGCTGAAAGAGAGGGGTTTGTGAAAAGTGACCAAGTCAGATGGGGTGTGTGACTCATCTGTGCAAGCTCCAGCAGCCTGCTAGAGAAATGAAGGGTGTAACTCAGGTCTGAGATGGTGTGGAAGGGTATCATGTATTTCTGAAGGCAGCTGACCTGCGTGTTTGTTGTTGAACTCCAGATACTTACGAGATATGATGTCATTTCTGAGACTTGTGATTTCTAAGGGGAAATTACATTTGATCATAACGAGAGGCTGAAGTTTGGGGTTTGGTGGTTGGGGATTTTTTTGTTGTCACTCAGTAAATAGTGTAAATGTATATTGAGTGTGCAAGAAAGGACAGGCCTCGTCTTTTCTGCTTTCCCCTCAGCCCTGCAAGATTTACAGTCTGAGAGTCTGGTCCTTCAGATGCTGAAGCTCTTTTTCTTTCATTCATTTGCCTGTTTTGTCTTGAAGCTGATACTCTTACCTCTTTGGGGTACCTGAAGATAAATCAGTCAGGAAAAAAAAGTGATTCAGTTGTGTTATGTTGCTTGTCAACCCAGTTGTTGAGCTGTGTAGCTGTAATCGAATAAAGCTAGCAACAACTAAAATAGGTTAAGACACAAAGTTTTCAATGGGAAACAGTGGCTGAGGCTTGCAGTAGCAGGTGTAACAGTGATGTTCCTATTGAGTCCAGAAATTGTCCTATGAATCTTGCAGCCTGAGGACTATATATACTGTATATAAACAAAGCAGTCACGAAAGCTCATCATTCTTTGCATTTAGTCCTGGAAATTTAACTACTACAAAGTTTTAAAAATAAAATAACATTTTTTGTGATAACATTGTATAAGAAGCTTTTTGTCTGTGCCACAATCATATCTTCAGACCAAATCCAAGGTCTTGATGCTAATCTGAGATTCCCTTTCATATGGTGGTGTGCAGCCTTCAGCTCTCTGTAGTCTGGGGGGCATTTAAGGCCATCTATGCTGTAACCAAGCTCTGTGTGTGATTGATGCCAAGTATAATGTTACATCTGTGCTCATGTCTCTGTTAGATGTTTGGAGGGTTTCTTGTGGTTTAGAATATGATTCAAGTAGCTTTTACTGGGCTTCTTTTCAACATGCAACCAAATTGATGCTTTGGATATTAAATATTCTTAATAATTAAATATTGTTAGGCTACTTCTCTCCTGAATATCACATGTGTTTTTAAAGAGGCTGAAGTTGTGGGCA
This sequence comes from Dendrocincla tyrannina, assembly GCA_035047865.1. Classification (NCBI taxonomy): domain Eukaryota; kingdom Metazoa; phylum Chordata; class Aves; order Passeriformes; family Dendrocolaptidae; genus Dendrocincla; species Dendrocincla tyrannina. The sequence goes on from JAWWMP010029778.1 coordinate 10,842, forward strand.
TTGTTTGATGAAGTAATATTAAAACGTTAGCCTAAGTTAAAATGAGAAGTGTTTTACTGTCTGAAAACATGGTTGAAGAGTGGAAGTGGGAGGGAAAAGTTCCTGACAAACAATAGGAATGCAAATTTTCTGCTTCCTCAAAAGAAACAAAAGCTCTAAAAATATAGTGTTTGCCTTGACATTTTGCCTTCTTTTATTGCTTAATGGACCCAAGTCAAGTTTACAGCATAATTACTGAATTTGTTAGGCCAGGTCCTCTAGAATGAGGAAAATGCCACTTCATTCTTTATTGAAGGACATTGGTAAATACGAAAGAATACTTGCCCTTCTCTGTACTGGGCAGGAGCAATCAAGAATATGACATAAATTTATGGCACTGTAAACTGTGTCTGAGGAAGGTGACATAAGTGCCTACTAAAATTAACGCTGATATTCAGAAGGTAGTTGACATTTCAGATCATGTAATTGTCTAGTCTATCTGTAACTAATATCAGATTTCCCATATCTGTATAGCTGATCTCGTCATTAAAGCAAAATTCTCATTAATACAGATAATATTCAGAAAACAAGGGCAGGTCTTATTTAGAAGCTTGAATCTAGGTATTACAGTATTGGCACTTTCTTGATCTCATAGGCTGAGGGGTTTTGCTGGAAATGACTATGAACAAACCAGGTCATTGGTGGAATTTGGCTTTGATTTGAGCTGTAAAGATCAGCTCTTATCTGTGCTTCAGCAGACCTAACTTCGGTGGTGTAAATGCAGTGAAAAGGCATTTTTCAGTTCAAATAACCTATCTTTTGTAGAAATTTGATAACTGAATTTGTTCATTAGCAGTTTTCTGAAGACTTGCCATCTTGCAACTTCAGCTGCATAAAACTGGATTGCTGATGGCTGCTAAAAAGAGTGTCAAGACTCTTAAAATGGAGAACAACATTGATTGCTGCAGGTGTTGGTGGGTTTTTAAAATTTGTTTATTGGCTGTGTAATATGTTACCGGTGGTAGCATGCAACATCTCTGCATTTCCTGTTCTCACAGCAGCTGTATCTTTGCTGGTCTTCTCCTGACTTGAGAGGTCCCTCTTTTGAAACTGAGTAAATGACTCATTTTGCTGTGGGATTTCATGAGCATTCAAGATAATGTCATTAATTGCATTTAATAACTATTACACTACTGGTTCACTGGAGAAAAGGCTGGTCATAAAACTTCTTGGAAAAGAGTTGAGCACAGCAGAATGTATTCATTGCTCATAGTGTGAGTTTTATGAGACTTCTTGCTCTGACTGAATTCTGACACTTGGCTGTCTTTAAACTGGAATTAAAAATGGTTTTATAGGGAATAGTACAGAGAGTTTTGGGTTACTGTGTGTAACTGCTGTGAGGATGTTGATTAAAGGGTTCAATAGAGAACTGAGTGTATGGGAGAAGAGATGCTCATCCAGTTCTCACTGGTGCAGTGTTGGGTGTCCTGGTCAAAGGGTGGAGTCTTTACCACATACTCACCAGTGCATCTGGAACAGACTGACTTCGAGCTGTCATCTGCTGGCTTGTGTTGATGACATAGTTTGGTCCTTAAGCTGACGCTGCCTAGTCCAGTGCAACAGAGGTGAAATTACCTCGCTGTTCCTGAGCTCTGCCTTCACTTTGAAATGCTCTGTTGTGAGCTCTGCTGAGGTTTACCTACTGGTCCAATTAAATTGGCTTGAAAACAGTTCAGTTGTGAGTAGTGCGTGGCTGAATGATGTTTGGCTTCACTAAAATAAGCCCTCTTGACAGCGAGCAGTTATGGCCTTAATTCCCTGTGGCCTTGTGCTTCTTTTCCAAGTTGTGGTTAATCTCAGCTGTGGCAACTGTCCTCGTAGTTGTGTTGCATTGTCCCTGCTTCTGGAAGAGTGTGTTAACAATGTTTAAAAAAAAAAAACCCAAACCCCACCCCTGAGCTGCAACAACCTGTACAATAGTTGATAGATTAAATCCTGTAGTTGCTGGTACTTGAAGTCTCCGTGTAAGAGCAGCTGTCCTGCTATCTGCAATGCTTGGATAACATGCTCATACTTAGAGTTTTGAAAGGACTGGCAGGAGAAGCTTGAAGTGGCTTTGTTGTGCTTCTTCTGCTCATGTGTCCATCTTCAGGTTTAGTGCCTTTTCTAAGGAACTCAAAATCACTTTGATACCAGTTTATAAAAGATTAGTTTCATAAAGGGTTCTGTTTTCATGTCAGGTAGCTTCCTAACCTTCAGAAAATGCCAGCAATCACTCCAACAGGATATACTGCATTCTCAAGCAAGAATTCCTACTGTTTACATTAAAAACTTCAGGCTGACAGAGACAAGAAAATGTGATCATCCTTTGGCTGCTTCCTGGATGGGTATTAAGGTCACATCTTGAGTATGTGGATGAGAAATGCTGTTGGAAGAAATGCTCCAGTGTGGTCACAGCTGTATTTTTGTTGCTTCTATTCCCTATGGTTGCGGCCACTAAATATCTAGGAGATTACTTCGTTTCTGAAAGGGTTGGAAATATCTCTTAATTTAAAAAAAAAGTTTTACTGAAGCACAACTCTGAAACCAGTTGTGACTGTGTGGCATGTGCAGGTTCAATAAGAAACTCCTAATAACCCTTAGTGTTCTTATTAGAGTGAGGGGGTGTGTGGGGTGTAAAGATGAAACAATTGACTGAATTTTTAGAGACTTGTTTCACCACAAATCCTACTCTGCCCACCTAAATCACTTCTCTGGGCTCGGAGTTCATGGTGAGTGAGGATGCCTTATTTCTAAGGCATGTTTTATCAGACCCGTGTTCTTCCACTTGACTGCTCTGTACTCGTGTAAAACAAGTACAAGCAGCAGAGGTTTTTTTCAGGCATGTTAAAGGGTGTTAGCTGCCTGCGAGTTTGGCTGTTGTGAGCGGTTTGGTGCTGAGGCTGTTTCTAACCTCTGGAAAAGAGAAGAGTTTGTCTGCAGGTTGGGGCAAATGCTGGTTCTCCCTGTGAATCAACAAAGGTCTTGGCAATACCAGTACCATCCAGATCAGTAAAAAACTCCCCCGTCTGTAGTTCAATCATTGAGTCAGGTTTAGAGCTCTTGGCTGGACTGTAAAGAGGAATTCAGACTTGGAGCTCCAGATTTGGGCACAGCTTGTGGACTGGCAACTGTACTCAAGCTATAAATAAAGTTCTGGAAGTAGCAACGTCCTCTTGTCTGAGCTGGACTCTTTCCCTCCTAGGCAGGCTGGTTCTAGTGGTCTGGTAATCCATTCCTGAGTAAAGTAGACACTGAAACGCTAGAAATGCAGATAAATGCACACATCCTCGAGTCAAAAGCATTCCTCTGTTCTGAGTGGGAAAGTTTGTACCCACAACGGCCTGCTGATTTAGGTAAAACTAAATGATTTTTTGCTAGCCCTGTCAGTTTGTTGTGTTAAACTACAGTATGCCAGAGTGACTGCTTTCATTTAACTCCTGTTCCCTAGAGATGTTAATTTTGGCTTAGGGGCAACCTTTCTTTATCTTGAGCTTTAAATGTCAAGATTACTAACTGACAATGTCAGCTTTCTCAAGAGCAAAATATCAGACGCTTGAGCAGATAAGCTCTTTCTAATTCAAACAGTTTGCTGATCTCACACACTCTCCTAAGTGCAGTTCTCCCTTTTCTGTACAGTTAAGTGGGCTGCATGCATACAGTCTCCCAAACTGCTGCTGCATTAGCAATTGTATTGTTGCACCTACCAAAGGTAGTGTGCATGTTTTTGTGGCCTTAAGTTACAGCAGTACAAAAAAACCCAACAGTGAGCAGCCAGGGAGCCTGTTTGTCTTTTTCCACAAGTCTACAGTAAATATGCTAGTATGACAGAGAAGTTAGTGGGAAGGTACTGTTGCAGGGTTGCTCTGTCTCAGTAAGACAGTGGGCCTTTCAGGACTCAGGAGATTCTGCCACTGTCATAACCTGGAGTAGGACCTTACTAGCTGTGTATTTGTTTCCGCTTCTATTCTTCATTTGACTTCTACTTAGTTTAAACTTGCTACAGGCACGGACTGTCTATATGTATTTATGCAGTACTTAGCTTAATGAAGCTTCCTTGGTTCTGCAGTGATAAAAATGTTTTGAGTTAGGCTTTGTGTTTTGCAGTAGCATGGTCATGAGACATGATGGTTGCATGTAAGACTGGTATTGTGAAGACATCCAGTTGTTGCTGAGGCGTGTGCGGGTCAAAGGAATGACTGACCTTGGTGCAGATGTTCTGGGAAGTGCAGAACCACAGATATTAGTCTTTAGCTCTTCACCTGAAAATAGTGGTACCACTCTGCTGCAGTGGAGCAAACATAAGAATCACAGAAATACTGACCATTTTGTGTAGGTCCTGTTATCATGTATTTCAGTGAGGAAGACAGACAGGTGACTCATCACTAGCAGCCAGACTGTCTGATGCTTGGTTAGTGAAAATGCTCTTGATCATTCCCAGAAGAATTAGACAAACATTGCAGCCTCAGTTGAAATAAGTTTCCACAGAGGTCAGTTCTAAGTGTTCCCAGGATGGTGAGAGCTGCCATTCCAGATGAGTAGTAGCATACTGGCAGACACCTGATTGAGATTACTGGCTGTGATACTAGGATGCATTTTGGCTGATGTATTGAATCCTGTCTGGAAGTTTGAGAGGACTGATCTTAGAGACGTATTTTTTTCTCTTGAGGCTCTATGTGCATTTTAATGCAGAATGAAATAGTGACCTCAAACAGATGGAAGAGAATAAGTTGATTTTTTTTCAGCTGCTTTTAATTTCCTGGAGATAGAATATGGGAAAGGGCAGTACTAGTAGGCTGACATGTGTCTGTAGTCGTCTTTGTTTTGCTTAATAAGCTAGAGCGGTGTGAATTCATTGTGCAGACAAATGAAGAAACTGAGAAGGGAGAAGCAGTGTCCTAAAACAGAGGCAAATGGAAGTTACCTGTAAAATTTTGCAGTATGGAATAGTTGTTTGGTTCCCACACAGCAGCATTTGCTTAACCTCTGACATGTTAATTGAAAGCAATTCTTGGGATGTCTGAGTTGTAGAATGCATCCACAGTGTCTCTTATATAGCTTAAAAAAGAGTAATGTGAGAGTATGTGACTTTGTTTAATGAAAGCCAAAGCCTGATGTTAATCTCTAGACTATTGCTGTGATTACCAATGCTAAAGGCAGAGTATTTCAGTCCTCTACTACATACATATTTTTGGATATTAGGTTTAAGATGTAAATTACTGTTCAAACAGTCTCACCAGACAGCTATGTTCAGTCCTGCTGCCTAAGTATCAGGCAAATGTCCTATTTTTGTCAGCTGAAGCTTTGTGAAGGAGGGAATTAAGTTTTGTAGAGCCTACCAATTTTGGGTAAGTTAGAAAATAGTCTACATGCCACTTGTAGCTGAAAATAGCTGAGGTTTGGTTTTTGCTAAAAGATAATAAAGAATGAAAGCTAAAGATTGCTTTCTTGCTTGTGTTTCTGTAATGAATTCTATGTAATGTACTACTTTTCATGGAAAAGTCTTTAAAGAGAAAAGAAGATGAATTCTACAAATGTATGAAGTATATATGTCAAACAATCCCCTAGTTGCATAACAGTTCCCAAAGCAAGTAACTTCTGTTTTTTAATGGCAGGTAGTAAATGAAAGTAATTTATGTTCTTATTATACTGGTGTATTCTGTCTCTGAAAGTGGTGTTTAATCCAGGATGACTCTTACTGAGGGTTTTTGTTACAGACAGGATTGTGACATACAGGGTTCAGACCACAGTCTTGCTTTTACACGACTGACTCTGGATGCAGGTTTGGTGTCAAGGCTTGCTCCTGTCAGTTCCAGTGACACCTCTGACCCTGTGATGTGGAGAGGGCAAAGGTATCTCTTTGTGCCTGGAACTCAGCTGGCCTTGGCTTTCCACTCCAGCAGCATCCTTTTGTTACAAAGCTTCATAGTGAACTCTCACCTTTTTGTACGCTGCCTTTTTTAGGGACTTATTAGACCTGTAGGCAGTTCTTCCACAGTGTTTTCATCTGAGACAGATGTTTGAGATGTGTTTTCAAGAGGTGCTTCTCTGTCCTTTTGAAGGAGTAAGTATCAGTTTCAGGAATGCGTGGGAGATCTCGGATAGTGCACTGGATCTAATGCAGAGCTGTATTTACTGCTGAAAACTAATGTGGTTTGCATTGCATTGTTCATTGCTTGAGCTTATGCCGGCCTCCAGTACTTCTGGCAAATGTGAGTGCATTTGGGCCAAGAAGTGGGTTTTGAAGGTTGTGGAGATGCCTTTCCTGGTTAAGAATGAGTTTTACCCTGCCAAGCCCGTCTCTGGACCTGAGAAAATACCAGACCTGGGGACAGAAGGAGCTTTAGCATGCTAGTTTCTTTGCTGAAGACAAATCACAGGAAAGGGTCTATTTCCTAGTTTACCTTGTGTTGTTTGGACTTTACACCAGCACAAATTAAGGAAGACACCTGCTCATGAATGCACAGGAATTGAAATGCTATCACTTGCTCATGCGTGCATCTCCCATTTGCGCAGATGTTGGTGTATAAAGGGAAGGATTTCTAAAATGAGCCAATAAAGCAGCAAATTAAAGTGTGTGTGCACTGTACTTTAAGTAAGAAAAATGCCTTTTTTTAAATAGCTGTTTAGATGATCTGTTTGAACATAATCTGCATGTGAGGTTGTGCCTCTCCTGTTTCCCATTATGATTAAGAGGTGGAGTTGAAGGAGCAGTAAGTGTTTAAATTCTGCTGGGTCCTCGTATGGCCAGTAAAAGTGCCTAAATAAAAATCTGCTCAGCAGACAAAAGTGGCCCCTGTGGAGCTGTCACTGTCTGTTCTCTTTCATAATTAGCGTTATTAAAAGTCTCTAGACGTTTAATTTGGTTTTTAGACGTAGAATGACATAGTTTGTGTGTGCTTAGGTGATCAAGATAATACTGATAGACATCTGCTCCTTTGCGGGCTGGTAGAAAAGGCTTGTCCTTGCACAAAAGAAAAGTACTGTATGATTTCCACTTAATCATTTTCACAGGACAGGAAGGTATTTATTCAGAGGGTTAGCAATATTTTTAAACTACAAGAGGTTATGCTCTTTCTCTAGACAAGTCACCCTTATTGGCCTTCTATTAAAGAGCTGACTTAAGTTACATCTTAAACATCTGAAGTTGCTTCCTGTAAGGTTGAGAAGCAAAAGAAGAAAGGTAAGTTCCCTGTGGAATCTGAGTAACCGGGTGGGGTTTTTTTCTTATTTTAGTGGTGATTCTGTCTATAATTTGTCCACTGGAAAGATATCTGTAAGGGAGTGTAGCATCAAATTTGTATCACAGAAAGACCTGTTAGGTGTGCAGTGTATTAGCAGAGGGGGAAGGTGGTACTGAGGTTAATGTCGGGTTCATTTTGAAGCAACTGTATTACAGTAAAGCTAACTGACTGGGGTCCCAGGGGAGGCATCAGCATGTACTGCTAGAAACTGGAGGGAGACGAATTTATTTTTTAAATTTTGCTGTTAAATGCAGAATTACTGTGCATGCTAAAAGGCTCTTTGTCAGGATGAAGGTTTCAAAGAAACACCATCAATCCCATAGTTAGATTCACTTAAGAAAACAAAAAACAACGAAAAAACAACCACCAACCCCCCCCCCCCCAAAACCTCCGTGCAAATAAACTAAAAACCAACATAAAGCTGTACTCACAAAAAAAATCCTGCAACCAAACCCCTTCTAATTTAACTAGTTACCTGTTTGAGTTACTTGGAGTCTCTTAAGTCTGTGTAGCTACTTCAAAGCAAAACAACAATTAAACTACAAGTTGTCCCTTAATGTAATAAATATCTCAAGGTCACTTCTTCAATATTGATATTTTAAAAATTGAAAGAAAACCCCCAACAACTAAACCAAAAAAGCCCCATTCTGGGTGTTCTGTGTTTTCCTGAATATGCAAAAGCTGTGTGTCAGGATTGAAGGCTTTGTCTTTGTTTTCAGGGTTTGTGGTAAACGCTTATCTGAACAGCATGTGGATGTATCTTTACAGTTTTACATGCAGGAGGAATGATTCTGTAGTAGAGGACCACAAAAGCTGCCATTATTAGAAGGCTTGCTTACACTTCAGTGCTCTGGCACTTAATCTAGCTCCCAGCTTCCAGTCATGCAGAAGAAACTAAACCAGAGTGCTCTAATTCTCAAACTTGGTTGAGCTGTCTCACATTTCTTCCAGTGTGAATTTCCTTTGTAGCCTGAGCCAAAATCTTGATTGGAAAGGTGATTTTGATCTCCCTTTTTTCACTTAGTTCATTCTCTATAAATTGCTGGGTCCAAATTCTGTGCAATCCAGGGATTCAGATTTCAAATAATTTGTTATTGCTTGAAGGCTTGTTTCCCTAAGACGCAGTTTGGCCTCATGTTTCCTAAAGCATCTCGGTTAACTTGCAATAGTGCTTTCCTTGTATGGCATAGGACTTGATTTTAAGTGGCACTGACTTTTTCAGACTGACTTGATACAACCAGAGATGATGCACATTTTTCATGGCAGGATCTTTAAGCAGTTTTGATTTGATATCCTTGGATATTGTGAGACCGGAGCTGTCTGCCAGATTGTGATTTGTTTTGGCTCTTCTCCGTGGCAGCATATTGCAGCTTTTACCAGTGTCAAGGTATTTATCACACTTTATCAGTACTTAGAGGTTTTGCAGTGTTTATGGCAACTGCTTGAATATCTGCAGAAGATACTGGCTTGCTTTCCCAGTCTTGAGCTTAGCAGGGCACCTTGTTTTGGAGGCTTTGAGCTTTCTGCCAGACCTGCTGTAAAAGAGACACTCAGCTGAGAGAGCTGAATTGGCACGTCAGAGTAAAAAGCAGTTGTTTTTATAACACACTGAACTGCTGTGTTCTTCTAGCACATAGACTTGTCAGTCAGGCTTGTATATAAAGGACAGATCATTTAAAGTTTCCCTTCAGTATACCTATAAACAAGTAGAAATACACTTGTAACCAGGTAGATGCAGACTTAGAACCAGTAACTCTTGAGACTCTAAAGGAATAATCTTAAATATCAAATACAATTTCAACAACAGAAAAAAACACACACACCTTGATTTTACTGATAGTCATGCAAGTCTCTCTTGTCAGGTTGCATTAATCTTAATTCTTCAAAGTGTTTTGCAAGTTGAGTGATTTATTTTTAGTTGGCTAAATGCCATAGAATGGTACTTAAAAACCAAACAATTTCCTGATGAGTTTTTCTTTCTGTTACAGGTAGCATACTATTCCCAGCTTAGGACTTTAGCAGGAACTCGAGTATTGGCTGCTTCCACCAGCCATATTTAACATGCAAAGGAGGTGACAAGCAGATTGACATTCAGAACATTTGTTTCAAATAAGCTTTTCTGTGTCTTTTGCTTCTGAATCGGTGAATCTGGGACTCTAAAGCAGCTGCCTGACCAGTGTGTGAGAGGAGGGTATGGGGTTAACACTGAAGTTAAGTCATTATAGTTGAGTTGGGGTTTTTTGAGGGTTTTGTTTTTGTTTTGTTTTTTGTTTGTGTAATTGGTACAGAAGTGCTGAAAGATACATCTATCTAAGTGGAGAATAGGCTGTGAAACAACTTTATCCTCCTGTTTTTCATCCCTAAAACAATGCCTTATTAAAAAAAAAACCCAAAAACCAAACTCCTCCCTGCACAAACCAAACCGAGACATAAAATGACACACACAACTGCCCCATCATAAATTTGCATCAAAGATTAGCTTTTTGAATTGTAGGTTTCATTTCATTTGTGTGGTAATTTTTGGGGTTGTGGTTGTTTTGTTTTTCTTAAGAACGAGCAAATGCACCCTGCAGGTATTTGCTGTGACCTTGCAGTTGCTTCCCTGTTATCTTCTCTGGCTGCTGGTGCCAGTGATGGGGAGTGTTTGGCTACCACAGTGTTCCCTGTTGGGGTATGTACAACCATTGTTGTTTCTTAGGAATGGGTCCTGCCTTATATGGTACCAACACATTGTGAAAAGGATAAGTGTACAATTCTGGAGATAGATCTCTGGAACTCCTTTCTTATTGTGGGGGCTTCTTGTACTGTCAAGTTGGTCTGGGAGTTAGAATGAAATGCACTTGAGTGTAAAGGAGGAGAGATGGAAATGCAAAAAAATACTGCTAGATATTTTATACTGGTCAGTTGAGATGTAAGATGTTTCTGAGGTGTTTAATGCAACACTTGTTTAATATTTCAAAACCAGCTTGATTCTATAGTAACAAAAATCACATACGAACACACAGGATGGATTTTAAAACTATTTTAATGCACTGTGATAGTTTTGTTTGCCTTATTCCACTCTCTACTAGAACTACGATTTTTTTTTTAAGTTGTTCTTCCTCCTCCCTACCTTCCCAGCCGCCTGGTGAAGTGTTTAACTTGCCCCAAATGAAAGATTTAAGGCCATTGTAAGAAAAGCAGAAGAGCTAGTTTTACAAAATGGGAAAGGTGATATCAAAGTACATTTATATGTCTTAGGTTAAGAATATGAAATAAATTAAATGGAACAGTTGTCAGAGGAAATAACTGTGAATGCCCTAACCCCAGAATACCTGAACTGTAGGTATTGATAGTTTTACTTGGGGGAGAAAGGGAAAATCTGAGAGATGATCTCGTTTGCTGGGTTTCTGGCAGTTCCAGCACCAACAACTTGGAAATCTTTCTTTGTTGCCAGGTAGTTCTGCTGGCATTGATGGTGACTTTGACTTACCTGGAGCGTGCATCTATACAAACTGACAATGTACGGCTGCCCAAATTCCCAAGCCTTGCAGCACAAGCCCTCTGTCAGAGGTGTGCTGCCTTCTGAGAACTGCGTCTCTCTCCATCTATGGGCTGTGTTCTGCCTGTGGTGGGCACAAAGCCTGTCCAGGTCGGCTCAGACGGTGTAGGGAGTATGACCTAAGGCAGCAGGGAATGTGCCCGCAGGAGCCGTGACCCCTGGTGAGGTTCAGAGAGCTCAGTGTGGATGTGCTCCCTCCCTTCCCTTGGGAGTGCTGACACCCACGCTGCCTCCAGAAACCCGAGCTTTACCCGGGGTGTTTGCCATCTATTCTGGCATCTTGCAATACAAAAGGAAGCTCCCATTGAATAGACTTTCCTCTCGCACTTAATGGCTCGAATGTTTCTACAGTAAACAGGGCCATTCCCAGTGAGATATGCTGTTTTTGCCCCCAGGTACGAAGGTTGGGGACTCCAGCTGTGGGCAGCTGCTGGAACAAGGCAGTTCCTCCCCACCATCCACTCACAGGCCTCAGTTTATATTAATATGTTGGTATCTAGCTGGCTGGCATAAGGCATGTCATTTAATTACTGTGTAGATGTGTCATGCTGGAAGTGCAGTGCGTTTTGCTGGGTGCTCTGAAAAATCTCCTAGAAGGGTATTCTGGACTCCTCCTGCTAGTCTTAAATTGAGAGAGGATGTGAAAGGTTTCTGTACACTCTGTTGCAGAGCTCAAGGCCTCGGGGAAGCTGTGTGTTCATAAAAAGGCAGAATTTGGCTCTTAACATTGACTGAGATCAGCTCACTGCACTTACTGGGGGTGGGGGGAGAGGGTTTTGTGTCAGTTTAAGCACTCCCGGTTTGTTTAATCATCATTTGCTCTGTGTCATAGGGGCCCTTTTGAGTTCTACATACTTGGCACACACTGCTGCTGTATCAGAGAAATTATGAATGGAGTGAACAGGTTTCCTGGCACTTGGGAAGCCATCGAAGTTTGTGCTTAACAGAACAACCATGCTGACTAATGTAATACAATATTAAATGTGCAGCAGCCTAAAATAAATTCTGTTTTCAGAGACAAGACTTTTATGTTTATTTTCTTAGCATGTCATCTAAACAATCATTAAAAGGGAAAAATAACATTTAAAAAAATTATTGTCCTTCTAAGGAGCCAAGTAGAAGAGGGTAGAGTTTAACTACCACTTCTCACCTTTTTAATGACAAATCATTATTTTTGATTTGATAGTCAGTGCAAGTCTGTTCCAGTTCCCAAGACATATGCTGTATGCCCTTGAGGGGTAAAGCAATTAAGAATTACAAGGAGTATTATGCATCGTAGAAATAATTAACCTGCTGAAATAATAACCTGCCATGTGCTCCTAAGTCTCTCTGTATGAATCAGGGCTTTAAAGTGGTGACTGATATATGAGGAATATGTCATCTTTGAGATTAACAAGACAGCTGCACTGGAGAGAGGAGGAATAAATTTCTTTTCACGTTCTGTAATGCTGACCTTCCTTCATTCAGGAAGAGTCAGGCTTGAGTAACTGCTCAGACTGTTGCCACAGTCCTGTGGCTCTTCTGCTGAGACAGAGCAAGGAACATGTTTAGCTGAACATACTTCATTATACTGTAGCCCTAGCATTAGGCACAAGTCTCACTCAGTATTACCTGCCTGATGTTTCATTCTGAGACTTCTTCCATTGCAGAAATAGGCCACTTAAACTAGTCTTGCTTCCCTGGGTAACTGTTTCCCATAGTAATTTCTCTAGCTTTCTCTGTTTGATAAGTAACTCTGGTGAAACGGTTCTTATGATGTTTTAATACCCTCTGGTATAGCAGTATCTCCTGCTGTGGAGTCATGTCTCATTCTTGGTCACTGCATTTCATGCAGACTGGTTTGGGAAGAGCTTGGGAACGCAATAGTTCACTTTGAAGAATGGCTGTGGATCTGTGTTTCATGTCTGTCTGGACTCAGGAATTCAAACATTGTTTTGACATTAACCACTGGATTGCTGTCTTCCTCAGTTAATTATATATATGTGAAGAACAGAACACTTGATGAGGCAGATGTGTTGGAAACACACATCAAAGTTTAAAACACACATCAACATTTAATTACAAATTTACCAATTGAAAAAAGGTAACATTAATTAAGGAATCTGTGAGTATTGCGAGTTCAGAATTTAAAAGTTCATGTTTGGCTAAATCTTACAAAAAAATTCTGAGATGTCCAAAGAGCCAGAGTTAACACATCTAGCTCTATGTAACTGAGATATTTTTAATCCATGAGGAGTCATGTGTTACAAAAGCAGTGGAAACCACTTTACATTGTATGCATTCATAAAGAGATGCTCATTAAAAATGCATCTTTAGTCACCACCTGTTATTTGTTTAATTTGGTGCTTTACTGCAGTGTTGTATTATTTGTGTCATTGTTCTTTTCCAAAGTGCATTATTCATCACTTTGAACCATATGGGCAGAAATATATTCTGAACATCTGATTTCTGCGCTGGCCATTCCCTGAGGAAAGACCCTAATGTCCGTGTTTATGACCAACCAGTGAAGCCTTTCATGTCATCTTTTCATGAACATTTCTTCCCTCTTGCATACTGAAGATGCACTTAGGAGATTCACAGCTGTGATGCTACAAGACAACAAGGGGCTGAACTTGATTAGGCAGCAAAGGCCTCTGCTCAAATTCATAAATAAAAAACAAGTATGATGGGAAGAGGGGAGAGCTTTCTGCAGGCCCTGTGTCCTCCACATGCCCTCCTGCTTTCCCATGGCTTGCACATGACAGTAGGTGCATGCTGAGGTGTGTGTAAATGAGGTGTATACTGACGTGGCTGCTGCCTGCTGTGGTAGCCTTTGCTCCTTCCTTCCTGGGGGTGATAATCTAAGGGTCTTCTGTCAAAACTTTGCAGAAACTTGTAAAAGTTTGATTTCTCTGGTTATGCCTTGTAAAAATCAGGATGAAAGGTGCCTGTTGAGTTACTTTCATTCCCTTTCCTTGACTGCTCTGAGTCTTCTGCAGTGTATAAGTGTAGCTGGGAATAGAGTCCAGTTAAATGTGCTGCAGCATTGCATTTCAGCACTGTAGCTTTATTGACTGTGGCCATCTCCTCTCTTTGGACATACGGTGTTTGAATTGTGCTGTCTCCCACTTACCTTTCCTGCTAGTAGTGTGTACAGTAATGCTTGCATGAATTGTACACAGAGTAAGTGTACATTGCACTACAAAGTATTTTTACTTTAATGGTGTACAGTGCACTACAAAATACTTTTAATGGGGGCCAGGGCAATGAATGGATGCCAGACTGTCCTTTTCTTTCTGCATGGTGTGAAATCTTTCAGATAACATGACTAGTGGGCAGGTTTCATTCTTATTCTTCTGCCTTGTGCACATATCAAAAACCTGCCATACAACCTGGTGTAATCAGCAGTCTGCTCACAGGAGGCCCTGAGTTTGAAACAGCAGGAGTTTTGCAGCTTGAAGCTGAATGGTGTTGGCAGAGCTGTTTGAAGAAGTTTGCTTAGTTCCTGCCTCCATTGTGCTGAGCCAGTTCCAAAGGGGCTGTTGCCTCTACTTCGTGAGAATGACTTTCAATCAAAATTCACAAGGAATCATGTATCTACTAATCTGAAATGCAGCAAATGTTCTTTTTATGTTCAGTTTCAGTTTTGCATGTTTCTGTGTTGCTTCTCAGAAAGCACCGTCCGTGGCTACAGATTGATTGCTTGGGGAAAATTCTGGTCTTTGCTAGTGTGTGTTAACATTCAGTAGTAAGTTTTGGAGAGTTAGCCTATCTTATATTGACAGCACATGTTTACACTGTCAATAGAAATTGCTTAGTTTGGAGAGTCAAACTAAAATGCCTGCTTTTAGCACTCTATATTTACTGTATGTCTTAACGTTGTGGAAATGCAAACATTGGCTTATGCCAGCAGTGGAGTTGGGTAGTGTTACTGGGGTGCCAGACTATCTAGACTTGTGTTAAGGTACTGTGTTATAACTCCTGGCTTTTCTTTGATTACTTACTCCAGGTAATAAGCATCTGTTTCTCCCTTTAATACTTGTGGGAGCTGCATGTTTTCTGAGCACTGAGAAGTAAGACTGTAAGTTTGGATGCCCAGCTTCAAAATGCAGGCTATTACTGTAGGTTTGAAGAGTGCAGTTTGTTTTACTGTAACATTCTTTTGGGGAGTGTGCCAATTCCCATAGAGCTCCAGTTTCTGATCGGCCATTCATCACTCAACTAATTCATGATGCTCTCAGCAAGAAACAGGTTTGTCAAAGTAATTCAATGCCTCCAACAAAGTATGTTTAAACAATGATGCAGAACCATTTTAATCAATTATGTGAAAAGCTGCGTGTAACCCAGAACAAGGTAGTCCTTACACCAGTACTTAACATTGTAAACATTCCAGAGTTTGCATTGGACCTTGCATTGCTTCTTTTCCTGTTTTGAGAGCTGGATCTCTTTTCCAAGGTTTTGTGCTTCACTGAGGTCAGGGGCATCAGCACTCTTTGCTGATTAAAATATTGCTTGTGTTACCTTTCTCTCGTGTCCCTTAAAATTTCATCACAGGTTGCTTCTGGGAGTCAGACTTCTTCCAGATTATCAAGGAGTTCTAGCATACCTTAAGAGCTGCTAGACTTAGATCTGGTGCTTGGTAGATGCAACAACAGTATAAACTTCTGTGTAACCTGTATCTTTTAAAATTCTAATAATCCTTATTTTTTACAGAACAACGCAGCCCAAACAAGCTAGACGTGGGAGGCATTGCTGCACTCTGCAGCCTGGGGCTTCAATTTCTCTTGCCTGGAGCAATCTTTCTGGGGATTTACCCTCCCTTTCTCTGCGTCCAGCTCCCCAAGAGGCCAGCCCATCGTGCTTGTGCTGCTCTTGTTTTGTGATCTGGTTGATAGGGAACTCGAAGTCACTTGATAGCTCATATTATGTTTCCCTCTATTATGTTGCTTAAATAATAAACCTGAGCTCTGCTGATGGAGGTAAGGGATATGAGCCACATGTGAGGCAGCTTGGAAATTGCAAAGAAACATACGTGCCTGCCACCTTCATGTGCTGTTAAACAGCACTGAAAATTAGGTGTAATTGAAAAATGACACAAAAGGGTTATGATAGTGTGCATTGTTCTGCTTGTTCTGCCGGTAGCCAAGCAGCATCTTGTGTTTAGGGGCTCTTGCTGATATTTAATCTTTTATTTTAATTTTTTTCGGTTTTTCTCAGTAAATAGAAGGTCTTGAAAGTTGTTTTTTCTTTCAGCTGTTGATGAGGCTTTTGTATGAGCACATGATAGATGACATTCACTTTCAGGAAAGCACTAAACATTGCAACTTAAAGGAAATCCTGTTTTGTTGACATAGAAGATCCAGTGGTCAGAATCCTTAAAACTGCCATAGTAGTATTAGAAGTTAATCTTCCTTGAATGTTAATAATGACATAGTGACACAGCTTGCTACTGTTTCTGTCACAGATGGCATAAAGAGAGGATTTTCTGGGATGTAAACAGCACCCTTCAAATTTTTTCTTATAGTATGGGTATTTCCAGAGTGTTGTATTCATTAAATGTTGTGACTATGGGTCAGTACTGGTGAAGATAAGGATACAATATGGAGAAAAGCCTTCTCTAAAAAGGCATAACTGTTTAACTGACTTTTCTACATCAGAAGCTCGCCATTGCTGATTAACTGCCTAAGCCATCTGCTCGGGCTGTCGTGAAAGAGAACTCCTAAATTGAGGACTGCGGTATGAGGCTGGTTGGGAAGCAAGAAGAGTAAAGCTCTGCTGAGTTAATTAATGTTAACAGTTATGAGTTATCTGCAAGATTCACAGTAGATTACACAGATTGTATTAAGCAGGGTTAATCAGTCCTTCCAGATCCTTAAAGGAGCACAGTTAAGAACTGGCAAGACTGAAAATTCTTGAGTGTTTGCATCTGCAAGTATGCATGTGTGTGAATGCATAGCCTGGATTACCATTGAAAAGTAAATTTTCCCTAGCAGCTACACAGAGAATTTTGTTGACATAGAAAATCCAGTGGTCAGAAGCTTTAAAACTGGCGTAGTATTAGAAGGGATGTTGGCTATTTCCTTTCTGTGTCTAGGTGATATTGCAGCAGCTGTCGGGAAGGACTTTTTCCCTTTTATCTATTCCTTTGGTCATAACTCTTTTTGAATATGAAATATTTCCCCTCCTTACTGTTGCAACTGCATAGAACTGTGTTATCCTGTGATATTAACTGAATTGATAATAATTGATATTAACTGTGATATTACTTGAATTGGGGACTCAGTGTGGCTTTGTAGATTTTCACCATTAATTTTTAATGGCTTCCCCTTGAACGTGTGAAAAAGAGCATGGAAGGTGACTGTGATTTGTAAGTGTGTAGAGGGTGAGTCTGTCATAAGGGAGAATTTGATGATTGTAGATGTAAAATCTTAATGTACCACAGTACCTTGTGTTATGATTTTTCATATGTCTTCAAAATGTTTGAAGTTTTTCACTTTATTTTTCTCTTTTACGGAAGTGTTACAGCAACTATTTTTTGGTCTAAGTTCTCAGACTCAAAAAAACTTGAATAACCAAATTTACCTGACCCTGAAAGACTAACCTGATATTTTATCAAGTATACAATGTGTCACAGTAGCAAGGTCGTTTTGCAGGCCTTTGATTGTTGAGTGTTTGGGCAGATGCGTTTTTGCGGTGTGGTGTGGGGTAAAACCCCTAATGCTCTTGCTGTTGAGCCATGGGGTGGGGACTCCAAATGCTTGAACGTGGGACAGTCTTGTGTGTAGCAAATCTGATGGTGTCGCAGGTTTGAACCGGTATGGTAATCCCAGAGTAATAGTGGGGGAAATAACAGAAACATATGCACATAGCTCTGTATGTGCATGTCCATTTCTTCTAGAGCGCAGTATTTCGGTTCCTACATGATGTCCAGAAGGCAGGGGCAACAAGTGACCTTGGCCGAGGTGGGGATGGCACAGGATGGGGCTGAGCCCCGGTGTCCTGGGGCTGTCCCCAGAGCCCTCCTGGACCTGCTGAGTGCCAACTATCCCCTTTTGTCCTGATAGCTCCCGGCTGGAAGTTTACAAAGGGATCAGATGCCAGTGAGAGGCTTCCTTGGAATAATGGGGCGGAGAGGGAGGCTCCTCTGTCACCTCCTCGGTGGCAACAAGCTGGGAAAATCTGGGCTGGTAATTGCCTGTGGGTGACGCCTGGCCTGGCTCTGCCGAGGTGCGAATTAGGGGCAGTAAACTCTGAATAGCCCAGTGTGAGCTGCAGTCACAGCGTCCCTCCCTGCAGGGGCTGCTCCCGTTCCGCGGCATGCAGCACCTCTCCACGTAAAGGGGATTTGCCATGGAAAGCAAACGAGCATAGGAAACCCAGACAGGGAGCCATGAGAGGCCTAGAGCCTGTTTTCAGGGCGTGGCCCCCATTTCCTGCCCTCTCATTTTGTTCACTATTAGTTTTTACCACTGCTATATTCCATGGTCCTCTGTCTTTCTTTTTCTTTTTTCCTTTCTTCTATTGTGACTGTAGTTCAGTGCTAATGGTAAAACTGGTGACTGACACAGTAAAGGCTGGGAGTGTTGACTCCCGAGGGTTTGCTGCAGGGTGCTTGGGTTACCTTGAGAAAGTCACATGAAATTTATTGCAGCTCCTCCACCTGTGCAGCAAGAGAAGTGTTGGCTGCCTTCAAAATTCCCTGCGTGTTAACCAGCCTGGGGCAATCTGCTGGCTGTGGAGAGAAACTACTGTACATTTGTGCATGGAAGAACTATCTGGTCTGACTTGAAGCTTCTACTTTTACCCACCTTAAGTAAAAAAAATGTGCAGACTTGTTGCTGCAGTGGCAGATCTCCTGGCTAGGGGCTAGCTGGGTGTTTGTGAAACTTGTTGGTGTTGTGTAAATTAGATGATACTGATAATGCAGTGATACATTGAAGTAAGGAAGCTGGTTATAAATTGTGCTTCAGAATAATTGGCATGCTCATAGCATTAACCTGCAGTGATACCCCTTAGAGTTTTCTGCAAGTATTTGAGAGGGGCATGCTTGAACTGCAAAGACCTCCTCTGCATTACTGGTATTTGAGTTTTTAGTGCCCCTGGTAACTGGTTGGTAGTAGGAGTTTGCCTACAAGAGAGCTCCTAGTGATGAGAAGGTCAGGTTGTTGCAGAAGAAAGTGTCTAACGTAATCACATGAGTAGCATGTATGAGGTCATTTGGTTTTGTTTTAACCTACTGACCTTATCAATAAGACCTTTCCTTCCCTGTACTTTCCCAACCATCTCATTTGTCCTGTAGCATCATACTGCCTGACCAGGCATCATTGCCTTATCCCTATACCCTCTCTTCTTCCCTTCAGACCAGCTGAAAGCTTCCCTCTTTAAATCCATCATGGATTTTTGCATGGTTGTCTGCAAATGCCTCAAGGACCTCTCTTGCCCACGCTGCTGTCCTCTGTTGTGGTTAGATAATAAGCCGATGGCATAGTGACTGTGTGTGCACTTTCTGAAACATTTATTTGCTATCCAATACTAGGTTGCCTGTGAGCTGCCCAAGCACAAGTTTGAGTCTTGTTGGAAACTCGTGGTTAAAAATCTTTAAGCTTTTGGATATTAATCAGTTTAAATAAAACTTAATTTTTTTCCCCTTCAGATTTATAAACATGTTAGGGGGGCAGGGAGAAAGTAGGGTGAGTGCTAACAGACCAGTTGCTTGGTTCTCTCACTGGTATTCCTCAAGCACGGTCAAAACCCTTTTCTTCAGTAGGAGAAAAAATTGTCGTGGTATTACTGTTTTTTCCCGAGTTGCAGACAGGGATTTTCATGCATTTTAGAGAAAGAAATGTTAACGAAAAACATGCATGTTTATTCCATGAAATTCCTGTTGGTCATCACCATTTGAATAAATGGTCATTTATTTACAGTTCTGTAGTTTCTTGGTGTCATTTTCTGTCTTTCTCCAGTACTTTCCATTTGAGTTTCTCAAGATGGTTTACTGGTGTCATGTGTATTAAATCTTGTTTATTCAGGGAGTATTATCTTAGAAAGACTGAGCATGTTTGTGCTCATTTGTAAGTGTTTATCTGCATTATATTGGAGCTACTCTGAGGACGTTTGGATGTAGTGAAGGCAAAGCATGGCACCTTTTGCTAATGAGAAATACTTTTCTCTGTGAGCTGCCCCCATGGCAGTCAAGAGGGCTTAGACAGCAAGATGTTACTCAGCATTGGTAAGAGGGGCAGGATAAAGCAGCTGGTTCTGTCAGGGACTGAGAGGTGGATTGAAAGTTTTTAGTGTGTTCCTGTTTTGAACAGACCGTGAGCATCAGATTGGTAACAGCAAACCTGGATGTTTGTTTTACTTCTATTACCCTTAATCACTGATGAAATTTGACTCATAAATTCAGATTAAACTTGATTGCATCTGTTAGGCCTTCTCTTTACTACTAAAATACTGTTCATAACAAGGAATATAATAGAAATCCTCAAAATATCCCCATTTTGTGTGTCCCCTCCCTGCTTTATGATTTTTTTCTAGTTTAATGGATTTGTTTTCATATTTAAACTTTGGGTTTGATTTGGCATTTTGGTATTTGTACTAGAGAACATTTGCATTACCTAGCTTCTGCTTATTATTCATCTTTAGAAAAGCAGTATTGCAATGATGTGTAACTGGTATTCCTACATCTTCCTACCTCTTAACTCCTTTGTTCCTGTACTTCTGGCTGCTGCTTTTTCAGGTACTGCTTTACGATTGCCACTCCAGGAGTTAGCTGCTTCTTTGGAGTTCTGGCACTTTTTTCAGAGCCTGGAACTCTGTGTTCTATGATAGATACACTCTGTGTATCTATGCAGTGTTGAAGTTGCAATGCCCATCTCTAGTTTTGACCCTTTAAGTGAGCCCCATAGCTTGCCATATACTTACCTCATTTTAATTAATTCTACTCTCCGTGGCAGTATAGAAGTTAACAAATTCGTTGGATTTTGTGAACTGGTTATCATGTGCTCAGTTAAATGTTTACTGTGCATGTGTCATATAAACACATAAAGCCACCAAATTTTAGAAATTTTGATAGGAGAAATGGCAGAAAACAGATCTTACTTATAGTCTTCCTTAGGGAAGCCTTTATTGGGTTGGTCTTTGTTTCTTGATGACAAGTTGTATTTTAATACTGTAAAGTTTTCCACTCCATTGATCAAGGACAGTGGAGCAGAGTTTGTACCTCAGAGCTCTCCATGGCTAATTCATTTTGGTATCAGTCTTCAGTGTTAAGCTGAAACATAATTGCTCAGTTTTAGAATTTGATGTGAATTGTTTTTACTTTATTATCCCAGCAAAATATGCTCAGTGTATTGGGAAAACTGACGCTGAATTTCAGAGAATCCAATAGTGCTTCAAGACTGTTCTGATGGCCTGTGGTGTTTTTTTACTGTGTGTTAAGGTAAATTATTATGGTCCTTAGAGACCACCATAGATTAGCTGGAAGTGTGTTCAGCAGATGGATTGCATTTTAGCTGGCTATATTTGTAATGTCGAGTGACAGGCCTTTAGCACACAGCGTGTTTCATGTTCCCTGTTACTGCGTAAACCACCCCAGGACAAATCTAACGTGAAATAAAATAGAAGTTGAGAGTAATTTGTCTGGAATCTATTATAAACGTGTAGTCACTTGTACATGATTTGAAGAGAGAAGTTGAGGATAAATCAATAGGCTTTTTATTTGCAGTCAAAGTAGGTAAATTAGTCAGAGGTGCTGCTGGCAATAAAAGCAGGAGAACACAGTGCTCCACAATTGGATTTTCTCCTCTCTGGGTCAAATCAATATTGCCACTAGGCACAACCATAGAGCTGTATGTTTTATTAGCATAAGTGATTCATGGTGTACTTAGTGAAACTAGGATAAAAAAATCTGATGCTATGCAGCTATTGAACATTTAATGTTATAGTTCACAAGTAAATGTATGCTTTTGTATCTAGTTTAATTAAAAAATAAAATTCCTCTGCAATTGACATGTCAGCTTCTCCATTATTTATCCCGCTAGGCTAGAAGTAAAATTAGTTGTGTCTTAAAATGCTTTATATAAATATATAAAAAGTACCTTTAATTAAATACATACAGAATATCTGTGATGTAAACATAAATATTTTTGTGTAATGGAAAGAGTGTGTTGTGAACAATTTAATCTTCAAGCACGTGTTTATCAGGACTTGCCTTTCTTGCTGTGCCCTGTGATGTGTGGTGTGGAGTGATTTAGTTCTGTCCAGCCTGGAGGAGTTGATTTAACCAGTTCATAAAGCAGCAAGAGTGCACACAATGGATCATATTAGAACCACAGAATCCTATTTTCATTTCCTTCCTCCATTGCTTGTTACTATTTTTTCATCAGCCTACTGATGCCTTGGGTATATATGACAAGCTCTTTGTTCCAGGGATGCCTCACTATGTGTTTGTACAGCTCCAGCAGATGAGGTTTTGCTCCTGGCTGGGACCTCTGCGCTCCTCTAATACAAATAACAAAACCTGAGCCATAACAATAAATTGGATGGATGGTTGTGGTTGTGCCTGGGTCCTTCTAGTTTGGGTGGTTGGGGTTTTTTTTGTTATTCTGACATGCCGTCCAAATTTCATGTGTATGTTTTTTTAATAAAACCTAATCTTACACAGTGTACTTGTACATTGAGTATATTTCTGTCATTTAGTGGGTTATCTGCACCGTGCACAGGCTGAGCATGGTTAAGACTAGGTATGATTCCTTCACATCCCCTCCCACTGAGATTCCAGTCTACGATTGTCAGAACTGATTATTTTCAGCAGATGAGGCAACAGTTATTTTAGTGGCTTTTAGGTTTCCACTTGAAGGGTCTTTAGAAGTGTGCTTTGTAATTTGCTGGTTTTCAGAAGAAAAAAAATAATCCCTTTAAAGACAGCTAATCCTGTAGTTGGTCACATAACGAGTACAATTGTTACAGAGATGAGCAAAGTTCTTAATCAAATTTTGTCATGTATATAATGTGTTGGCAGGGAAACAGTGAGTACTGAGTCACACACATAGTGTCATCAGGTGTGCTTACATGGTAAGATGTACATGGAAAACATGTCAATAAAAGATGTTTGTGTTTCACTTCTTGTCATTCCCTTGCAACAACTTGTTTCGTCTTGTCTAATCTTTTGTGAGACCTTGTTGTACAGTTCAGTCTTGCTCTGTTATTTCCCTAACAGCATTAACAGCTCCTCAGATAATTATAGCAAACCCCCCAACTTTTAAAAAGTTCATATTTATTTGAAGACAATCATTTTTTTCTTTTAAAACATAACCTCCTTATATGCTGCAAAACAGCCTGTTTTAATTATTAATAAAAAATGGGAAACTTTGAAAAAAGCGCATTTAAAACCCAACCTTTGTGTCTCAATTTGCTGTTAAAAATACATTTTAAATTTTAAAGCTTGTTTATTTGCCTGAGCATTTGCTCTTCTGATGTCAGAAGAGCTTGCGTTTGATTGTCTCTTGGACTTGGAGTGCACCTTGCCTAGGAAATGCAGCTCCAGTCTGTCTTTGTGATAGCATGGAAAGGGACCTTAAGATGTGTAGGGGCAAAGCTGCCACCCCATCCTGCTGCTGCGAGGCTTTGGGCTGGTGCAGATGGTCATAGATTCCTGCTGAGACCTTATCTAAGCATTGGGTGTGTCACCAAATGCTTCCCACTCCAAGGATGTGTGTGAGATCAGATCCATACTGAGGTTATCAGAGTAAGATGGTGGCTGTGCTGCACAGATAGGACTCTGCTGAGCTTTTCCTGCTCCTTTGGCCTGAGCTGCAGCTAAACCTGGCTAGGTGCTGTTTGCTTTTGTTGGTATAAATAAAGCTGATGATGGCTTTTCCTCATGGGCATTTTAAGTAGGAAAGCACCATTTGGCTTCCAGTCAGCTGGGCAATTAGCATTTTATAGCTAAGCAATATACTTAAATGGAATTGCTTGGCTTGAGCATTGAATTACAATGACTGGTAGACTGCCTCTGTCCTTACATAATTTATTTAGTACTCTTGTTTAGGATTCAGGCAGCGGTTAATTCAATTCTGCATGAGAAGCTAGTAGTTACATTAATTTTGTGCTGTATGGGAGTGCAGGGGAAGACTTTAGTGTAAAGCTTGTATTTGCCTGGTCTCAGCCACGGAAAGGACAATTTTACCCATTCCTTTCCAAGCAACATGTACTCTGCAAGAGCTGTTGGCTCACTTAAATTGGCACTAAAAAAGTGCAACCAAGAATAAAACCTTAAGACCATTTTATTCCATGCTGTTGAACACATGTATTTTAAAGAAGCAAATGTGCATTGAAGTGTAGTATGGACTAAGGGGACTTTGTTCTTACAAAATTACAAAGGGCCCACTTACACTGTTACAGGTAAATAAAATGTTAATATGTGACCATGGTGACTTCAGAGGGAGAGCTTCCACTGCATCTGTTCGGAGGATCTGAGGCGAAGAGCAAACATCCGGTGTGTGTGATCTTGGAGGGATGAAAAGGGGAGGTAGAATGTGCCTGAGCACTCCAGAAACGATTAGAAACTTTCAGATGGAGGGAATGAGAGTATGTTTGTTCATGCTTTTAATAAACCGAAGTGCTTGGTGCTTAGAAGTTTATCCTGAGCCTTGTATGTCTTGGTTTTCCCTGAAGCCCTTGACTGCTAGAATCTTTGTGGTGGAATTTTGGCTTTTTTTTGTCTTAAGCTTCTTTTTTAAAAAAGTGATTGCAAAGATCTTGCAAATTTGAAGCAAGTGCACAGCAAGGGCTTAGATACCAGAAGGCTGCTAGTGAGAACACTATTTATTTGTATTTAGCCTCGTGATTTCTAGGTAAGTTACTGATGGTTTTGAATCCCTGGTGGATTCAAAACCATCCTGGAGTGTGTAGCAGCTTTCAGCAAAACTTGCCTCTGGGCTGGGCAGTATCCTTGGTGTTGTTTGGCCTGCCCATTGTTCCAGCCTGCTTCAGGCTCCCTGTCGCTGTGGGCAGGCACAGCAGAGGGAGCGACCCAGGTTGGAACACCCAGCATGACCCTCCCTGTCAATACGGGGTCATGTAACTGCTGAAACTTTTGTGGGCTTTATCCACTGAGTTTGGGGGTCTGGCTCAAATAGGGTAAGGCTTGGCTGCCAATCTTTATATTTTGTGATAGTGGTGTTGATGTGCTACCTAGAAACATCTGTTCTTGCAACCATCACTGCTTTCAAAATATTTGCACAAATCTCTTCAAGCTCACAAAGCTACGGACACTGCACTAAGGCCTGACAGGGATTTGTTTTGATTCCTTAAATAACGCTTCTGATACCAATATTTTTTTTCATGGAAATCTCATTAGCAACAAAAAAATAAATAGAAAAGGCAAACTGTAGTCTGAGGGAGGTAATTGGTGACTTGCAGTAGCTGGCTTCTGAACTGGTTCATGGTCTAGCTGTAAAGCTGGCAACTCAGGCCCTAATGGTTCTAATAATCTGGGAAATTGTTACCATATGTTGTTGCTGTAACCTTTACTGTTTGAAACAAGCTTTAGTTATTCTGTACAAATGATTAAAAGGTTTCTCCCAAGAGGAATTAGATTTTTTTTTTGCTTGTACAGTTGTTCTCCAGGGTACTCTGGGTTGTTTTGAGCTATTTAAAATGTTTGAAAACCCTGTTTTGCTCTGCAGGAAGCTCCTGCTGGGATGTGTTGCCCCTAGCCATGCTGGCTGCCTGGGGCAGGAGGACACACACACACACACACACACACACACACACACCCCATCTCTGCCTCTGCTGCGTGTCTTGCAGCTATGTTTGATTTCAAGCATAACAGCAGCCTTTTATATAATGCAGTAACATAACTTGCTGTCCCTGTGGGGAAATGTTGCTTTCTATCTTCCATTTCTTTTGCTCTCTGGGCTTCAGTGGTGTGTCCAGTTAACGCAGTGTCCAGTGTAGCTGTGCCCTGGGATATGGTTGGGTCTGTGGAGCCCTTTGGTCCGCAGTGCTGGTTCACAGGCTGGAACAGTGCAGTGCCCTGCCTGAAGCACGTTTGACTTCACAGGGTCTTCAGGGAGGAATGGTAGGATGTGAGGGGAGCTGAGAGGCCAGGCTAAGGCACAACATTTTACTTGTCAACCTGTGTTATTGCTGCTTTAGAGAAGGAAAACAAAATGTTGATAAGTGATAGAAGTTGAATTCCTGATTTGCTCTTAGGAGAGGGGGAGTCATTAGTTCTATTTCCAGATGTGGGATTTTAAGCAATGGATTTGAGACATTGTCACAGCTACTGAGTCAGTCACTGGGTGTCAGCTGAGTCTCACTAATTTTCTGTGGTTTCAGCCCAGTCAAAATGTGAGCTAAATCCATCCATATATGAGCTTTCCCTTAACACGTTTTATTTCACACTTGCAGCTGTGTGGGTGGATGGTTCATTGGTACATGGGCTCACAGAGCATAGTTTATTAAGCTGAAGTAACTCTTTTTCTTTGACTCTTTCCTTAACTTGAAAAAGGAGGGCAGTGACATTGACCTTCCTTTATAAAGTGCCGAAATCTGCCTGTGAGCTGCACTGCGTAACAGCCAGGTATGATCACAAGCACTAATCTGAAGGTGAAGGCTTTTAGAACAATATAGATAGTTATCTGCTTAAATATTTTAAAAATTAAAATGTCAGAGTATCACCTCTTGAAACAATTGGACTCTTTCAATCTGAATTAACACATCGCATTTCAAGGCCTGGGGCCGGTTCAGCTTCTATTCACTGACTGTCAGATTCTTGCCGGAAAATACTGAGCTCGGACAGTTTTGAGGGAGTTCCGTCATGGTTATGCTGAATTGTATACTCGAATAATTTTGCAGAAGGAGCTCATGGGAATGTTAACATCATAAAGGTTAGCTGTAATGTCTTTTGTGTCTGCCAGTTAAATAGTTAGGGATCTGATGATTACACAAAGACAACGCAAATTCCTTATGCATTCCTGCCTCAGTGCTGCTCCACATGCTGGGTGACTGCAAGCACAATTCTTTTTTTTTTTTTTCTTTTTCTTTTCCATGGGAATTGCTGGTTAAAGCTCAATACTTCAGTATATGCAAAGTCTGATTTTCTTGGTTTAAAGCCTCAGTGCCGTGCTGTATTGTCAAAGCACATATTGCAGTCCAACCATGTGCTGTTACATCCAACAGGTTTTTTGTTTTGGTAACAGATGCAAACAAACTTTAAGGTATCTCAAATGCCCAAAATATAAAATGTTTTTGGCTAATGAGTCAGTGAATGTTTGGTCTGCATTATTGAAATTTCACATTACATAAAGGTCTGTAGAGCCTCTTGTCTTAACAGCACCAAAAACCCCATCAGCTGTGACACTGAGATATTTCTACTTTATCGAGAAAGTGGAAATGTTGAGGAGTATGTTTTGGTATGGATCAGAGGAAAAAAATAAATGTGTTATGTCTAAAATATTTTTTTAGAATATCCATTCTGATTGCTTATCAAGTGCTGCAGGCTCTCTGGATTGTTTCCTCTTTCAATCAGGCTTAATTTTCTTCCTGTGGTATAACTTTGAGAGCAGAGAAATAACAATGGGTAGCTTGGAGAGGAAGTGTTTGGGTGAATGGGTGATTGTTTCAGGAAATGTGTTTCTGCGCTGGGCTGTGGTGCTTTTTCCCCTGGCTGTGAATGCTGTGCAAGTATCAATGCCTGTGCCCTTCCAGTGGCCTGGGGGCAGGTTGGGAAGTGGAGACAAGCTGGGAGAAGGCACCTGCCAAACAGTTGGTAGAGTTGTATCTGTGAACCTTTGTTTCCTGAATCCCAGCACAGCGTCTCATTCACACAACCATTTTCCTCCCAGGCTTTTTATGTGTAATAAATACTTGATTGCAAAATGTTTTATTCATGTCATCACGAGTGAGTGCTGGTAACTGCAGGTCAAAGCTAACAACTGTACTCCTGTGCTCTGTGTGTTTCTGGGGTGCATGGCTGATCGTATTACTGTGCAGAGTCCTCTTTGCAGTGTATGTATTTGTCCAACTTCAAGCATTTTGCCTGCACCAGGGCTTGTAGCCTTTCTTCTCCCTTAAGCCATTCTGTCATTTCAGAGCTACTTCAGGCAGCTGCTATTTAAATGTCGAACCCAATGCACCTCCCTTCTGTCACCTCCTCCAAAATAAAATGACCTTTAAATGAGGTTCATGACCTACTTAAATCGGTTTTACTCCCGATTAAAAACAATGCAAACAAATCTTGAACTTTATATTGAGTTTCTCTGAGCAGTGCCAGATGCCTGGTCAAGAGCTTTTCCCCCACACCCACTTCCTTAGCCCATCATTAAATTCTAAAACCCCTGAAATAATTTGACCAATTATTTGCGTTACTCAAACTTCAGAGTGGCTTAGGTACCTTTGATGAACCAGCTGTATTTATACACCCTGAAACATGACAGCAGCTGTATGTTACACATCAGATAGATACAGGTCATAGCTGGGGTAAAGGCATGAATGATTGTTGTGCATGGCATAGTCATGCTTTTACCCTGATTAGTGCCATGGGACCCTTTAAGTTCTATATTAGGTATTGTTAAAAGAGGAGATTAGGGTATGTTAGCTGTGCAACCTGATGCTGTCTTCAAATAGTGATTTCTTTCTCAAGTGGGGCTTCCTCTTGTGACCTCTGACCTGCCAGTATGTTAAAAGCTTTGTAATTGATGGAGCTTTGTCTTCTTTGTGGTGTGATTGATTTGGATTCCTTCACAGTGAACTTTGCCTGTTGTTCTCTTTTGTTTAGGAGGTCCTACAACAGCTGATTGTAATGAATTTACCAAATGTTTTAATGATTGGCAAAGATCCTCTTTCTGGTGAGTAGTTTGCTTGGTTCTTCATCTCTCTCATCTTTAATGTTAAATATAATCTATTTGGTTTTTTTTCTAAACAGTTTTGTAATTTTATTCTAATTTAGGTTGGAAAACATGTGTTCTTTAAGAGTACAACCCTTAAGCCAGCACAGCCAAGTCCACCCCTAAACCATGTGCCTAAGCACCACATTTATGTCTCTTAAATACTTCCAGGGCTGGTGATTTGTCCACTTCCCGGGGCAGCCTGTTCCAATGCTTGACTGACCTTTCAGTGAAGAACTTTTTCCTGATATCCATAAAAGTATTTCTAAACTTTCCCTGGTGCAATTTGAGGCCATTTACTCTTGACCTATCACTTGTTATTTGTGAGAAGAGACCAACCCCCATCTTTCAGGTAATTGCAGAGAACAGTAAAATTACCCAGAGCTTCCTTTTTTCCAGGCTAAATACCCCCAGCTCCCTCAGCCACTGCTTATGACTTACTCTCCAGACTCCTCACCTGCTCTGTTGCCTTTGTCTTGACATGCTTCAGCACCTCAATGTCTTTCTTGAATTGAAGGGCCCAGAACTGGACACCAGGTTCAAGGTGTGGCCTCACCAGTGCCGAGTACAGGGGGACAATCACTGCCATGGTTCTGCTGGCCACGCTGTTTCTCCTATAGGCCAGGATGCCATTGGCCTTCTTGGCCACCTGGGCACATGCTGACTCACAATCAGCCGCTGTTGACGAGCAATCCCAGGTCCTTTTCCATGGGACTGTTTTCCAGTAGCTCTGCCCCCCGCCTGTAGCATTGCAGGGGTTTGTTGTGTCCCAAGGAAAGGGCCTTTACTGCTTTGAACCTCGTGCAGTTGGCCTCAGCCCATCAGTCCTGCCTGTCCAGATCCCTCTGCAGAGCTTTCTGACCATCCAGCAGGTGAGCACTCCTGCCCAACTTGGTGTCATCCTCAGTTACTGAGGGTGTGCTTGATCCTCTTGTTCTGATCATTGGCAAAGATATTAAACAAGGCTGGGCCTTAGTACTGAGCCCTGGGGAACACTACTTGTGACCAGCCACCAGCTGGGTTTAAGTCCATTTACCACGACTCTTAGGGCTGAGAATTGCTTTCACTCTGGCAACCTAAACAGGTTCGGTCTCCTAAACAGGTCATATTACAAACATGCTTTTTAATAAGCTGTATGTATTTGTAGGCAAGTTAGAAATACTTGAGCACCCCTGTATCTTACAATTTTGTCTCTGGAACGTAACACTGATGTATACCTATACAGATATATGATATGTGTGAATTTGCATGTCATTCACATACATGCATGATAAGTGAGTGAGTTCTTGCCAAAGCCAGAACAGCAACTGCTTGGTTGGAAGTTCACTTCAGCCCCTGCTGCAGCCCGTATGAGGAGTGGCTGAGGTCACTTGGTGTGTTCAGCCTGGAGAAGAGGAGACTGAGGGGAGACCTCACTGCAGTTA